>JAYEPQ010000007.1:16911572-17491572 GCA_036321105.1 Dracaena cambodiana
GAGCGACCCATTTCAGATTCATCTGCAGTAACTGAGAAAGAAGTAATAACACATTCATATGAAAAAACCCTAAGGACTAATAGAACCAGTCCGACTGTTAGTTAACCACGATTCTGGCAACCTTCCTTGAATGTCAGATGTAGTAAGATCACTCTTCAATCTCTCTTTTCATCCATGATATGTTTGGATCCCTTTCGTGGACTCTTTATTTCCTGGGAAGAACTTTATACTTATTTTTGAGAGATTCAAATTTTTTCTTTTCAAGGAATTTGCAGCTAGAGGATGTAATTATTTGCTGGAACTTTTATATCCCTGCTCTTGTGATTGACTTTTATAATGAGGTGATAATTGAAACTATTGATTGGAATATGATTTATTTTCCATTAACTGGAGATGTCAAGAACAATCGACATTTTGGGCCCATACTGGATATAACTGATATTTTGACAACTTTAGAGAATCAACAAACCTTGTCGCGTGAGAAATATATCACTCTCGTGGAACCCAATTGGGAGATCCCTCATTACAAGGGAATCAACGATATTTCTGTTTATTGAAATATTTATACCACTGGTTACTGGTTACACTAACATATTGAGTAATTTACACACATTATTCTACTTCCTGATACTATATTCTATTTATTATTTGATGATGTATGATGTGATATTTTATATGTCTCGACAATTATTGAATATGATTTGTGACATGAAAATTAGGCATAAGGTAATTCTCCCCCTTTCATGTCTAATGACACATATTTGTTAATCATTTATATTTGATGAAATTGTTTTATATGTTCATGTTCGTGTGCGTATTGTTGATATATGCCCAACTATGACATATTTTGCTTATACAAAAATAATTGGATACAAATGATGAAGACATCGATACCACAAATCCTACACAAGATAAAGAGAATGATGCCTTCTTTGCTCAACTCCGGCCTACTATTCCGAATGATTTCATGTATATGATTTAGCTAGGGATGGAAAGTTTTTTAAAAAGGATTGAAAAAGATTAGATAGTGCTCTGGAACTCTGAATTCATTAGTAAAAGTTCGAGAGTGGAAGACGTGGAGGCTGACACTCTTGATTTTTGGTGTTACATGAGGACATGCTTTCATTTATGTGTGTGGGGGAGGATAGATTTTTATTTTTTTAAGATTTTTTTATTTTTTCTTTAGTTTTGAAAATTTTATTTTTTTTTAGGAGTTTTTAATTTATTTTAAATTTGTTTTTTGGGTAGTGTCTAGTTTGTTTTTTAATATTTCACAAGAAAATTCTGCAATGAGTTAAACTAATTGCAAGTGAATAGGTAATTTTGGATTTGAAATTCAAAAGAATAACTGATTTAAATAGTTTTCTTTGAATGTTATGATAGAAAATGAAAATATGAAAAGTAATGTCCTTAAAACTTAGTTTGAAGTGATTATACATTTAATTCAACTGACATATTAATTTGTAAGACTAAGAGATGAGTAAACTCACTTAAATTAGTTGTCTAAAAAATTTTAAAATTTTTTGAAATGAAAACTCGAGAAAAACAACATATATGCATATTGGAATTAAAAAAAAGTATGGGTAAACCTATATTAAAGTTATAATCCTTTAAAAAATTGGAAAATTAAGAAAATTGTGAATAAAAATGTTGTGTAATAAAAATATGATCAGTTGAAAAATGAGGATGTATGATGGGTTTGAATCAGATGAAACTAAATGAACTAACACATGATCGTGTAGATGTATAACACTAAAAGTTTTGGATTAAGGGTGTAAAAGACAACATTACGATGAGATTACATGATTCAATATTTGATTTCAGGATTTAAAATTTAAAGAAACTTGTAACTTGATCGATTGGTGAGAACTGATGTAGAAATCAAAAAGATTTTTTTTTATTTTTATTTTTCTTTAAGTTATTTATTTTCTTTTCCTTACCTTTTAAGGTTTTCCTCTTTTCTCTATTTTTAACTTATCCATCTTTTTTTTTATTTATTTCTTAACCTCTTTTTTTTTATCCCTATATTTATTCCTTAACATTGTTTTATTTTATGGGTATACCCACTATAAATCCTCAAGAGACACAACCCATCCATTATGGTAATCTAAGAACTTAACAGCTTGTTACATGTGCTAGCTGTAACTGTGATTCTTATAAAAGTGAAGAGTTTTATTTTCTTTTTAAGTTTAAATTATGTTCGAGAACTTGCAAAAGATAGGTGTGTTATGTTGGATTAGTGTTTCGTATCCGTTGAGTATTCAGATGTGATCGGAGATCACAAAGAATTTCAGTTCAGATGGACTTGGATCAGCTGATGGTATTCTAATTAGTTGGAACACAAATTATATTATTATAGTGTTATTCTAATATGATTAGGATATGAACACTATATATAGCTCTTGTATGTGATATGAGAGATGAGAGAAATGAATGAGAGAAATTGTTTTTATTATTATGACAGATCAGAGAGGTAGAGAGATGATTGGATCTCTGCATGTAACATTTTCTTCATAATGAATCTCTTTATTGTTCCTGTTAGATTAAAATACTATTTTATATTTGGGCTTAATTTGAGTTTAGTACCATGTCGTCTATTGAGAGGTTTATATAGAATTGAGAGATATATAAATATATGTATCCTCTAATTTATAATAGATATGAAGATTGAGCTTGAGTTTTTATTATGATTTCTTTCTGACATGGTATCGGAGCGGGTTTGAGAAGTAGATCTCAGCCGTGCAGTCTGATTACATATCAATCTCAACCATAGAAAAAGAAAAATCCTAGATTTCCTATGGCGGCCCTATCTCGCTTCGTTGGCTCAAGCAATAGCGACCCCAACAACATCAAGCTAAAAAGCAACAGCAAACAGCAAAAGAAAGACGCTCCCCTGTTCATCGGCGGTCGCTTCAATTCCTGAGACCAAAAGCAACAGAACAGTGCGGCCTTTGTTTTGCTGCCTTTATTCTACCAACAGAACAGCAAACAGCAACAGCAAGCTATAGCATCAGCACGTCAATCCACTTGGTTACAGGCAGAGGCGTTACTTATTGCCCCACTTGGTTCCAAAACATTGTTGCTTGCAAGAGGTTGAGTTTAAACTACTAAAATCATCTTTATTACTGCACTACTTCTCTGTAAGCTGGGTTCTCAAATTTTTTTTTTCTATGGTATCATTCACTTCAAATACTTCATCTACGGCAGCTACTGCCCATACTGTCATGACTGAGAATTTATACCCTAAAATCATACTGCTACTACTGTTAAGTTGAATTGTAATAATTATTTTTTATGAGCTCAGTCGTTCGGGGTATTTGTTGGCACACAAAGAAAAATTACACATTTACTAGATGATCCACTAAATGAGAACGATCATATCTATTCTGATTGGTTTGTTAATAACTCTTGTGTGATTACATAACTCCTTAATAGTATGGAAGAAAAAGTAAGTTTTGGTGTTATGTTCTTGAAAACTACAAAAAAGATATGAGACACCCTTAAAAAAGTATATGATAATGAGAAAAATATATCATGAGTTTTTGAACTGTATGAATGCTTATTTACTCTTAAATAAGACAGAATATCCGTATCCGAATACTATTCTACTCTTCGAGGCATATTGGATGAGTTTGAGATTCACTAGCCACTGGTTACAGATCTTAAAACCTTGAGACAATATTGTCAAGATTTCGCTGTTGCAAAATTTCTCTCCTGATTGGATTCTTCTTTATTGACCCAAGTGAGGGGTCAAATTCTTTCTGGTGATAGTATTTCATCCCTGACAGCGATATATTCCAAAGTCCTTCGTATTTCTATTGGTTCGAATACATCAACAACTCAAACCCTTACCTCCAATGACTATTTTGCCCTATTTTCTGGTCGGAGACGAGGCCGTGGCCGTAGTCATGGTCGTGGTGACAATATTGATCGAAACTCCAGTTATGGATGAGAATTTTGTAAATGTGATTACTTGGACAGAAAAATCACACATCTACATACTGCTGGGAGAAGCATGAAAAATCAAAACGAGCACAAGCTCCTAATATTTTACCTCCAACAAAAGATATTGTGTCGACAATGAATTCTACTAACATTTTGGCATCTTCAATGATGGTTCAAATTTCACAAAGTGAACTTGATAGGCTTCTCCGTCTTCAGTCCACCGTGACCAGTCGCATGCTATTCATGCTTCTTTATTAGGTTCTGATGCTCACATTGCGTTCTCTAACCAACCATGGGTTATAAGGTCTGGAGCTTCCTCCCATATACAGGTATTAGAAGTAAGTTTGACTCCCTACATTTTTCAGATAAATACTCTCCTATCCATATTGCTGATAGCTCCTCTTTTTCAGTCCTTAGTGATGAAAAAGTTCATGCTACCAATTCTTTAACCCTTGATAATGTTTTGTTTGTTTTCAATTTTCCTGTTAGTTTATTATCTTTTAACCAAATTACCAAAACTAATCATTATTCTGTAACGTTCTTTTCTACTTACTGTGTTTTTCAGGACCTTCATATTAAGATGAGGATTGGTATGGGTTGTGAGTAACGGGAGATGTACTTTCTCGATGAGAGATTACCAATAGAGTTTGTTGTTTCCTCCTCTGATTCCCTTTTACAGTGGCACCAATGCCTTGAACATTCTTCTCTCCAGATTCTTCGTCTCGTTTTACCCACCGTGTCTGCTATAACTACGTTAAATTGTGAGCCTTGTAAACTAGGTAAACATCATTGCATTTCGTATACAGATCGAGTCAATCCACATAGTAGTTTTCTATTTGAGTTAGTCAATTCTGATGTTTGGGGACCATGTCATTTTTCCTCTTTTAAAGGTTTTAGATATTTTTTTATTTGTGGATGGTTTCGCTTGCATGATATGGATGTATTCCTTAAGAGAAAGATCTGATTTTCTAGTATAATTGAATTATTTTATAAAAAAATAAAAAATAATTTTTTATATCTAATTGTGTATCATGCACTGATAATACTATGGAGTATATAAAAACTGATGTTTCCTTATTTTGTACTAATAATAAAATTATTCATCAAACATCTTGTTCTCATATATCCAAACAAAACGATGCTGCTGAAAGAAAGTATAGACATATTCTAGATGTTATTCGAATATTAATAATTCACATGCATGTTCCAACATATTTGTGGTCTGATATTGTTTCGTGCGCGTGTCATTTAATAAATAGGATGTCATCTTCTATTTTGCATGGTAAAACTCTATTTTACTGTTTTTATCCTGATATACTCATGTTTCCTCTTATACCTCGAGTGTTTGGTTGTACATGTTTTGCTCAAGATTTGTTTCCTGGTTTAGACAAGTCATCTCCTCGTGCAATCAAGTATGTATTTGTTGGATACTCTAGAACGCACGAAGGGTATAGGTGTTATGATCCGATGTCTAAAAAGTATTTTATCTCTTCTGATGTTACTTTCTTTGAATTTGTTCTCTAATTCACTTTCACATCAACATACTAGTTGGCACTGCCTGTCTCCACTACTGAGATCGGGTAAGCAGTACCTCATAAAGGGGATGAATAGGTGTCTTCCACGAAACTACTGCTGGTATTTTCTCGCCGTCAAAAAGTGCCTCATTTCAACTTACTATCTATTACTCTGCCATCTCCAACTGCAGGTCATCAACAACCACAACATTTTTCTGCTTCTGCCTCGATCTTCCCATTACTGTTCGGAAGGGTAAGCACTATATTACTGCTCATGTTATTTTTCAGTTTGTTTCCTATAATCACCTCCACCCAATGTTTCGCCAGTTTGCCATTTCTCTTTCTTTCGTCTATATACTCTGATCTTTTCAAGAAGTAGTGTTAGTTTCTACCTGGCAGTCGGCCATGGATACGAAGATGCAAGTCCTTGTTTCTCGTGGAACCTAAGATTTGGTTCTTTCTCTGCTTGATGCATGTATTGTTGGTTATCGCTGGATTTACTCTGTTAAATACAAGCCGGACGGCTCCATTGACCATTATAAACTCATCTTGTTGAGAAAGGTTTTTCGCAAATCTATGGTATTGATTATTTTGAGACTTTCTCTCCTATAACTTGCCTCAACTCTATTTGCATTCTCTTCTCTCTCGCCAGGAATCTCGAATGACCATTATCCCAATTGGATGTTAAAAATACTTTTTTATATGGTTATCTACAAGAAGAGATGTATATAAAACAACCTCCAGAGTATGTTGTTCGGGGGGAGAATGTCATCTGCAAACTCAAGAAAGCTATCTATAGACTTAAATAGAGTTCTCGAGTCTGATTTGAGAAGTTTTTTTTACTGTAATTGCTAGTATTAGTTTTCAGCATTGTCACTATGATCATTCTATTTTTGTCCGACATACTCATTCTGGTATTGTCCTTTCTGTATATATATAGATAATATTCTACTAACTGGGAGTGCTACAACAGTCTTGACTGAGACAAAGGATTATCTCAAGTAACATTTTGTAACTAAAGACATAGGAAGACCGAGATGTTTTCTTAGTATTGAGGTAGCTTATCATAAACATATGTTAGTTCTTTCTCAGAAAAAGTACGCACTAGATCTCTTGTAAGAGACCGGTCGTCTTGGGTGTAAATCTGCTAATACTCCAATGGAGTTATATTTAGACTTGTGGAGTAAAAATAGTATTTTGTATGATGATGTTAAGCATATAGAAGAATAGTTAGCAAACTTATCTATTTCACGGTGACTAGACCTGATATTTTTTTGCTGTTGGCTGGCTAAATCAGTTCATGCATAAACCAAGGGATATACACTGAAAAACTGCTCTGAGAGTTTTGGTATATATTAAGAGCTCTCCTGGAAAATTATTGTTTTATAAAAAAAAAATATAGACATGAATCTCCGCTTTTTCAGATATTGGATATGTAGAAGATAAAGGAGACAGAAAGTCGATCATTGATACCTTACATTTATTGGAAGTAATCTAGTCATATAGAGGAGTAAGAAATATGATGTATTGTCTAGATTTTCAGCTGAGGCAAAATATAGGGTAATGGCACGCACTACATGCAAATTGTTATGGTTAAAAAAATTTGCTGACTGAATTTGGGTTCAACTGAAAAGATCTATATCTACGTATTATGATAATCAGTCAGTCATCTATATTACTCAAAATCCAGTATTTCATGACCGTACTAAGCATATAGAGGTAAATTGTCATCTGGTTTTGGCGAAGAAGATAATATATACTCTATTTACTACTTCGTTAGAACAATTGGCCGATATTCTAACTAAACCTGCATCACCAACTGTGTTTTCTAATTTATATAACAAGTTGGGGATAATTGATATTTATACCCCAACTTGAGCGGGAATGTTAGATTAAAATACTATTTCTTATTTGGATTTAGTTTGAATTTAATATCACATTGCCTATTGAGAGGTTTATACGGAGTTGAGAGGTATATAAATATATGATCCTCTGATTTATAATAGATATGAACATTGAGATTGAGTTTTGATTTTGATTTCTTTTTGACAGTTTTCGTGGACAAAAGTCAAACTTGGTCAGTTGAACCACAGCCGAACCACGTTAATTTTTGTGCTCTTCTTAAATCTCGATTGATAGGGATTCAATTCCCCAACAAAGTGGTATCAGAGCTATGGTTTTAGATTTAGAGTCAAGTTCACAAGATGAAGATGGAATGATGTCAAGTCGACAAAAGTGATTGGCAGAGGTATCAAGTTCAATATCAACAATAAAAGAAAAAAAGGTGTAGCCTATCATCCCAGCGAATAGGGCCGACAATAGCCGGCCGGAAGGCATCCTACCGGCATGCATTCGACCAGAGGGAGGCTGACCAGTGGGCGTCTGGCCGGAAAGCAGGCGCACCCGCAGCAACCACGAGCGCAAGGTGTGCCCGGGCTGAAGCGTGGGCGGCTCCCTACAGGTGTGCGAGTAGTGTGCCAAGGCAGCACCCCAAGGGGACGCGCACAGTCATTTGCCACTAATCAGCGGTGGCATGGTGAGCAGCAGTCGTGGGTGCCTAGTGATTTGCGTTTGGATTTGGGAGAAGAACCCTTTGGATCTGGGGATCTAGTATTGGTCCAAACACACAACACTATGGGATCATGTGTTTATATGATTATTTGATTTGCTATTGCAAACACCAAAAGAAGTGGCTGGGATGGATTTTGAGGCGCAGATCGACGGCTGTGGTCAATCGGAGCATGGATCGAAGAATCAGTGTTCAATAAAGATCATCTAGGAGTCGAATCCAATATTTTTCAGCATTCCGAATGCAGTGGTGGATGCGTTTTGGGAAAAATCCACTGTTTAGAGCAGATTTTGTATAGACAAACTGTAATGGACGGTGATCGAGGGGTTGATATTTACCGAGGTGATCGATGGTCAATGGTTAGTTAATTGCACAATATTGAGGTACGGTATGATACTTCATGGTGATGGGTACAGCTATTTCATGACATGATGAAGCACATGATAATATATAATCGTCTATGTCTCTGAAGATGGTCATGATTTTTGGATCAAAATGGAGTACGGTGTAGCAATTACTCTTGTGTGGTGTATAACATGATAAGTGATGTGAGTACTCAGGTGGTCCAGGTATTTTGACTGAGGTAGAGCACGGTGTAGTGATTATGAACGCTCAGTGAATTGTGTGGTATAATAATCATGAGTGCTTAAGAGAGTACGGTTTAGTGATCATGAGTGTTCGGAAGAGAGTATAATTTAGTGATCATGGGTGCTCAAGTAAGGAGACAGTGATGATTATATAAGTTGTTCATGGTAGATGGAGCATAGTGATTGTGCGGTGGATATCTACGAAGTGGATGGCGAGAACAACGAGGTTTCTCCAAGATGCATGGCTCAGTTAATATACGCCAAGATGGAGATTGTTGGGTTTATATTTTACATCCGTTGAGTATCTAGATGTAATTGGGAATCACAAAGAGTTTCCGTTCAGTTAGACTTGGATCAGTTGATGATATTCTAATTGAATTGGAATACAAACTAGATTATTATAGTGCTATTCTAATTGCTATTCTAATAGGATTAAGATAGGAACACTATATATATATATATATATATATATATATATATATATATATATATATATATATATATATATCTTATATGTAATATAAGAGAGGAGAAAAATAGATGAGAGAGATGCTTTCATTATTATGAGAGATGAGATAGGTGGAGCGATGATTGGATCTTTTCTTATAATATTTTTCTCATAATGAATCTCTCTTACTATTCTCATGAACATAGTTTGAATTTGGTCAGCCAAACCATGTTAATATTTGTGTTCTTCTTGTATCTCGATGATTTCGATGGGGATTTGATTCCCCAACATGGAATTATTATGAGTAGAGATAATTACGTATTTTATACTTCATCTTATTTATTTTGTTTATATAAAAAATATTACTCGAGTATTATAGTATGTTTTGTAAGAAACCTGAGCTTTGTAGCTAAGATAAAAGAAAAGATTTAAGAGAATGGAGAAGATGAGCATCATAAAGATTAATGACTACATGGGAAACCAGAACATATATCAAGATTTAGTGTAGATGAAAGGGATCTAAAAAGACAAAAGACGGTACCAGAAAAGCTAAATCTAAATCACTAGGTTTGACCATTGGGTAGCAGTCAATGTCTCTAACTGGAGGTCAAAGAATGGTCAATACAGACAAACTTTATGGAGTCGATCTAGAATCAAATTCGGAGTTGTTTTGGTACTTAGACAACGTTGTTATCCAGCAATAAACACTGCTACCTGGAAGTGCCTACATAGAATTTGTAAGTGAATTATTTTTTAAAGATTTAGTATAATGTTTAAGGATTGTTCTAGTATAGAGGAATGAGATTAGTTTTGCCCTAAAATCTATAAATAGTCTGAGAGTTATGAATTAGAAAAATATATTTTTAGGAGATCAATATATGATTTTGGAATCTTTCTTTTTTAATTTGTTGTTGCCTTCATTCATAGGCTTTCAGTTTTATTAATAAAAAAGTAATTCTTTTAATTAGTTTTAATTGTTTTTGTTCTCAACAAAAGTTTATGACTTGTAAAGTTATAGAAACTAATAAATAAGAAACTTGAAATCTCTTAATTTACTTTAATAAAGAGATAAAACTCTTCTCTTTACAATCAAATCTATTTATAAGTTTGAATTTTCTGGAAAAGAGTGTGGATAATAATCAGATCAACATGATCATTTTGCCTATTGATGATCATGTGACATTCGTAGAGATTTGAAGGAGACGAAGAAAGTTTAGCATGCTACTGGTTTTTCTTCCTTCTTTAGCAACCTCATTTTTTTATCCTCATGACTCATTTTTATAGTTAGGGGGTTGTAATTGCCTCCTTTAAAAAGTAGAGATCATGGTGTAACTGCATTCATAATCTAAACCCTAATATGATGTTGATAATCCTCTAATGCTGACAAGCTAACCTTGTTGTGTTGGTGAAACTAATGCCATTACTCTACGAGATTGATTACACAAAATGTTAGCGAAGCTAATGCCACTATTGCACTGAGGTTGTCCTCAGTTGTACCAGTAAGACTGTCCTTTGTTGCCCCAATGAGATCATCCTCTACTGCACTTGCACAAATAACCTGTTTTTTTTTTTGTTTTGGCAAAGATAACCTTGACGGCGAGGCTATTGTCGTCTTTTTGGAGTATTGTATATTCTACTGTCAACAACTTTCATTATTACTTTTCACAAATGCCTATACTTATGTATGATTATTAGTATAATGAGCAGGTAAATCTTTTATGTATCTTTAGATGAAACTCTATATTTTTATTGATTATTGTGATATGTTCTCTCTCAAAGGTTCATAATTTCTACAATTATATGAATTGAATTGAATAAATAAATAAGTCCCAAGATCTAGATTCAATCTTGATAAACTATTCCTAATAACCAAGTTTTTTGGGGATAATTTGATAGTTTATTCTTGATGAAATAGATTTGGGGTAAATATAATCATTCATTTAAAGATTTAATCTATTAATAAATTTTATGTTTGATTGATTGAACCTTTATTGATGAATTATTCTTATTTCTTGGATAATTTATATTTTAGGATGAAAATTAGTTAATAAAAAATTAAATTTTATGACTTGACCGCATAATCATATCAAGTATTTAGTGGATTAAAAAATTCCATATATTGCTTTCTATAGAACTAATTAAAAATCAATCAAACCATCTTTACTTCTTTTATCGATTCGTTGGATTAATTTTAGAGTGAGATACCAATTTATCCCTTTGGAGTCGACCTACAAAATGCTATACTTGGTACCATACACTTGTAATTTGAATTCAAAATAGTCATTCACTATAATATTTCTAACTAACTAGTTGTCTCGAACTAGTACATTCTATATTGACTTTATCATCCTAAGGGCCCTGGATATTGATGATGGGTTAATATAGAATGTATTGGTTTTATCTTTTGTTTTTGTATCAGTCTCTTTGCATTGATCAAAACAAATCAGGATTTTAGGAGGATCGACTGATAATTAGTATGACTATCGGAAGTTTCAACTTGAATTCTATAACTTCAATTAATATTCTTTTTTTTTCTGTTCTCATATCTCTAATACTTTTGTATTTTTTGTGATTTTCTCGAATTTTTTGAGAAAATCCAAATTCCATTTAATATTCGGACCTGATTGATAACTAATCAGACTTTCGCTATATATAACTTGATTTTTATAACTCCAAATGTCATTCCATCATCGGGATTATTTTTTTAAAATTTGTGATTTTTGAATTTTCTCAAAATAATCTGGAAGTGTTCCAAAACAGGCAAAAATACTTGATTTTCAATTTACCGGTTTTGCTTTGCCAATTTCTATCTTGCAAGTATCATCTAAAAATTATTCTACGAATTTTGCCATAATTGTCTAACTCAATTATATTTTAACATTTTTATGAGATTTCTGAACGGCCAAATTTTCAAATCTAAATCCTAATTTATTTCTTTTTCTCTCATTCATTTCCTTTAAGATACTCCACTAATCTGTCTCGTCTTTTTCTCCTGTCCAACAAAAGTAGGTGGGAGAGGCAACTTCAAAAATGGGGAGGTGTTAGAAATGGGTTTGTTTAAATTATGATTTTGTCCTCTTTTTTTCTTCTTTTTTTTTCTTTTCTTAAAAATCAATTTAGGGAGAATAAAACTCCTCCATATTTCATTTCCTCTCTAAACAAGTCCAATCTAAGGTATAAGGCAACGAAGAGAAGGGAAGCCTAAGCTAGGTGGTTTAAGATGAAAACTAAAGGTAGGAGTTTTACTATGTCTACAAATTTTTCATCTCTTTCAAGTTTTCTGCTCAACTGCTTCCTTTCTACTCTTCACACCTAGCCAAGGAATCAAGCAAACTAAAACAATTACAGAAGATTATGGCAACTACGGAATACTTAGATCTAAGCCAAGTAGAGTTAACTCTCTGTTAGCACAGTTTTTTTATATCTTTCTTGGTATCCAGCAATTTGCCTATATTCTAATTTCCTTAGTAAATAATAAAATAATTCAAACAATTCCAAGAAAACTTCTATAGAAAGCCTATCCAATTCTCTAGAGCGTTTAGTAACTTGTCCTTAATTCTTGCTAAGATTATAAGTATGGATTTTATTATTCTCTATTATTGACTTGCTGACTCTACATTAATATCTTCTAGTTATAATTATGTCAAAGATAACATACGAGCCCAAATAATCATAGGAAAATTCCTGAAGATAGGATACACAGTCTTTACAACTCTCACTTAGAAGCATAAAAATATGTGTTATGGCTTGATTACCACACCTTGTTGTTGCCGCAAATCTACTGAATTAAATTCTAAGTTGTCTAGTCACATTTAAAATTAGCCTATAAATAATATATTGATTACAATAATTCTAAAATATTCATGAAGATAGATAATCTAATTATCTAAAACTTTTGTGCAGAAAGTTTTTCCTAATTCTTACAAGAGTAATAGGTTTTGTCCAATCAATGCATAGTTATTGGCATACTGCAGTTAAGCAGTAAAATACACATTCTAAACTATGTTAAATGTCGTAAACATATTCACTAAATTATGAAATAATTTATGTAACGAGATAAATTTATCACTTATAACCTTTATATGAACAAGTTTTATAATTCTAATTGTATATATGATTTGAAATCAATGCAAATGATAATTGATGAACCTTTGATGTTAGAATTTGGGGAATAGATGTCGTATTTGCATAGAAGATTCTAGTATATAAGAGAAAAAGGAAAATAAAACCTAGTAATGATATAGATCTTAATTCTCTGATTAGTTTGAATATGTTTATTTGGTAAATTGATGACTACTTGGAAGATTTCATATATGATGTCATGTTAAATTTAGGAACTAGGGTCGTTATTGTTGCTTGGATAGATTTTGTCTCATTGATAAATTGATAATTTGAACATAGTAAGATTGGATTAGAGGTTATGATCATATTTTGGAAGAAATTTCAGAGAGATCTAGTTTAGTCAAACTGCAAGATAGCAGTCAAGATCTAGTTTAGTTAAACTGCAAGATAGCAGTCAATAACACTGACCAGTGATTTGACCATGTCAAACTCGATCAAAAGTTTACCCAAATACTCATCTTGTCATCGTGAGGATTCTGAACCTTGTAGAATACAATGAAGCATGCGGAACATGAGTAAGCCAAATTTAGGATATGATGCCATAATTTGATAACGACTTAATATTAATATCAAATTATATGCATATCTCATCTTCTCGAATATGAATTGAGTTTTATATATCGTGCTGTATTATTTTACCAATACCTATACTCATGGACTTAAGTGATATATAAACCTAAGTGCTATATAGACCAAAACTCACACTGTATTAGTGGAAAGTACCTCTCGAGTATATGGGAGTTACCTCTATTATATACGGAGTCACCTCTAGAATTCAATATGCCATCCTATACTCATGAACCTAAATGTAATATAGACCAAAGTGCTACACAAACCGAAGTTCCATAGCATACAGGCCTCTCAAATTTATAGGAGCCATCTCTAGGATCTAAGAATTAATCACTTTATAATACATCAAATCCTACTATACTCATGAATTGAGTGCCACAAGGGATTTAGAGTGTCTTGATAAGTCAGCATGATCATTCCCATGCTCCTCTGCAATCCATTAAGCCTTACTACTATTAAATACCTAACTCTATGGCCATTCTAGTTCTAAAAAACATAACTAAACTAATAAATAAACAATGTAGAGTCACTACAGGATTGTATACCAGATAAGGATTTGGGTTATCACTTGGAGACAATTGCTACGCAATCTAAGTGAGTGATCTCTTGGATTTTTCATAACCACATTTGGAACTCTTGATGCGTTATGTAATATGAGATGTGTAATGAGATCTATCTCTACTTCTTTTCTAATATACATAGTACTTGTGACATTAGGATCCTACATGATTGTACTTATCATAACATGACAATTATGACTGCACCCAAACTATATCAATTGACTTAACCAAGTTCACGTGAACACCAAACATAAAAAATTTGTTTTGTACTTGACCTCTCTATTTTATATTGATATTACCATGTCATCTACTACTATACTTTCAAATCCCTTTGTTTTCTACATGTCGAGTTTCATTTGGATTCTGATATCTTAAGTGAGGAGTTTGAGAAGTGATATCTTAAGTGTGGAGTTCGAGAAATGTATCCTACTATCTGTAAACGACCCATGCTTCTTGGAACAACTAGAGACTATATAGTAGGTATGAAGACCAGCTCTTATAGATCATTGTTCGTTGTACTTTAGCACTTTTATTTTATATCTAGTGATCTCTAGTATACACTGGTTTGTATACTGATACTATAATATGTACATATCTTATTGTACTTATCTTGCTATTATAAAATGTAGTTATTTCTTATCTTCTATCATGTAGCTGCACTATTTTATACTCTAATTATCTTGATAAATGCTTGTTCTGGATACAAATTAAAGGCTCATGCATATTGTTTTGATTTTATGTTTGCTCGCCAATAACGCACTCTGTTTTTATAGAAGCTGAAAAATAATGGTATTACATTCACAAATTTTATACAATTTCAAGTTTAGACATATAGTGGAATATAGAGTCATCCAGACATTGCCATATACAATTTATGACCTTTCGATTTAACTTCTTCCAAGCTTTATTGATTGCCTTTTGGCTTGACAGAATCTCTTTCAATTGGTGCATGAAAATATTTGCAATAAAGTTAATATTCAACTCGAGATTTTCAACAAAATGTTCAAAAAAATGTTCAAATGCTATTGGTGAGAATTATCGTATGTGAGTTCTATAATCTTTCATCTTCCTAACCAGCCAATGACTCTTTGATACCTAAATATTGGGATTATATTATATTCTACTGATCACGGATTTTGCGGATTAGTTGAATCACAACCTATAACGCCCCCGATTTTCAGCTGCTTTCCAAAACGGAGAACGTTACTTATTACTTGTACTAGATAACCCAACAGTCACAGGATCTTAGAATAACCGTAACTACTGCCACAATCAGATGAATAAATAACATGTCTGAAACTGAAATGATTTCATTTATATAAAAAGTTCATTACATAAAATGGCACACTGCTTTAAATATGAACACAAAAGAGTCAAAGAGAAAAGCAGTGCCCAAATAAAAGAAAATATAAACAAAATATACAAAAGTTTTAC
Organism: Dracaena cambodiana; assembly: GCA_036321105.1. Lineage (NCBI taxonomy): Eukaryota > Viridiplantae > Streptophyta > Magnoliopsida > Asparagales > Asparagaceae > Dracaena > Dracaena cambodiana. The sequence goes on from JAYEPQ010000007.1 coordinate 16,927,322, forward strand.
AGGGGTACTTCGCTTGCCTATTGTGTCTCGATCTGTCCAACGAAGTACGGGTCTTCAACTGGGGCTGGATCCCCTTCTTCACGTACCAAATCTGGGTTCAAAATTCAGGGGATTAAACCCAGCAAGTAACACATTTGAAAAGAGAAATTGTGTACTATCATGGTACAAAAATATCAGTGTGCATGAGTATGTTTATGTCAGTGTTAATTATGTGCATATAAATTAACATGAAGGCAACATATAAATTAACATGAAGGCAGACATAAATAAATGCATAAATAAATGAATATGACAATAACTACTCTATCTATTTAATTCTATATTCTATTGGTCTCAGTTATCGTCCAATTTAATTATAGAAACTGTATTAATGGATAAAATAGCGCTATTCTCCATTATCGTATAAGCGCCCGTGCATACCTAGGACCCGGCCACAATATTCATGGCGCTGAATCATGACATGTCGCTAGGCACTACAATCAAGTTCCGTACTGTATTACAGTAATGGACATACCACTCTGGGTAAATATCAATTGGTGATCCAGTAATTACCCAGGCCGCTGCAGTAAAAAAATCTCGGCCCTAACAATACAATCAATCCTTATACGGCAAGCCTCTTATCCATCATATAGTTTCTCCCGTCCTCGTATTCATAATGAATTATACACATGAAAATTTTTATAACCCTTCTTTAATTATTTTCCAATTCATAATAACATGCTTGCATTTTCATGACTGTACATGACATGTAGTATCATAATACATGATCTGTAATATTAAAACACATGACTTGTAATATCAAAGTATATGAAATGTAAAACACATGACTTGTAATATCAAAGCATATGACATATAGCATGATAGACATTAGTGCACAATTCATATCATTAAAATTATTTCAATAATTTGGTTCAATTTTTAATGTCAATCAATAACCCAATTTGGGAATCAAGTGAATCATATAATAATATTGCATTATTTTTAAATCCAACGTATGTATTTATTACATTTCTAGGCTCAATCATATATATTAATATGCATTTCTCTTTTAATTAAAATCTAATTTATTACTATTATTAATTTATCAATTATGTCCAATTAATCCAAGCCAAGTCCAATTCAAATTCCTCAATCATTTAATCTATCAAGCCCAAGCCTACTAAATTCCCACTTTTTCATATTTTTATTTTTCCTTTTCTTTTCTGTCCAGCCCAGGTCCAAGCCCACTAAATTTCCATTTATTTTTTTTTTATTGTTTTTCCTTTCTTTTCTGTCAGGCCCAGACCAGGCCCACTCATTTTTATTTTCTTTTTCTTTTTCTTTTATTGGGCTGGGTTAGCCGGCCCAATGTTATTATTTTTTTCTATTTTTTTTTTCTTATGGACTGGGCCAGACCCAGTTACCTTTTTTTTCTCCTTTCTTTTTCTTTTCTTTTGTTTTTTTTCCTTCTGGGCTGGGCCAGGCCCAGTTTCTTTTCCTATTTTTGCATGGGTTCAAATATTTGCATGGGTACAAATAAGTTTTCTTATAAGTAAATTTTTTTTATTTTAAATAAATAATAATAATAAGCAAATATCATAATATTTCTATATATCAATTTTCACCCACTAATCTGGTTCAGTTCTCAATATTAGTTAATGGCACAAAATATGAACCAACTATTTTTACAAGATAATTTACATATACAAATTTATATTAAATAAAGAAACGAACCAAAACATTTTACATACATAAATTTAAATTAAATAAAGAAACGAACGAAAAATAGTAGTATTACTTGTTTCGGCTTGATCTCGAATATTCGGTTCGAATTCTCGGTACGGTTTGATTTTTCCTTTTCTTTCTCTCTCTCTCTCTGTTTTTTTTATCTTTGCTGCTAGGTTTCTGGCCGAGAGCCTGAGAAGAAGAGTGTGAAGACAGAGAAGAGAGTGAAGTGGAGTGAGGGAAAATAATTCAAGATAAGTTCGTAATTTAAACAAGATTACATCTCCATTCGCCACCTAATCCTCCATTCGACAGCACAACCGAATAGCCTGCCACACCAATCCTCCATTCGACAGCATAACCACGGATTCACCTCATTTTTATTTATTTATTTATTTATTTAATAATTTAATAATTTTGGTTCCGTGTAACGTTCTCCAAATACTACCAAATTTATGTAGGACGTAGTGCTCGACGAGAAAAACACTACAAAATTATCCGTTTGTTGTTTCGATGTCTGGAATAAATGAACCGAAATTCCGAAGTAATTAGAAAGATAATTTTAATATTATTAAATTTGCAATTTTGGGAGTATTTTTTTGGCCTCGTAAGAAAAATCTCCAAAAATCATAAATATTACAAAACTAATAATCGCCAAGACCGAATATCATTTGAGTTTGTGGATTTAAAGTTATGTTAACCGAAAGTTATTTCGGTATCAAAAATTGACTTCGGTGGACTTATTCAGCACGACTGGTCTCAAGAGAGCAATACAGGTAGCTCGAATTTTGGGGTATTACACAACCAAATCTGAATAATCATGGCTAAATATACAAAATAATCGTAAACATAGGATTAAAATCACTTAATTACTTACCACTCTAAAATATCTACCCTAAATATTAAAATTACAAAGTACAAGAAGGGATAGACTCTTGTTAATCCCCCAACCCATAAACACCAAGTAGCAAGTGTGTTGTTTCTGTGCCGAAATCTTCACTTTGAGATATGGTTGGCCTAATTTTCCACTCCACTTATCAACTTTTTTTTCCTAGGGAAGTTATAATGGTTTCTTCTGTCACATTTCTCTCAACAAGGAACTCTCTTCATACGGTGCGCCACTCATAGGCAACTTTCCCTAAAGTAACCTTTTGGTAACTTCTTTTAAGCAACCCTCTTGTAATTTTCTTGCGGTAATTATTTCCGAATCCTTTGGTAACTTTCTCAAATCAACCCATTGGTTATTTAACTTTGTTAACCTGCTGAATGCAGGTTACTCTTGGTGGGCCCGACCTTTGGGCAGGACCCAATAGTTTTCTAATGTATTTATCCAAACTACAAATCTAGCCACATTTAGAGATGGTAATGGATGTATCCATGGATCCATTTTTGACCCGCTTTATACAAAATTTTGAATTATAAATAAAAATTTTATTTTTCTAATTCAAAATTTTGTATAGAGAAGGTTAAAATTTGACCAATAAATACATCTATTATCATTTCTAACTATATTATTCTCCCCCTTTCTTTATGGGTCAAAGGCTGTAATCCTAGATTCTCTTGCACTGGAAAGAGACTTTACCACTCTGCTTGCTAAGAAAATCCAAATCCCATGCAGCCTTGCCACACTGTTTAACTCGTCTTCACAACATTCCAAGTCACAAGTCAGTGAAGCCACCTAAAGAAACAAATGCTTGTCTTTTGTCTTTTGGATTTGGGCACTGCAAGTCCATGCTTCAGCAGAACAATGCGAACTTCGAGTATCACAAGTCCATTTCTAACCATTTCTTTAGTACTAATACTCAACAGAACATTTTCTAACTTCTATCAATCATGTCCTTTTGATGACTCTCTTCTTCTGCTGCTGCTATGTACGAGTTTTCAGACCTTTGCAGCCCACGACATGTGAGCTTGGGCAGTTATTCATCCGTGACTTGCTCCTAATACAAGCAAGGAGGCTAGTCAGCAAGAGCAAAAAGGATGAAGACAAAAGCAGAGCAGACTTTTTCACGATTAAAACTGCGGCATAACTTCTACTCTTAGCCACAAGTTACGGGAGTAATTTCCTCCATTTTCTTCGGGCAGTGTCTGCTAACTGTAGAAGCTTGACATGGATATTTCAATTTCTTAAATTTGATCATAGTATTTCTGTACCATTAGACCCCGTATGCTTAATCCTTACGGACCCGAAAATATAGCAGAAAATAAGGACGGAACTAAGTGCCCTCAGAAAATACTGCGTGGATTTGGAGAGCTAAGTGCCCTCAGAAGGTCAGACTTTTTCTTTGGCTAACTTGTAAAGATGCTCTCCTGACCTGGCCAAAATTACAAAAAAGAGGCTGGATTGGCCCCAACATATGTCTCTTATGCAAGAGGGATGAAGAATCAAGCGAACACATTGTATGTAACTGCTCGTTCGCTAAAAATTCATGGGAGGCGTGCGCCAGGGCATTAGACTTGAACATCGGAACTGCTATAGATGAAACTATCTGGAGGAACCTTGATGGAGGGGAAAATGATAGTCATAGGCTTCGAAGTGCTATTGCGGCATTTTGCTGGAATATGTGGAGAGAACGAAACAATAGATTATTTAATGACAATTATCATTCTATTGAGTACTGTGTGAGACTCATTGTTCATGATTTCATTATTTGGACAGGTGTTCCTTCAGATGAGGAGAGACTTCACTTATCAAGTGGCTCTTCGGGAAATGACACTCAGCCAGATGAGGAGTAGGGATCTCTATCAGAAGCGCAAGGACGGATGGACTGACTATGAAATGCCACTTTTGCAGGATCATTGTATTTGTATTTTTACTTTGTTATGCTACTTTCCTTTTTAGTACTTTTTTGGACTTTTGCTTTGTAAGCTTATTATCGGGCCACTACTTCTGTGGATCCGGAATACTTTTTGTTCTATTATTCTCTCTTTAATGGAACGCGGAGGGGCACACCCCGCCGTTTATCGTCAAAAAAAAAATAAGGACGGAACTTATGGCTCTAATTTGCAGAGTTGCAAAACACAAGCACCAAACAATGAGCAAATTAATGGATTCGGATCCTCTCCGGTGGAAACAATGTGGGGCTTCTGATAAGTCAGCCCTGGAGGGAACTCTCCAATGTTTGCAAGATTACCCTTCCGTCATTGGCGGTAGCGGTAGCATCGGTTGGTTTTTTTGCCAATTTTGATAAAACCGAAGCGAATCAATTAGGAATTAGGAATGGGAATAGAAATTGAACTAATTTTGGTTTGGTTTTGTTAGGAATTGAATTTTAAACAAGACTTGTCTGAAAATTATAATTTTAATTATTTTAGTAAGCATATCTCTTTAGTGTCCAATTGATTCTCAATTTATTATCATTATATATATATATATATATATATATATATATATATATATATATATATATATATATATATATATATATATATATATATATATATAATTACTGTTGGTGAGCCGCCAGCTCAGGAAAAGTTACATGAGCTAGCGGTAAAATTATAATAATCCAATAATTTTTCTTTATTTTTTTTTACAATTACTATCTCTTCTTCCTTAACTTCTTTCGGAGTAAATTTTATAAATTTTGGAGTTCATTTAACATTTCATCAAGTGCATACAAAATATTTTATTCATTGAAACCGTTAATTTTATGTTAACTTGATGGATGACCAAATCAAAACTAAAACCCAAGAAATTGGATGAGTGAACCCTAAGGGTCAAAATCATAATCCAATTTTTTTTTAAAATATTATTGGAGATAGTGAAAATGAACGACAACTCAGATAACTTACGTGAGCTGCCAACTCATTTTATAAATTTTGGAGTTCATTTAACCTTTCATCAAATGCATACAAAATATTTTGTTTATTGAAACCGTTAATTTTTTATTAACTTGATGGATGACCAAATTAAAACTAAAACCCAAGAAACTGGATGAGTGAACCCTAGGGGTCAAAATCATAATCCAAATATTTTTAAAATATTATTGGAGATAGTGAAAATGAACTACAACTCAGATAATTTGCGTGAGCTATCAACTCATTTCATAAATTTTGGAGTTCATTTAACCTTTCATCAAATGCATACAAATTATTTTATTTATTGAAACCGTTAATTTTATATTAACTTGATGGATGACCAAATCAAAACTAAAACCCAAGAAACTGGATGAGTGAACCCTAGGGGTCAAAATCATAATCCAAATTTTTTTAAAATATTATTGGAGATAGTGAAAATGAACTACAACTCAGATAACTTGCGTGAGCTGTCAACTCATTTCATAAATTTTGGAGTTCATTTAACCTTTCATCAAATGCATACAAAATATTTTATTTATTGAAACCGTTAATTTTATATTAACTTGATGGATGACCAAATCAAAACTAAAACCTAAGAAATTGGATGAGTGAACCCTAGGGTTCAAAATCATAATCCAAATTTTTTTAAAATATTATTGGAGATAGTGAAAATGAATTACAACTCAGATAACTTGCGTGAGCTATCAACTCATTTCATAAATTTTGGAGTTCATTTAACCTTTCATCAAGTGCATACAAAATATTTTATTTATTGAAACCGTTAATTTTATATTAACTTGATGGATGACCAAATCAAAACTAAAACCCAATAAATTGGATGAATGAACCCTAGGGGTCAAAATCATAATCCAAATTTTTTTTAAAATATTATTGGAGATAGTGAAAATGAACTACAACTCAGATAATTTGCGTGAGCTGTCAACTCATTTCATAAATTTTGGAGTTCATTTAACCTTTCATCAAGTGCATATAAAATATTTTATTTATTGAAACCGTTAATTTTATATTAACTTGATGGATGACCAAATCAAAACTAAAACCCAAGAAATTGGAAGAGTGAACCCTACGGGTCAAAATCATAATCCAAATTTTTTTTTAAAATATTATTGGAGATAGTGAAAATGAACTACAACTCAGATAACTTGCGTGAGCTGTCAACTCATTTCATAAATTTTGGAGTTCATTTAACCTTTCATCAAGTGCATACAAAATATTTTATTTATTGAAACCGTTAATTTTATATTAACTTGATGGATGACCAAATCAAAACTAAAACCCAAGAAATTGGATGAATGAACCCTAGGGGTCAAAATCATAATCCAAATTTTTTTTAAAATATTATTGGAGATAGTGAAAATGAACTACAACTCAGATAACTTGCGTGAGCTGTCAACTTATTTCATAAATTTTGGAGTTCATTTAACCTTTCATCAAGTGCATATAAAATATTTTATTTATTGAAACCGTTAATTTTATATTAAATTGATGGATGACCAAATCAAAACTAAAACCCAAGAAATTGGATGAGTGAACCCTAGGGGTCAAAATCATAATCCAAATTTTTTTTAAAATATTATTAGAGATAGTGAAAATGAACTACAACTCAGATAACTTGCGTGAGCTGTCAACTCATTTCATAAATTTTGGAGTTCATTTAACCTTTCATCAAATGCATACAAAATATTTTATTTATTGAAACCGTTAATTTTATGTTAACTTGATGGATGACCAAATCAAAACTAAAACCTAAGAAATTGGATGAGTGAACCCTAGGGGTCAAAATCATAATCCAAATTTTTTTTAAAATATTATTGGAGATAGTGAAACTAAACTACAACTCAGATAACTTGCGTGAGCTGTCAACTCATTTCATAAATTTTGGAGTTCATTTAACCTTTCATCAAATGCATACAAAATATTTTATTTATTGAAACCGTTAATTTTATATTAACTTGATGGATGACCAAATCAAAACTAAAACCCAAGAAATTGGATGAGTGAACCCTAGGGGTCAAAATCATAATCCAAATTTTTTTTAAAATATTATTGGAGATAGTGAAAATGAACTACAACTCAGATAACTTGCGTGAGCTGTCAACTCATTTCATAAATTTTGGAGTTCATTTAACCTTTCATCAAGTGCATACAAAATATTTTATTTATTGAAACCGTTAATTTTATATTAACTTGATGGATGACCAAATCAAAACTAAAACCCAAGAAATTGGACGAGTGAACCCTAGGGGTCAAAATCATAATCCAAATTTTTTTTAAAATATTATTGGAGATAGTGAAAATGAACTACAACTCAGATAACTTGCGTGAGCTGTCAACTCATTTCATAAATTTTGGAGTTCATTTAACCTTTCATCAAGTGCATACAAAATATTTTATTTATTGAAACAGTTAATTTTATATTAACTTGATGGATGACCAAATCAAAGCTAAAAACTAAGAAATTGGATGAGTGAATCCTAGGGGTCAAAATCATAATCCAAATTTTTTTTAAAATATTATTGGAGATAGTGAAAATGAACTACAACTCAGATAATTTGCGTGAGCTGTCAACTCATTTCCATTTTTCTCATATTTCTATTTTTCTCGTATATATATGTGTGTGTGTTTATATGTATGTATATATATTTGTGTATATATAAAATTTTTAGATAATTTTGTTGGTTCATTCATGTTTCAAAGTTTGAAACCGAAAACTGAGTATTATTTTAGTTTGGTCTACTTATTTTTGTGTCGGATTTGATCGTTTATTTCGGTTTGAACAGCATTCTGCCCACCCCTAGTCTAGTTTGCGGTCCAAATGTTTCAAACAATAGGTGTTGGTTTCTTGGTACGTTGATGCCTTGTGATCAAAATTCTCGGCTTGAGATGCTCTCTTGAATGACAGAGTGAACGACATACTGGTACACAAATTCCTTATTGAAATGACTTGTTGAAATATTAAATCCATTTACCTTCATTTTTGTCTTCCTTTTTCCCTTAATCATTTCCGATCTCCCGCAGCTAATCCCGTGATCGCAATGACTCTCGAATGCCTAAACTAACTAAAAACCTGTAGCTTTTTTATTTCTGTTACTTCCAACGACCAACTACCTTCCCTATAAATCTCCCACTGCATCCATTTGCTCGACTTATCCTTCTCTAAACTGCTCGCCCTGCTACCGTGACGGTCCTTTTTTTTTTTTCCCTCGCTCATTAGTAATATAGAAGATGGGCTTCAAAATGTTGGGCTTGTTATTTTTATTCACCTTTGTGTTCCCCTGTCCCTCTGCGTCTGCATTGGATTATGCCGATGCTCTTGACAAATCCATCCTCTTCTTCGAGGGCCAGCGGTCTGGAAAACTCCCTGCAAATCAGCGAGTCACTTGGAGAGGGGATTCTGGTTTATCCGATGGCTCTTCTTATAATGTAACGTCTATGATCTTAATATATATATGCTGCAACTACAACAAATTATTTACAAATACTCGTTGCAATTTCAGGTAGATTTGTCCGGTGGATACTATGATGCTGGCGACAACGTCAAGTTTGGCCTGCCCATGGCCTTCACCACTACAATGCTGGCGTGGAGCATCATCGAGTTCGGAGACAAGATGCAGGACCAGATTGACAATGCCAGAGCTGCAGTCCGCTGGAGCACTGATTATCTCCTAAAGGCAGCCACGGCCGCTCCTGATGTTCTCTATGTGCAAGTAAACTACTAACTGAAACCTGAAACATTTGTAAGTAGTATTTTCTAGTCTTACAAGAGAGTGTCCTTTGATACAAATATTGAACAGGTTGCCGATCCTAACATGGATCATCACTGCTGGGAGAGGCCTGAAGACATGGACACGCCTCGAAACGTCTACAAGGTGACGAGCCAGAACCCAGGATCCGATGTCGCTGCAGAAACTGCTGCAGCACTGAGTGCCGCTTCGATTGTGTTCAGGGATTCTGACCCTGCTTATTCTGCCAGGTTACTCCAAACAGCTATGAAGGTAGCTTATGGTCCCTATCTAGACAATAATGCAGTGCAATTTGGTCTTTGTTTTTATTGGGGAGGATAATTTTTTTGTACTGCAGGTCTTTGATTTCGCTGACAAGCACAGAGGCAGCTACAGCGAGTCGCTTAGCTCAGTCGTGTGCCCGTTCTACTGCTCCTACTCTGGCTACAATGTATGGAACTGGATTTTCAAGAAACTTAACAAAGTTCAATTGCGAATCGCAAATTTCAGGAGCTTTGCATAACAATATTAGTGATAAGACATCATATATTCGGGACTGACATGTTCTTATGAAAGCAGGATGAGCTGTTGTGGGGAGCGTCGTGGCTTCACCAGGCATCGGAGGACAGCTCTTACATGTCATACATTCAGTCGAACGGCCACACACTGGGTGCCGAAGACGACGATTACTCATTCAGTTGGGATGATAAGCGAGTTGGCACCAAAATTCTTCTCTCAAAGGTATGATTTGAAGCTGACTTTGATACTATTATGGGAAATAGAATGGTTCCTGATATTACTTGAGATCAACATACAAAAATGGCAGGGATTCCTGCAGAAGAGGATTGATGGGCTGCAGGTTTATAAAGCCCATGCAGACAACTACATCTGCTCTCTGGTCCCTGGAACCAGTAGTTTCCAAGCCCAATATACACCAGGTCAGTCTCTATTCATCTCCTTCTCTTCAATAAAACAAGCAATTGTCCAATGGTAAACAAACTTTTATCTCGTGCACAAGAACTACTCAACTGAGATTTTAATAATGATTCAGGGGGCCTTTTCTACAAAGAAAGTGAGAGCAACCTGCAGTATGTGACCTCTACGACTTTCCTTCTCCTCACTTATGCCAAATACCTCAGCTCCAGTGGCGGATCGACCACCTGTGGCGCTGCAACTGTCACCGCTGCAAATCTGGTCTCGCTTGCTAAGAAGCAGGTACTCATCCGTAAAGAAATCACTAAGCAGGTATCTGTAAATGCAGAAAGTTTGATTCATACACTATGTATGCAGGTCGATTACATACTCGGCCAGAATCCGATGAAGATGTCTTACATGGTCGGGTTTGGGGACCGATACCCGCTGCATGTCCACCATCGGGGTTCATCACTCCCATCTATTCATGCCCATCCGAATCACATTTCCTGTAACGATGGTTTCAGCTACTTGTATTCAAGCTCGGCCAACCCAAATGTGCTTGTGGGTGCAGTAGTAGGCGGTCCAGATCATAATGATGGGTTCGCTGATGATAGGAACAACTACCAGCAGTCGGAGCCAGCAACATACATCAACGCACCATTTGTTGGAGCTCTGGCTTTCTTTGCGGCAAATAAGTAACACTAGAGAAGCCCACTGCTCGCTTAATTTATATGTAGCGCAGCTATCAGAGAATTAATCTAGCGTCCCGCTCAGAATGCATTAGAGGACTTGAGGAAAGCTCTACTATCGGTTGTACTAGTTGCAACCGAGCTAGCATTGCCGGTATGCCATAAAATACTCTCATAAATCTGAGTGTACATTGTAAGCGCAAAAGGAATCTGAGTCTGCGTTCAACAAAGTTGTGCACTGCTGATATATGGAGTTTTTTTTTTTTTTTTTTTTTTTTTTTTTGTTTTTTTGAAGCAAATGGTGGGTATCCCCCACGTTTCATTAACAAAATCTTAATAGAACATAGAACAAGTACATAGATCAAAGATGGTCTTTAGTACAAAAATCATATAGAAACTAGATTATGGCATAATGTAAGGAGATTCCCCTTCTCCATAACTGGTAAATTGCTCCAAAACTCTATCCCTATCTAATGAGTGGATTTCTATCACCGTCCTCTGCATCTGATCCTGCATACTGTGCTAGTAGCATTCTCTGTTATGCGCTTTCATGAAGTCTCACTGTCTGTGCTCTAGAATTTTCTTCTGATAAGTATTCTGACTAAGAGATGACATCAAAATAAATATATCTAAGACAAGAATAAATCGTGTGCGTGGTGTTATTGAATATTCGATTATTTCTCTCACACCATACATTCCAACAAATCGAGACAACTAATATGGGTTTTAATTTGGAGGCCAAGTTATTGATACTAGCCCTCTTCCATAAACTACCTTCTTCCCTATAATCAAACATCAATCCAAATCGTTGTCCACATTAACTCCATACTCTTTTGTGAAGTCACAGTCTAAGAATAGGTGTCTTGTATTTTCACCTGCTGATCAGCACAGCACACATATGTTTGGTCTACATCAACCCCTTCATTGAAGTTTTGGCGAAGTGAGAACAATATCCTTTTGGATCAGCCACATGAAAATTCTAACGTTTAGGAGATAATTTGCGCTCCAAATCCACTCCACATTCGGCATTTTGCACCCGCCATCTATGAAGTGTTTATATGTTGAGGAAACGGAGAATTGACCCTATCTTCCCCACCTCCAAATTGGCATATCCTGGTTATCCCCTATTGGAACGATATTTCCCAGCATGTCTTTAATTGCTCTAGATTCTAAGTTAGCTGTTGTAGAATAAAATCTATTCATTCTAAAATATCAAGAGTTGTGTTTCCAACACTTTGCCACTGTTGCCTCTTTATCCAATACCGTCTCAAAGCAGTTTGGGAATAATAGTTTTAACAGGATATCTGTAACCCATCTGTCCACCCAAAAAGAAATAGTCTCTCCATTTTCCAATGCAAATGAGATGCTAGACCAGAATCTTGCCTTTGAAGGAAGCACTCATTTTCAGAACGTTGACATATGAGATTTGTTTCTTATCCTGAGTCATGGAGCTTATTGTTAATCTGACTCTACATTCAACAAAGTTATGCACAACCGATCTATGGAGCTTATGAACAATAACCATGCAGAACCAACAATATGATCATGTATCTGAATTAATGTCATAAATCCAAAAATGCAAATTACAGTTCCATTGACAATCTCATATTAATTAGGCACTATGTAATCAAGGGTGATGAATTTACATCTCTTTTCCATTATTTAAATCAATTTTTTGCTCAAGAACAAGATAGCATCCATGAAAGTGTTGAGTTTTGGCTCAATTTCTAGGTTGGCTTAGTAGTTGGTTGGAACTAACCCTATTTGTTTTAGGGTTTGTGCCAAACTATCAATATTTGACTTAAGATTTGTGCCAAATATACTCTATTTATCTAAATCTTTCTGTCAAACTAAGACTATTTGACTTAGGATTATCTACAGATAGCGTTGGAGAAGGATAAATCCGAGAACATGATAAGAGCCACATAACAAAAGTTATATTATTTGGCATGCGGAAGGATCAGGTTTTGTCTGGCAAAAAATCAAAAGTATTTGTGATAAGGGAAGTTGTAATAGTGACTTTTTGTAGAAGTTAGAAAATAAATACATAACAAAAATCATAGAGGATCATCTCTATTAGAAGAAGAAATTCTTTTACTTTTAATGCAAATCAGTTACTTCTATATTCAAACACCTTAATGAATTCAATAAAATACTTGTCTATCTACAAAATTTAGATATTGAAATTTTCAATGAAGATAAAGCATTATTGTTATTGAACTCATTACCGGATTCATATGAACATCTAACTGCCACTGTACTATAAGGAAAGTCTGAAATTAGATTTGAAAAATATTCCTTGATGAACAATGAATATCAAAAGCTCGATATGAAGGTTCATCAAAATTCTAGTTCTGATACATAGGTAGTACAAGATAAGTTGGAAAATAAAAATCAAGATGGACAGGAAAGATCTCGTTTTAACTCCAAGAAGAAGTATCTTGACAAGGATGAGCACTATTATTGAGCAAGATGAGTACTATTATTGAGCAATTGGAAGAAACAGTATCCCAAATTGGTCAAAGGCAATGAGCAGTAAGGCCCAAATTGGTCAAAGACAAAGAGTTGCACATTTTGAAGATGAACATTTAGATATTGCTCCGACAGGTTGTTCACGATTGGCCACAAAGATTAGTATATTCTATATTCAGGCTACACCTACTATATTTATCTTATTCGGAAATTCATTTATAGCTTGGAAGAGTTGGAAGGTAGAGTGGCTTATATGAGTAATAACATACCTTGCAAATTATGTATATAGGTAAATTCCAATTATAAGTGCATGATAGAACCACTAGTAGTTTGATAGGTTTTCAGTATGTTCCAGACATGAAAAAAAAAAATCTTATCTCATTGCAAGTCCTAGTAGATAAAAGCCTACAAATAAGTTTGGCTGATTCAGGTTTAAAGGCTATTGAAGACGCTTTAATAGTTATGAAAGAAAAAAGAAGAACTTGGTTTATCTAAAATTATTGATGGAGTTACAATTTCTTCATGTATATTGGATACAAATAATGACACATCAAGATTATGGCATATGAAATTGGGACATACTGTAGAAGATAGTTTATAGATTTTGGTAAATAAGAATATATTGAACGGTGCAAAATAAGAAAATTGATGCTTTATGAGCATTACATCATCAGAAAACGGACCAGAGTCAAGTTTGATACTTATAATTCATCAGACTAAAGCAATTATGAACTATATACATACGAAAATTTAGGAATTGACCAAAACAGATTTGTTAGAAGGTTCAAATTGGTTTGTAGTATTCGTGGATAATTACTTGAAAAGTTTGGGTGTATCCAGTGTATCCCAAACATATAGTTATAGATGTATTTATCAATTAGAAGATGATGATCAAAATTTAGACTAATAAATATATAAAATGGCTTAGATCGGTTAATGATGACAAGTACAAATCGAATTTGTTCATGAAATTGTATTGAGAAAAAGGTATTATTCGATAATTATTAGTAGAGAAATACCCCAATAGAATAAATTGGTTGAGTGCATGAATCGCACTTGCTAGAAAAAGTGCAATGTATGTTGTCTGGTGCTGGGCTGGGCAACGAATTCTTAGCTGACATTTTATTATATGTGAATCATCTCTTTAATAGGTTGCTAGCAGATATAAATTATAAGAACTACTTGAAGCATGGTTTGGTTATTTTGGTACAGATTAGGATCACTTGCATGTTTTTAGTTATCTAGGATCACTTGCATGTTTTTAGTTATCCTACTTATTATCATATTAGAAAAAGTAAGTTTGATCTCAGAGCCAAGAAAGCCATATTCTTGGATTTTAGCACATGTGTGAAGGGATTTAGACTCTACTGTCTAATAAATTATATATAGCAGAGAAGTCACCCATGTTGAAGAACCAGTATGAGATATCTTAAGGTGATAGCAATCACAAAAGTGCTCTACAGTAGATAGAGCTTGAGACTCCTACTTTGAAGAGCAAGACATAAACAAAGTTGGTATGAAGAAGGAATTGGTCCAGGAATGTCAAACAGCTAGGTGTTGAAAAATAGCAACATGACTCCATTATAGTTAATAGACCTCGAAGATATTAAAAACTCTGTACAGTTCACTGACATAGTAAATAAGCACTTCCAGCTGTTGAAGGAGATGTTCCTGTTGCCTATCGAGAAGCTATGGTGAGTGATGAAGATGACAATTGGAAGGGTGTGATGGATGAGGCAATGGATTCTCTCTATAAAAACTCCACATGGGTATTGGTAAACATCTAAAAGGAAAGAACACCATTGGCTGCAAATGAGTGTTTTCTAAGAGAGATGATCGTTTTTGCAAAGAGTCAGATACAAAGATAGGTTGGTGGCTAAGAACTATGCTTAGTAGAAAGAAATTGACTATAATTAGTTATTCTCTCTAGCTGTAAAACATTTCTCTATTTGTATTTTGCTAGTTTTGAACTTTTAGAACTAGTTAATATAGATATCAAAACAGTTTTCTTGCATGATAATTTGTAAAAGGATATTTATATTACTTAGCAGGATGGTCCCAAGGTTGCTAAGAATAAGATATGTCTATAAATTGAAGAAATACTTTACGGTTTGAAGCAATCTCTGAGACAGTGGTACAAGACTTTTGATCAATTTATAATGAAAGATTCATATAACAAAAGTTATTTTGATTATTATGTCTACTTTATGAGTTTGAAAGATAGATTCTTTATTCATTTGCTCATATATGTTGATGATGCTAAATAGCAAGATGGAGATGGAAGAGTTGAAAGTATAGCAGAAAGTTGAATTTGAGATGAAAGTTCTTTAAGTGGTAAATAAGATTCTAGGTATAGAGATCAAGAGGGATGGTGTGAGGGAAACAGTCTGTTTATCACAGAAATAGTATTTGCATGAAGTGTTGTAAGCTCGACATTGAAACGTATATTAAGTTATTTACTATACTATTAGCCCCTTACTTTAAGTTGAGTTTTCAGTTGTGTCTATATATCGAGAAGGGGCTCAAGTCTCATATGCTAGTGTATTGGCAGTTTGATGTATGTAATAATATGCAAGATCTAACATCTCTTAGACTGTAAATGTGGCGAGCAGCTACATGCACAATCTAGTAAAGGATATTGATAAACTGTAAAGTGGATATTACAATATATTTTGGATATTGTGGATGTTAGTTTGAAATTTGAGTAAGATAAGGATTTTGGTAAGTTGATGGAACATAGATTCGGATTTACAAGAGATCTGGATATGTGTCGTTCAACTATATGGTATTTACTTGCTCTTGGTAGTGGTCCAATAAGTTGAATATCGACTTTGCAGTTTATTGTGGTTTTTTCTACTATGGAGATAAAGTATATGTCGGGGAGGCCATTTGGCTTCCAGGTTTGCTTAATGACCTAGGTGTCTTTCAATAATATATAAATGTTCAATGTAATGTCATAGTGCTATTAGTTGGTATGGAAACAAGTATATCATTCAAGCACATTGTATATTGATATTGGATTTTATTTTATTAGGAAGATACTAGATAAAGACGATATTCTTCTAACAAAAATTGACACTATAGATATCTTGCTGATATGTAAAGCAAGTGGTGTCTAGAGTCAAGTTCTATCATTGTAGGAACTTGTCCAATATCTTATAAGTTTAAAGAACTTGGGATCGGTATGGCTATCGATATTTGCATTTGCATTTGTGGGATATTGGTGCCTTGGATCATTCGATGGGAGTTTAATTGTTGATACTCCTAGTCGTTAAAACTAAGAATTAAAAATCTCACCAAGGTGGAGATTTATTAAGTTTTGGCTTAATTTTTAGGTTGGCCTCACGAGTTGGTCGAAACTAAATTTATTTGTCTTAGTATTTGTACAAACCAACCCATTTGAGTTAGAATTTGTGCTAGATTAACCCTTTTTGACTTAGAATTTGTGTCAAACTAAATATTCCAAATCTGTATAATGGCGTTAGAAAGGACTTTTAGAGGGTTTTATTCTTTAGCATTTTAAAATATTTTGGTGATTACAAAAACTTTTGAAACCAATGCAACCCCACCAATAATTACGATACCTTGTAGTCAAAATAAAGTCTTCTTCCGGATACTTTTTATCATTACTAAAATACCTTTAGTAGCTTTCAAATTTAAATCCACCAAAATAATGTATAGACCCTTTACCAGTAGAACTCCGAATGACATAAGATTCTTCTTCATATCTGGAAAATATTCAAATATTTGTTAAATTCGTAATAGTTCTATCATGCATTTGCAGTCGGACTTCACCTATACCTTGATTTTAAAGGGTGTGTCATTATCCATGTAAACAACTCCACCTTCTAACTCCTTCAAGCTAAAAAAAAAGTATTATAATTGGAACAGATGTGGTAGATATAATCCGAATTTAAAATCCACTCATCTATATGACCAGTCTAGATGAAGCTATTGTATATGAACTTCATCTCCTCTGGTGTGCAATATTTGCAACTGAGCTCTACTTCTCCTTATCGTTGGCCAATTTGGGACAATGTTTATTCCCATGACCATTTTTTCTGACAATAAGAGCAATCATCCTTTTAGGATATTTTTTTTCTTGGACATATAACAAGATCTTCCCATCTACCTTGATTTTGTTTTCAAATGTACTATGTACTATTAAAGCATCTGAACTTGACTCCTAATAGACCTGCTTATTGAGCTTCCAACACTCATTGTTCATCAAAGTATTTGAAACATCTTCAAATCTAATTTAAGATTTTTCATATAGTATGGTGGTAGTTAGATATTTATAAAAATCAGATAGTGAGTCAACAACAATAAAGCTTTTCATCCATACTTTTTTCATCTGAATTTTGCAAGTAACTTATTGAATTTATTGAGCTATTCAGACATATAAATAATTGGAACTGAAATGCTTTTTCTTTAAATAAAATAGTTGTCTATGCTCATCGTCATATCTTTGTCTTCCAACTTATGCTAAAAGTCACTTATTGTTAATTTCATATCACAAAATATATTTAGTCTTTTACTAGACAAAATCTAATTGGTCCACAAGCACAAAATTACTTTCTACCATCCAGTTTCCATCATGTCATCGAGCATATCCATCTCCAATACAATCTGTAGATCTTGTTGGAACAAGACATTTTTAATTTCACATTGCCACATGTTGATTTGTTAGTTCAATCAAACTTCTCCATTTCGAACTTAGTTTTTGTCACCGCGGTTCATGAGAATGTTGAAGATTTCAAAAACTCCTTCGGAGTCGATTGTAGTGTCAACGAATCTAAAGTTAACTCCTCCGGCATGGTTTTCATAAAACATTTTACCATTATAAATCTCCAATAAGTCTAATCTCCAAAAATCCAAGAAATAAAAATTTGATGCTCTGATGTCACTTGTTGCGAGTATAATGAGAGCGCTGATCCACTTGTTATGGAAGCAATAGGTTATCAAAATAGAAAAATAATAATTATTGAGATTCAATAGATAAATCGATAAAAACATAAGCTTTAAAAGAGAAATCAAATCAAAAGATCAAACTAGATAACACCAAAATTTTACATAATTCAGAGTAAGTTTTATATATATATATGTCAAATCAAATTTCACTATTGATGATGTTTACAAATTACAAAACTTTGAATCACTCAAATCTCTTAAATTACAGATAAACACTCTCAAATTGAAAATGAACCTAAAAACTCTCAAAAATGCAAAAGAATTTTATTCTCCCATAATATTTCTCTGGATATTAACAAAGACCCTATCTAACCCCCTTATATAAATAAGAGACGTTCCTTAAATCAAATAGGATTAGTCCTAACGAATTTAGAGTCAAAATCATGCCTTAGAAATGTGGTCCATATGTTAAACATCATCGATGATATTATCTAGCACCGATGGCCAAAATGGCTGAGTACCACATGTTGGTGCAGGCCTTTGTTGTGGCCTTCGATGGCCATAGGCCCATCAATGGCCACGCCAAAGACGACCACTGAAATTGAGCCACAAAACTAACATAACATTATTCTAAATATCACCCCAGTTATTCTCCGTACTTTTTATCGACTGAAACTTAAATCTTGCATACCAATGTTCGCCATAAACCTAGATTCTATCATCTGAACCTCCTAATATCCATCTTCCCAAACACATATCATCTGTGACCGAACAACATATATTATTGAACGGACACTTCCAAATCCGCTCAAAACTGGAAACCGATTCTCCTATGGGAAATTCTAAATGGGCACACAACGTGACTTAGTGAGCACCACACACTAAGCTGTAAATAATACAAGTTTGACATTTTCTTTTGGACAAATTTACCCTTAACCCTATTCTCTTATTTCCCAACACATGCATTCTCTCTCTCATAAAGCACACATCCAAACTCATAAATTCTCAAATTCTTGTGCTTCTAAAACCTAAACTCCAAACTCCATTCCCCTCAATTTTAAATCTATTTATTAAATCCATTCATTAAAATATTTTCCTATATAAATAATTTAAACAATTTATCAATAAAAGGTGACAAACATATGAAAAATGCCAAAAAAAAAAAAATTTAACTTTTAACCTAACCTTAAATTAGTGCCCAAGTTTTTTTTCCATTACTTAGAAATCTTTAAGGAAATTTTATGAATCAAATAAAATAGAAATTAAGGTTAGAAAAATTACATTGAACCTTCCCTCAAAGGGGATTAGAGTTTGAGAGTGGGGGTGAAGAAGTAGAAAGGAGTTTGAATGGGACAATATTGGAAGAATGGGGTGCTTACTAAGAAAATCCTTTCTTAGAAAAAAGGAAGGTGTGCACACTAAGCAAATGGTGGTCACTAAGAGTGGTGTGCTCGTTTAGAATTTTTCGATAATACTAAACTCTGATTTTCATTTCCGCTCCTATTAGCAATTGCATTGTCCTAATGCCATGTTAGGCAGTGGAGTATATTGGTCCTATGCTTTTCTTTACTCTCTCCATCTCAGAAATCAGAAACATTGAAAGTTGTTGCTAAAAAACGAGGGGCATGTCAAATATAAACTCACAGAAAAAGGGTTCCTTCTTCAATTAACAAGAAATGAGTCAGGATCCAGAGTATGATATATGCTAGAGAAAAAAAAAAAAAAAAAAAAAAATCTAGCATTGCTTCCTACTGTGTTCCAACATCTATCATTGATTCCATGTCAAAAATCTCATCTAAATTTAATTAAAAAATTGAAAATTAAAAATTACCTCTGTATAAGCAATCAAAATTGCAGGTGGGGTTAGTATTCGATAAGAGCTTCCATGCACAAACTTCTAAGGGCACCCCAAAAACATTCCACTGCATCACAAGTTTGCCCTCAGGTTCTCAACAGGTCACTCTTTACAACTTTACCATCGTTTATTTATGGACAAGTTTTTCCTCATCTTCTCAATCAGTCACACTTTGTAATGCCAAACTGCTGGGTGACGGGTGGGAAGGGCAAGGGGAAGGGTGATGGTGGTAAGGATAGTAATGAATACGTCTACGGACCAAATTTTGACATGTTTTATACAAAACTTTGAATTAAAATTGAAAATTTTATTTTTCTAATTCAAAATTTTATATAGAATGGATCAAAATTTAGCATGTATGGACGCATCCATTACCATCCCCAAATGGTGGTTAGGGGTGTTTGGGTGACTACCAGTCAAACAGGGCATTTGCAGGGTGAGGGGGAGGAGGAGGAAGGTGTGGGGGAGAATGGGGAGAGGACGTAGCAGGGTGAGGGGGAGGAGAAGGAAGGTGTGGGGGAGAATGGGGAGAGGACGTAGCGAGAAATTCTTCTCAATCGAATCTCGTTACATCTCTGTGCACTCTTTCTATTTGATTTTATTAACAGTTCTATTACAGGTTGTTTACTCGCATGTCTATAACTCACACTCTAGCAAGACTTGAGTCCAAATCCTTATGTCATCAACAAGAATACCAGCTAGCTAAATTCAAAAGCATCTTTTTTGCTTTGTCCATATATGGAGCTTATAATACACAACAAGCACGCAGAGCTAACCGTACAGTCATGTTTCAAGATTAATTTCATATATAGTAGGAAATCACGAACGAAGAAGCCATTAGCAATCTCATGTTTACATTTAATTAGACATTGGGTATGAAATAAGGGTGGCAAATGCTACATTTCTTCTGCAGTAACTAAGATCCAATTTCGCTTGATATCAAGACAACTTTCATGGAATAACATGGCCGAGGTAAGAACAGCTACTACTGCAAACCCTTGGCCCATACTAGTAGAACGGTTTCGGCATCCAGAGATTTTATCACCACCGGAACCACGCCATAATAACCAGACTAGTAAGGACGGTACCGGCGTCCACGGGTTTTATCACCACCCCGACCCACACCATCACTTGCGCCACCACCACGATCACTTCTTCGGGAAGGAGGGGGCGGTGGTGGTGGAGCCTGTGCACCTGGCTGCTGTCTGCACAACACAGGAAGGGAAAAAAAAAAAAAAAAAGACCTTCCGAATGAGCAAATGAACTTCTGAACGAATTACCAAAAGATCAAACCCTGTGCTTACAGAACATAACCAATGCGACCATCAGGTAGAACCATTGGCACCATTCTCATCCCCTGCGGCATCGGCCCTCTGCCATATATGACAGGCTGCAAAGTTCCTCAACCACCAAATTTTCAGTAAGAATAAAAATGCATAGTAAATTTTAAAAATAAACAAATAAATAAACTTAGTGATAGATGGCAGGCTATTTCGTTTTGAAGGATGAAAGAAAAAAACCTGGCCAAGCCCTGCCACGCCATATCCACCACTGTAACCCCCATATGGTTCTCCCCCGTAACCATAAGAAGGGTATTGAGGGTAATTTGAATATTGCCCAGCTTTATAATAATTAGAGGCGTGATCAGATTTTTTGTCAGACTGAGGTTTAGCAAGGACAACCTCGATTGCTTGTCCTGTGATTCAAAGAACACAAACCACTCTCATTCAAAAATACCAGAAAAACAGTATGGCACAATCAGACCTGGGTCATTACACGATTTCTGACAACAATGATAAAACTTTCAGACTAAATCTTCGATTTAAATTATATGTGTGTGTGTGTGTGTATATGTCTGTGTGTGTGTGTGTGTGTATATATATATATATATATACATATATATATATATATATATATATATATATATGCTTAACTAAGGAAATTGCAAGAATTTGTTCTGATCTACAAAAGTATAATATAATGCAGTAAGAAAAATGACCTACGTATTATTCAAGATATCTATTTTGAAGGAATGCACAACTTATACATTCAGAAGCAGGACAGAACATAAGATTTGTCAGTATATTCACCATAACCTAAAGATGTAATTTAAAACAACGAACATATGAAGAACATTGAAGCTTTTAAGCATATTGCAATCCACTAACTGAACCATACAGTTTTTTGCATCGACATTGCAAAAGGATAGGAATACTACCATCAATTTCATACTTTTCGGTTCCTTTTACTGCCTTTAAAGCACTAGATCTCTCAGCAAAATGGATGAACCCAAAGTCCCGCTTGCTTTGCCCATTTTTAGATGGTGGCATAACAACTTTGGTGACTTCTCCATGACGCTCAAAAAGCACTTTTAACTTCTCCGATGTAACACCTTCTGGTAAATTCTTCACATAGATTGCCTTCACCTAACCAAGTTGATATTGTAAGATAATGTATCATTACCAATTCCTTCAATATAAACTCAATCAGGTTCAAAGGATAATAGGAGCATGAAAGAACTTGCAACAATAAAGGAATATAATATACAAATCTCAGAATTTTTAGTTTCAGAAATAATCTCAAACAACAAAAATTCCAAAAGCTGTGAGGTGAGTGAAACATAAGTTAGAAAGTAAATTGGGATATCACGGTAACCAACTGACAGTAAACAAGGTCACTTGGAGTGTTACATGGATATGTGACAGGCAACAAATGTCCAAGCCGCCTATAGTGTCTGTCCGACAAGGCAGCTAGTCACACAAGGAGAGGGGCAGAGCCAGTATTCTCAGGTAGGCAGGGCAATTTTATAATTAAAGAAGAGTAATCAACCCTAAAAATTTTAAAAGAAGAAAAAATTAGGACCAGCATCTTATTCAAGCAGCTGACAGTGCATTTGAGAATATATTACTCTTTTTAGTTTTGATTTTCTTAAAAAAAATAAACAATACAGACCAATTTGAATGTGAGACATTCCATAACCCAATCCTTTCTTTTATAACAAGGCATACCACAGTGGTTCATTTCTAAATCTACTCATGCTGCAAGATTTATACAGTTTATTAGGAAGTCATTTGTAGTATTTTAAAATATATAATTTTATTTCAAAGAAAGGTATTAATCCAGTTTTAAATCTAAAACCTTCCTAACCAATAATCTTAGGCTTTCGTACCCTAAAAACTTTAGAGTGGTTACACTCATTGCATGAGCTTAAACTATGCCATGAAAAATAAATGTTGTTCCCTGAACTTCCTACATGCCAAACTAGCTAATTTATAGCAAGCTTTCTCAAGCCACTAATTTCCTAGGTGTCAACTATTCAACTGAATGCTCAAGTAGTTTTATATCTACGGAGACAGAGGAAAAATACTGTATTCGTTAGAAAATTTTCTGAAATTGGAAAATTTTGTGGTATTTTACAAGATATATACTCTTTCATCACAATTTCTTTTTTTGAAAAACAATTATGAAAAACAATTATGCTGGTGATGCTTACACTGGATTGGCCTTGAGGCAAGGAGAGGCACCAATTTTTTTTGAAGAATATTGACGATAGACAGAAGAAGTTACAATGGAATTTCAAATTATTTTCTTGTGACTTATTATTACAACAGGTAATGGAT
Source organism: Dracaena cambodiana (assembly GCA_036321105.1). Lineage (NCBI taxonomy): Eukaryota > Viridiplantae > Streptophyta > Magnoliopsida > Asparagales > Asparagaceae > Dracaena > Dracaena cambodiana. The sequence continues at coordinate 16,951,032 of JAYEPQ010000007.1, forward strand.
TTTACGGGGCCTTTATATTGCTTTTACTGGGCACCTTCTCCCAAGTCAATGAAGATCCTTCTAATTTACGTTGGGCACCCCAGTATTTCACTCACGGCACTCACATAGTACTGGAGTTAGTTGGGTGGGAGAAAGTAAAAGACTAACTGATAACTTTGAGGTAGGCATGTTACCTACCTTAAGGATGACTCAACTCCACCCACGCAAGAGGACGCATGAACACAAATTTTGTATATATGATTCTATTATTGACCCCATACTTGGAGCAACAAGCTCTGTCTATTGCTACATGTGTACAAACGACATTGATATACCTTAGAAAAACATGACAAGTGTTAGGAAACATTGAGTAAATGACACCTTATAGCACTTTTTCTTTATGTTCTTCCCTAATAGGTCCACTTCATACTAAATTGCTTTTTTTTTATCAATGAGATGCATCAGATCATAGGACACCAGTGTCAAGATATCATGTCACCTCTTGTCCCAGTGTCCAACATGGCATATTTTTACGACTTTGCTGAGCCACCATTAGAGGTGCGGGGCGAAGTGTGGGGGAGGGAAATCGAAAAATCCAATAATTGCAATCACCTGCTTTCATATGATGTCAACTTTCAGATTTTTGGTTTATTATCGATTTAATACTGACAATGAATGATAATGAAGGTTACAGTTAGTGTTCTATAAAGCACTTTATGCAGATGATTATGCATTTGCATAATCATATGCAAATTTGAAAAGCATGTAAATTTAAGAAATCACTCTGCCTATGTGGACAAGACGATTAATTGTTCTGAATGTAGATTATGCGGGTTATGCAGGAGGGAAATTGAAAAATCCAATAATTGCAATCACTTGATTTCATTGATGTCTACTTTCAGATTTTTGGTTTATTATCGATTTGATACTGATAATAAATGATAATGAAGGTTACAACCAGTGTTCTAAAAAGCGCTTTATGCGGAAAATTATGCGTCCGCATAATTGTACGCAGACTTAAAACGCTGGTACAAATAAGAAGTCACCCTGCCTACATGGACAGAACGATTAATTGCTCTGAATGCAGGTTATGTGCCGCATAATCCGCATATAAGTTTACTTTGTTTATAGTTTTAAACCCCAAAAAAACCCGATCTGCTATCTTAAAACCCTTTTCCTTAGTTCCTAGGACACCTAAATCAAATCCTTGATCAATACCCAATTTCTCGACTCTCTCCTCACTCGCTTTCGTCTCCGCTCCTCGATCAATTCCCAATTCGTCGCCTCCAATCATCTCTCACCTCACGTCATCTCTCATCGTCTCACCTACCAATTGTTTACCACACGCGACTCTCTCTCTCCCCTCCCCCCCCCCCCCCCTCCTCTTCAATTTCTAACCGCGGACCCTAAACCGATTCTCTCACCATATACACACCCAACTATCTCCCTCTCTTCTATTCAATTTTCAATCGCCGACTGGCCTGACTCTAATCTGAACCTGATCAGACCCCTAACCCAATTCTTTCTCTCCTCTTCAATTTTCGACCGCCAACTCTCTCTCTCTTCTTCAGTTTTCGATTCACTCTTCAATTTTCGATAATTTTATTCAATCTCAGCTGAAGCTGGTAACACTCAACTCCAGTCGAGCTCTCACACTCTTCAATTTTCGATCATTTTATTCAGTCTCAGCTGAAACTGGTAACACTCGACTCCAGTCAAGCTCTCAGCTAGACAACTACATGTGAATTGTGTGGTAACTATAAAAGTACTTCATCTCTTCAATTTTAATGGAGATTAATTGGATTAACCATTGTAATATTAGTGTGATGTTTAAGTTTTAATTAATTTTTTTATATTTTTTTAGATTAATTGATTCAATTCACTATGAACCTCTGATAGTTCACTGTGAACCTATTATTTTTTTATCTTTTTTTTAGATAGGTTCACCATGAACTTATGATAATTTGATGTTTAATTTTTGTGATTAAATAAAGTAGTGATCAGGTGTCCTTTTGTTATCAAAAAAGAAATCATGACATCCAAGAAATACTATGGGGAAGAAACAAATGAACACAAAAAAGAAATCATCATATTGAACAACGTCAACATGCTTATGTTAGGTGATTAGCACATTATCTATTTTTCATGCATTTTCCTAATCTTCTTGAATTTTATAGCACTCAATAGATGCATTTTTAAGTATTATTATATTAATCTATCAAAATTTAATATTTTGCATAATTCCGTAAAATCCGTTTAATCTTCGTAAAATCCACTTATGCATTATGCGCTTCCAAACCACACGCATAATGAAAATGCATTTTAGAACATTGGTTACAATAGCTAAGGTATACTTTTAATGCTTTTTCTCTTTTCCTTTTTCGCGGTTTCATAAATAACTACTGTACCAGGAGAGACAACTACCTTCCAATGACATAACAAAAGGTGACGCGCCCAATAAATCTTTCCACAATCCAAGATGAACATGGCTTCCATGTAGAACTGTAGATAGTCCGCAACCAACAGAGGTTATCTTACACGTGTATCATAAGAATGTATTTAGCCCATGTGAATGGACCTAAATGATAATAATTGTACAACTGTACTATAGAGATTGAATGAACTACGAAGTTGACACAACCAAGTACATTAACCAAGCAGTTATAACAAATATACAAGGGTATGCTTGAGTACTGTTGCATTTTTAACCGAATGTAGGGCACTCACATTGACCCCTAGCTTCTAAGTCTCTCTTTCTCCTGGTGCATGAGAAAAATAGAGTTACTAACCTTTCTTCTTTTTCAGCCATAAACTGGTTGGTTCAAAGAAGAATCTCTAGCTTGGTGAGTAAGAATGAGGGAACTTGAGCTGATGAAAAAGTTGGTAGCTCAAAGCAAGAAGAAACAAAACCAGCTTTCCTTTTGTCACAACCTCCATCAGTTGCGGATGCTACAAGGTTTTTCAATCACTTTCAGTTCAATTGAGTAACTCCACCAGTGTTGTGCTTAAAGATTTATTTTATCCTTTTACTGCTTGTCCCAAGCCAGGATAAACGAGTTGTGATAGGCCGGTGACAGCTAGCATAAAATATTGGCATATATTATAACATGAGCCAAAATATGGATTATGTTTGGGTGTTTTCTACTGAGCGACACACAATATCGGAGCCCAGATGTAGTGAAAAATGTATGAGCATTGCTAGGTCGTCGCCCAGAAACGACGCGCCACGTCGACATCCGGATGTGGTGTCAAAAATAAGAAAGTTCCCTCATCTTAATGAGCAGGTGGGGGTAAAAAAGTTAGCTCGTGAACATAGTATTCAGTAGGTATCAGTGAACATAGATTCCCTTACAGGTAAATTAGTAGAGTTAGTTAATGCTATGATTAGACGGAGGGTTAATATTTTATGCGTGCAGGAGACTAAATGGGTAGGTGAGAAAATTAAAGTCATAGAGGTTTGGGATTATAAATTTTGGTATATTGGTAGAAATAAAAATCATAATAGGATATGTGTGATCATAAATAAACAACTATCTGGGGATGTAGTGCAGGTTAGGAAGAAAGATGATAGAATTTTATTAGTTAAAACTTATTTTAGATAGAGAAATTCTTAATATCATTAGTGCCTATGCACCACAAGTAAGATTTGATGAATCTAGTAAATATCAATTTTGGAAAGATATAGATGAGATAATATAAGGAATACCCACTAGAAAAAAACTATTTATTGGTGGTGATCTCAATGGTTACGTAAGAACTAGTCGTAATGAGTTTGATAGTGTATATGGAGGATTTGGTTTTGGAGAAAAAATGAAACAGTAACTCAATTTTATATTTTGCTTTGTCTTATGATTTAATTTTAGTGAATTCTTGGTTTTAAAAGAGAGTTACTTACTTGATTATTTTTAAAAGTGGATCTACTGCGAGCCAAATAGATTTCTTTTTAACTAGAAGGATAGATAGAGATAGTTAAATCGATTGTAAGGTAGTGTCAGATAAGAGTATAGTTATCCAACATAAACTCTTAGTTTTAGATATTCGGATTAGAAAGAGACTTAGAAAGATTAAGCATAAATTAAATAATAATATTAAGTGGTGGTGATTAGAAAGTAATCCAAAAAAAAAATTATCGATAGAGTAGTAGAAGCAGATTGGAGGGATCAGGATGATTCTAATATAATATGGAACAAAATGGCTAGCTGCATTAAGATGATAATTAAAAATATATTTGGTGAGTCGAGGGGCGGAAGGACACATCATGGTGGAATGAAAAGGTAAAAATTACTATTAAGATCAAGCGAGACCTTTATAAAGATTTAAAGAAGAACAATGACGGAATAAGTTTTGAGAGGTATAAGCTAGCCAAGGAGGCTAAGAAAATTGTTCGGGATGCAAAAAATAAATTATATAAACAATTGTACGAAAAGTTGGACAATAAAGAAGCAGAAAAGAATATATATAATTGTTTGAATAAGAGCGAGAGAAAGTCTAGAGACTTATGTAGTGTAAAGTGTATTAAAAATGAGAATCAAAATATTCTAATTCGAGATGACGAGATTAAAGAAAGATGGAGAGAATATTTTGATTGATTATATAATAGTAGTTTTAATCAAGATTTAGAAGACCTTACTGTTCAATTTGAGAATATAAATTGTAGTTTTATGCGTAAAATTAAAAAATCTGAAATAAAAGAGGCTTTAAAGAAAATGGAGTCAAGAAAAGCTGTAAGTCCATATGAGATTCCTATTGAATTATGGAGATACTTAGGAGAGATGGGTGTGAAGTGGTTGGCAAAGCTCTTTAACAAGATTTGGTAAACTAAAAAGATGCCAAATGAATAGAGGAAGAGTATTCTAGTATCTCTATATAAAAATAAAAGTGATATTCAAAGTTGTTCTAATTACCGTAAAATAAAACTCATGTATCATACTATGAAGTTTTGGGAAAGAGTAATTGAACATAAATTGAGACAAACTGTTAAAATATCAGAGAGAACCAGTTTGAATGCCGGAGCGATCGATGACAGAATCTATTAATTTACTTCGTCAACTTATAAAGCGATTCCGAGAGAGATAGAGATTTGCATATGGTATTTATTGATCTAGAGCAAGCCTATGATAAGGCACCATGAGAGGTATTTTGGTGGACATTGATAAAGAAAAGAGTTATCATCAAATATATTGACATAATTAAGAACATATATGATGGAGTAATAACCAATGTCAGAATATGTGGTGGTCTAACAAGTGATTTTTCTATCACAATTGGATTGCATCAAGAATCTGCATTGAGCACGTTCTTATTTACTATAGTAATGGATGAGCTTACTGAAACTATTCAGAATAAGATACCTTGGTATATGCTATTTGCTGATGATATTGTCTTAGTTGATGAGACAAAAGCAGGGGTGGGTGCCAAGTTAGAGTTATGGAGACACATTAAAATCTAGAGCTTTTAGATTGAGTTGGTCTAAAACAGAATATATAGAGTGTAAATTTAGTAAACGACGGACCATAAACTATAGTACTGTAACACTGGATAGGCAAAAAATACAAATGAGCAGTCAGTTTAGGTATTTGGATTCTATTATTCAGAATGATAGAGAAATTGATAATGATATCAATTATAGGATACAAGCTGACTGGTTAAAATGGAGAAATGCAATGAGAGTTTTATACGACCGTAACATTCCGTTAAGGCTGAAAGGAAAGTTTTATAGAACTATTAGACCAGCTTTATTATATGGCACGGAATAGTGGGCTATAAAGAAACGTCATTCACAGAATATAAGTGTAACAGAGATACGCATACTTCGTTGGATATGCGGCAACAATAGGAGAGATAAAATAAGAAATAAAGATATTCGTGCTAGGGTAGGTGTAGCTCCTATCGATAAGAAAATGCGAGAAAATCGCTTACGATGATTTGGTCATGTGCAACGTAAACCTACAAATGCACCAGTTCGACGAGAGGAATTTATCAATGTAGGACAAGTTAAAAGAGCAAAGAGAAGATCGAAGAAAACATGAATGGAGGTGATACAAAAAAAAAATTCTAGAGGTTTAAATGAGGAGATACTACTTGATAGGAATGAATGGAGAAGGATTATCAACGTGATCGATCCGACATGATTTTCTTTTGGTTCATGTAGCCTATCCCAAGTACTTGGGATAAAAGGCTTAGTTGTTGTTGTTGTTGTTCAGTTCAACTAAGTAGTTTTCACTTTTTATTGGTTTTGATTGTACTGGATTAAGGCATCAGTTGAATAATAAATTGTCTTGAGTTCAAAAACCATCCAGTAACTAGGATGTTAAATTACTGTAATGCCCTGGAACTTAATGAGATGCTCCAGACTATCATCACCATTATGTTTTACATTTTTGGAACCCTTCAACTAGTTGAGCTGCTATATTTAATTCTCCATCACGGTCGTGTTTTAGGGTAAAACAATAATTCATTTATAGCGATAGTGGAGAGCCAAGCCATAGAGGGTAGTTAAGGATAAGACTTGATGATTGGCAAGTCATACTAAGCATTAGTGCCCACCTTCAAGTTAACACCCACCATCAAGAGAAACCACTGTCAAACTAATCATCAGAGATACCTGCAAGGGCTGCCATTAGGCACAAGCCAGTAGGACTATAGTGAAATACAACACAAAAGTGACATAAATTAATAGCTATTCAAACGGTCATAACCCTTTATTAATAATGTTTGCAATTTATACAGATGCAAGTATAAATCAACTAAATCCAAGTCCATCATTCACATACTAATTATTTTCTAGGCTCAAATACATCTTTAGTACGCCACTGATTAATTATATATTTTAAGCCACATCAAAAGGAACAAACATGGATCTAAAATAACTATTAACATTGACGTTTTGGTTGTATAGTTGTATGCCAGTATTAAAATGATACCAGTCAATTGTTTTGCTTGGGATTTGGCAATTTCTGAAGCTAGATTTAAATTTATATTCCTTATAGTCATTTTAGGACAAGAAACAGTTGCGCAAGGACTTCACATTCTTGAGCGAAATATGATATTTAAGAAATTAAAATGATATCAGCCAATTATTTTGCTCGGTATTTGATGGTTTCGGAAATAGGATATTGAACCGAGCAAGAGCATTCGACATATGAATATAACATTAAAATGGAATGTATAACCCCAAGACTTTATCCAGAAAATGCAGTTCGAAAACTTCAATGTGAGATCTACCCAAATTCACTACTTAACAAGTTGAAGATGCAGTAATATAAGTCAAAAAACTTGAACAACGGAGCCAATCCGATTGTGTAGAAGGGTCGTCAACATTTACCATGTATAATCATTAGATAATGCTATGGCCTTTGCATGCCGTAACACCCTAAATAATCACTCCATTTGGATAGAGTCAGTTGACTGGTCACCCTACTCTCAATTCCAACAACTTCCTCTTTCTGGAAAGAAAACGAGGACTGGCTTAAAGAAGTTGGGAAACTTCCAAAAAGAGGTTCTTTCCGAGCTTGGTTGGCTGGAAATTTCAGTCTGCCAGCACATGCTTAATTGCCAACTCCTCTGCTCTTGAAGCTTTCTTCCTGGTTTGTACTCTTCAGCTTCTTTCATGTGCATGATTTTCCCATGTCTCTCCCTTTGCAATATAATTCAAGATTTCTTACCAGAATGGTGGAGTTATTAGGAAATGTTAATAAAAATCAATAATTCTTTGAAAACATCCAAATGAACCAAGTCCAAAGGAACATGAGGAAAAGCGATGGACATGAAGATTAGAGACTATTTCCACCTATCATGGAAATTACAATATATAAGAATGAATTCTGACAAATTTTTTATATATTGGAATTGGCATCAGTGATGGTATCGGAAACCGACAGTACCAGCCATATCATGTTCACAATATTGGACGTTGACAACAAATTAGAAATAGTGGACAAAATTGATTCCAATACTATAGGTTCTAAATCGTATCAGATGTATCTAATACTACATGCGAAATATGTATCATATCAGCTGGTATTTAGAACTTGATTCCAACAATAATTTGAAGTCCTTTCTGTTTCCGTTTTCAATATAATTTATAAAAAGATATTTGCTCAAGGATATTTATGAAAACATTAAACATCTTGCCTATCATGTAAAACAGCATACTAACCTCTCACATCCAATAAAGCCTTCATATTATTAGACATTTTTTAGGTTTATTTCCAGAGAAATACCTCAGTCTTTCTTTCCAGATGTAAGTAGATACCTCATATGAATTGTTTTATGCATGAGCTACGAGAAATATATATGCAATTCTTTTACCTTTGGCTGAAATTAGGGTTTGGGTTTTCTTGCTCATACCTTGTATTTGAAAGATTGTAGGCTAGGAGCGTAAAAATAAATTTATCAATAAGGATTAGGCACTATGGGTAGTGATTTATTTTCTTTGCAATATCACTCATAACTACCAAAACAAATTCGGTAGAGTGCACATCTCATCATAGTATCCCACCCTTGAAAAATTCTAAACACCATCACGAACTTCAAATTTGTACGAATCAGTATTTTAAATATCGGAATATATCGGTAGGTAAAATTATATACCGGATATCGCATACAAGGCGATATATCGCTATATGGTACAAAATACTGGATATCATATCAGTATCATAATGGTTAAAGAATACACATATTATTACATACATAAAAATATATTAAACTACTTAAAACAAGTTTAGGTTTTTAGAAGATATTTACCTTGGCCAATTTACTTGAGAGCAGATTGTTAAAGAGGCAATCTGCTCTAGAGTCGGGATGGGAGTGAGATCTGCTTGAGAAAGAGAAGGGACAATTTGCTTTAGAAAGAAATAAGGAGCTGAACTATATGCGAGAGTGAGGGAGGGGAGTCATTGCCGGAGTTCACGAGTTGTCGAGATCACAGCTCTCAGTAAGTAGCTCTCAGTAATCGGTGCTAGGAGTGGAGAATGAGGTGTTGGACTCTTTGTCGTGACATATTCAATGTGATCACTCGATCGAGAGAGAACGTAGAGGAAGAGGAAGAAGTGAGTAATCGACTCACGGATTGTCAGGATCGTCGTTGGGGTTCACGAGATCGTCAGGATCAGGACTCGAAATAGTTAGTATTGAGAATGGAGACAGAAGTGTCGAGCTCTGTTGTCGCCTTTTTGATACACTTGATCGAGTGAGATGTGGAGAGGAAGAGGAAGCGTCAAATCATCGATCAACTAAAGTTATGGTAGAATGAAAAATTGAGAATTCGATGATGTTCATATAAATGGATTTGTATATTAAAGAGTTAGATTCAATGGGTCTAAATCTTAAAAAATAAAAAAAAATACCTAGTAATATGTTAATCTTGATAATATTTTCCATTTTGTATACTGGGCGATATATCGCCACATGGCCAATATATCGCTCGATATCGGCCTAAAACAAGAATTGATAAAAAATTGGTCTTACCATATCATTTTAGCCCCAAAACCGATATGCCGGTTGATATACCAGTATACCAGCCGATATTTAAAATAATATAAATAGAATTCAATTGTTCATGATTTGACCATTTTATATCCAATGAAACTTCCTAACTCTACATTTAAACTGCTTGATACTCAGAACTGCATCTTCAAATTTTATGGCCAAGAAAAAAAAATTACATGTATTGTGATGTAGATAGATGACATGGATCTCCCACTTGAACTGTAAGACATGCATTTTGCGCATGCTCACTCGCATGCCCACATTATCATCCACCCACCGTACATACAAACAATGCGAGTTCAGTATGCAAGCAAAATATGATTTCTCTTGTAGTTGCATTTAGCAATCTTACAATTTATAGGACAGGTTAGTCAATAGAAATTCATGTAGTAATTGCTCTCCCTACATGTGGAGAAAATTTGAGTAGCACACCAACCAAGTGCACTTGTTTCAATGATTCGTACCTGAGAGGCTGCAGAAGCTTCAGCTGCATTTTTGGGGTCAGCCCAGCTAATGGTAGGAGTGCTTCCGTCTATCTTAAAGTTAGCACTTGCCATTTTTTGCCTTGCATACTCAGCACAAGCATGGTTGTAAAACTCAACAAAAAGGAAGCCACGATTCCGGTTTGGATTTTGTGGATCCTGAAATTATAGTTCAAATTACTAAAAATACAAATAGAAGTTTGGCGTGCCCAAGCTCATTTTTGTCATACAAAAAAAAACACCTTGAAGCATTCAATATTTTCCACTCCAGGTCCAATATCATCAAGTATTTTCTTTAATTCTTCCTCTGTCAAGTTCTTTGGAACATTTCCAATAAATAATCTGTGTTTGACTTGAGATAATGAACATCTCAAGATTTTTCCCTGAAACAACGGAAAGGAAGAACAAGACATTATAATCAAAGTTAGCTATAGCTAATCAATAGGTAGACTTAGGCTGCATGTCAATAAAAAATATATGGATTACCCTACCTTGCATGTCAATAAATAAGTATATTACCTTGAACTCTTTATCTTGTATCTCTTCAATGGCCTTCAGTGCAGTATCCTTTGCTGTGAATGTAACAAAAGCGAATCCCTTGCTTTCCCTTTTTTCCTTATCCTTCACCAGTTTTACCTGTCAATTTAGCATAAAAAACATTAAAGTATGTTCTATAAACTAACCAAAGATTTTAATGTGATAATGCTTTTTTACCTCAAAAATTTCACCTAATGGTTCACAAAGCTCTCGCAAGTCCTCCTCCGTTGCATCACGGGGAAGGCCACCAATAAAAACTTCTGACCCATGGGGAGGGAGAGAGAGCAATTCAGCACGCCTCTCTCTGTCAGCCTCATCTTTTGGCTCCACTGGTTTTTCCACATGTTTCCTAGAGACCGAAGCATCAAAGACCTCACCAGGAACTATAGCTTTGTCATTCTCCTCATCTTCAAAGCCATGGTCTTGCTCTTGCTCTCTGCTATCACCTATATCCCTCCTACAGCTATCATCATCAGCAGAACCTTGATCTCTATATTCATCTCTCTTCCTCTTGTAGCTATCATTACCTACAGATTCTTGTTCTCTGTAATCATCTCTGATTCTCTTATATCCATCATCTTCTGCAGGGTCTTCATCGTCCATCATATCTTCACTATCATTGTCTCCATCAAGATCGATTTGTTCCTCAGCTTCCGCATGTTGGTCAGCCATCTTTTATGTATGTTGCTTTTAACCTATTGCATTGTGCTTCGAACCTTGAATTGAAACAATTAACCCTTAAATACAATAACAGTTCGTGAAAGATGATGCAGCATCATCATCTAAGAATGCAATGAGACACAAAACCAAATAACAAGCAGAAGTGCAGAATATATGATTTCAATATTCTAAAAAAACCGTAAAGACAAATAGTGCTTCCATGTGACAGGATTAAAAAGAAAAATGTCTTTCAAAGTACACATGATACTAGGTTATGCTGGCATCCATGACGTGCAATCACTAGTACAGCTATGGACACGGGTACGGGACATAGCAATCTATAAAAATGTTTGATGCAGGGATATGATTATTAACAGGGCCGGAGCCAGAATTCTCAGCCATGTTGAGCAAAATTTACTACTCAGAAGTAAACTAAGCTCAAAATTTTTGAAGAGAAATGGAAAAAAAAGAACTTAGCAAAAACATCAGATTCAAGTGAATAATGATCTCACATTTTAGAAATTACACTTTACATTTTTGGCTTTATTCACCTTAAAAATAATAGAACTTGTTAGCAAATCTTAATTCTAGACTCCTATTTTTTTCCTTTTTCTTTCTAACAATATTGTAGTTTGTTCATGAACCTAAAATCTTTCATAATCCCAATTGTTTGCTCCTTTACCACTGTATCGTATATCCATTGCTTCTATGTTTTTTTCTGAAAATTTTAGAGGATTCCCCTGTTGTTGCATGAGTCAAATTATGTCTAATGTAGAATTATTTGTTTGCCTTCACTTGAGAAAAAGTCAATTAAATTTGTTCCTTGATTTCCCACCTATTAAGTTGGAAATTCAAAAGATCAGCAAGCTTTACTATATTTGTAGTTTTTTTTATAGTACTTTATTATATTCGTAGTTCTTTTGGCATCAATGGAGTGCTTCAATAGTTTTAGATTTGTAGCTAAAGGAGAAGATGAAATTGGTTTTAAAATATTTTTTAATTAGAAAAATTAGTTATAGCTATTATGAGATCAATTATTTGTCTAATATGTGGTGAGTTTTCTAGAAAAAGGAAAACAATAAGAAGGCATAAATGTGCTTTTGGGATTGATCATAGAAAGAAAAGCAAAGCACATGCCATGTCAGACTATTAGAGGGCAAAAAAACCAATCCCAAATTTCCAACTTGTTCCCCGTGAGGATTGTTAGAAGAGGCAATAGGTTGTGGCGGGCCCATGAAATTTGTTTTTCTCAAACTCAGTACCTAGTTTCATAAGAAATTTGTGTTGAACACTCTATTTTACCAGCATGGGCACAACTGAGCAGGGCTGAGTGAGTTGAAAAGTTGAAATACCTAGCAAATGGATCAGTATTCAAAAAAATGGCCTGTGCAGGTACATATGGGCCCGCATAAGCTAATGCAGACTAAAAACAAATGCAAAAGAGGAAAATCGCTCTATCTATGCAGACAGGGCGATTATGTGCCAATTATTCGATCTATGCAGATTATACGGCCGCATAATCCGCATAGCTCGAATAATAGGTTTGTTGGTTATCGAGTTTCAAAACAAAACAAAAAAACCCGACCCACACTGCAATCCTTTTATTTCCCCATCTTTTCGAGCCTAACCCTTTCCCATCTCTTCGAGCCGAACCCGAGAAAAAGCATTCGTTCACTCAAAACCCTAGCACCCGCATCCCACTCCGATCACCTGATGCCCTCCCCTCCCCTCTGATTGCCCCTCTCATCGTCAGCCATCAATCATACATCGATCGATAAGCCCAATTTCTCCTCAAATCCTCCCATACTCGGACCTTTACGTCTATCGATCGGTCGATTGAGTCATCCACCCTAGCAATCAAGTGTCGAATCCCCCTTCGCCCCCTCCGAGCGTGTAGCTGACCCTCTGACCACATTCCGAGGAAATCCAGAGCACTCTCAAGGAGCTCCCCAGCCGGCGAACTACATTTTTCCCTTTCGGCGGTAAATTTTCTTTTTTTTTACTTTCTTTTCTAGTTGTGTTTCTAGTTTCTACATCTTCAGTTGCTACTGGCTACAGTTCATAATCAATTATATGTTTTTGTTTTATTTTATACAGAATTTTTTCTAATTGGACAGTAGTAAGTAGGGTTCCTTTAGAGATTAACTAAATAGGATTTTTTTTAGAATCCTTTGGTTGTGGTAAACTGAATGGAGAAGAGTAATCCTTTTTACAATACTTTTGATTTTTTTTTTTTTTTTTTGGAGTGTATGTTCAGTTTTGATGGTGGGAGTTACTGTAAAATGATGGGAAAAAAACTCAATACCCAAATTTGTTCAAGTTCAAGAAAACATTTGATGTACAGTGTACTACTTTGAAGCGGGATGAGGTTAAGAAAACATAAATCGATTTCATTTTGGGAATATATTGAATAATTTGTACAGAGGATCGATGATAATCTGGATTATATTTTTGGGAGCTTATTGTACTATTACAGTAGCTTATAATGGCTTGGATTTCATTTGGACTATGACTTGGATTGCAATGTGCTTCTGCTTGTGCTTTTTGCTTGTGCTTGGATTTCATCTAATTTGGACTATGACTTGGATTTCATCTCTTAAGGGTATAAATATAATGGCTTGCACTGGGACATTATTAGCAACAATAATCATTGCAATGTGCATGTATGTTTGTGCAGCTATGCTCGAGCTTCTGCTTGTGCTTCGCTGCTTCTTACCGGGTTATAAATATAGATTCAATCTAGTGTGTGGTTTCTTAATTAATTTCTTAAAAATTTATTTTTCTAATATATTTACTTTTTTGTCATTTCTATTTGTCTATTTGATATAATCATATAAAATCATTTTTACATAGATATCAATGAATATAAGTTAAATTGTAGGAATTAATTTTTTGAGTAAGAATTAAATTTTTTTTCCTCAATGTTGATATAGGAATTACTATAAGCTTATTGGTTGTATTTCTATGTCATCATAATGAATTCCAATTCAATTAGTTATGGACGGCCAAATCCATCTAGTGAGGAAAATAGTAAGATTCCATTGAAGCCCCCTAGATCGAACGATATTGGGCGAAATTATGAAAAGCTAATAAAAAAAGGATCCTACAATGATGTCAAATGCATCAAATATAACAAGATAGTGAAAGGAGGAATAAACAGATTGAAGCAACATATTGCAGAATTTAGAGGAGAAATATCTGCATGTGTGCTTGCTATTGATGAAGACAAGTGCATACGCAGCGAGAACAAGGAGGAAATAAAGAAGAGAAAAGTTGATAAACAAAGAGCTGATTATGAGATTCGGGAAGAGATCCGAATATCAGTGGACAGGAGAGACCATAGACTCCAAACTTATTGGCGAGCATAAGCCTCGTGTTAGTAGTCCGTTGAACAAACTAGTGGACATTGAAATGAGTTTAAGATCAGAGGTAGGGCATGTAATTCGTGCAATCTGTTTAATCACTGTGTAATCCGCTTATGCATTATGCGGTTCTCGACCGCACACATACTGAAAACGCTATTTAGAACATTGAAATGAATTTAAGATCAGAGGTAGGGCATGGTTCCCTACCTCATATATACTTGCCTCCACTGTTGCAACTATATATATATATATATATATATATATATATATATATATATATATATATATATAGACACACACACGTGTATGTATACATATGTGTATATACACACACACACACAACAAAAGTTATATATAACACTACAATCTTTAATCATAGCATGGATGAGATTCTTCATTATTTTTTCATCAACTAGTTATCAAGATTGTCCCTCTATACTAAACTTTAAATAACTTTGATATGAATGAACTGAACATATAGATCAAAATTATAAAACAAACAAAAAAATGTATGAGAAATGTACGTGTTAGAAAAGTGTTCGAAAAGTGTTTTTAACTTAAAAGCATGTCATAAAGTTGATGACACAGCTAAGAAATCTTTAACATGTTTAAGAAGTGTCCAAAAAGTGTCTCGCCAGGACACATCATATGCATGTCCAGTATATGTATGGCTAACTTTAGAACTGTCCATGAAAAATACCGAGCTATATAATGCTAATTACAGGAATAATTAATTCGTTTTTTGTTAGGGCAAAGTAGTTGGACCTGAAGTTACGAACGTTTAGATAGAGGGATGAATGTTGGTTTAAACTCAAGAAGTTTATTATTAAATATTTAAGGATACATATATTGAGTCAATCTGTATTGAAAGGGTGAGGACTAATTCTCAACGGCAGAAAAAGAAGAGCACCCATAGCAACAACATCAAGAGATTGAGAAAGGAACTACCTTTAGCGGTTGCAGGCGAGTTATTGGCAAGAGAGGAGGTACATAGAGAGTGAGGGCATTAACAAAAACTAGGGAGATGTCGAAGGCCAGGAGCACTCAGCCCTAGGAAAATTTATTGCCACACTTTAAACAAGTCTCAACAGGATTAACCCCTGCACTTGGTTACAAAATTGGGCTGTCTAGGGAGCCTCATGCAAAATAGGCTACCTAGATGCAAACAAGCGGTTTATGTTTGGTTTTCTATTTACTTAATTTTTTATGTGAAGCGGGTGAGAGCAAGGTTCTAAATATCAAGTACCGAATTCGTACTGGATAAGGGTTTTCATATCAAATAGAACGATATCGGATGCTATATCAGAAATATGAGCCAATATTCGATTATCGTATTGCATAGAGAGACCCTCCAAAATGATATTTATCGGACGACATAGCATTCATAATGCCCGACATTTAGAATAATAGGCAAGAGGGAGGTGGCTTTTAGCTAAGCTATTTACAGCTAGCAACGAAGGCTGGAATCGGGGGCTGCTTTGTAAAACACCAAATACTAAAACATCTGAATTAGTATAAATTTATTATGCACAAATTCTGTTTTAACAGGGATCAAGCGGCTGTATACTCTTTTACCTTGAACTTTTATCTTCTCTAGATAGACAATTACTTTACCTAGACTAACGTTATGTTTTTTGTTTTGGATTCACTTACTACAAGGGGCCACATCCTTTATGACAATGAGACATGACTAAGTACTTTATAACAGTTGATTTACCAAGTTGTAAACATATTTTACTAGATGAGGCAGCATGAAAAAAAAAAAAAGAACCTCGTGTTTGAATGCAGAAAGAAGATCTGGAAATGTGATGCCATTAAGATCAGAATTTGAGCAAACTATCAAAGTTGGTTTACTTCATGTAAGGCAGGAATATCAATCTTAATCTTTGGCTTTACCTATTCGAAGAATAAAATTTGTTGGCAACTCTAACCAGACAATCATCTCACCTCTTCAACTTGATTCTTTCCTACCTAGGTGAACCTAAAGGTCCCCCCGTATGGACCAGCTTAAATGGCACAACATATGATGTGGATCTTTTTGTTTGAATGAATAAATAAATGAAAAGGATAAAAAGATTTTGGATCAACATTTCAAATGTTCACATGTAGCAGTCCTAGAAATTTCCTTAGTTCATTTCAAATTTTCAAAAGTTTTCTCAACTATGAATGCATTCCATAACTGATACCTCACCATGGAAAAGGCTTGAATAGTGATGATGTTGTAAGTTATACAAGGTACATAATTCAACATAAGCCTGCTTTTATTCCCTTCATAATGATGATACCTTGATAAGCAAAGGGAAATTATCTTGACAAGTCCTAATATCAGACTGCATCAGGAGATGAACCAGAGATGTTAATCTTCTAGCCACTTTACCTGCTAGGAATAGACATAAAAGACGAGCTAAGAACCCAATATTTTTGTGACGATTTACCTTTGCTCTGTCCTCAAATTCTATGTATCCACTAAGTTCAAAAATGTAAACCAAAATTGTGGCGTAGAGTGAACAATCATTGCAAGAATGAGTAATAAAATTAAAGATTGGTCAATGACTAACTGTTTCCATTTCATGTCGATATGGAAGATGGATTCTAAAAAAAAAAAATATGCAACATTCCAAAGAAACGTAAACCTTCAAGGGAAACAAGTATTATACACTTTTTCATCAAAGATAAAAGGTGATAAAACATTGAATGGATACAGAATTTTAAACAAAAGCCTTAAAGCAAGAGTCTGACGAATGACGGAAGAATCTCTATTATATGCTTAAATTCAAACCAAAATAGTTGAAACCAACATTCCTGATTTTAAGAAAAAATTGCTTTTAGCAGGCTCATTCTAAGATCCAGTGGAGTTCATGTCTCCAATTTCATTCAAAGACATAGATTCAAGTAAAAACAAAATAAATTTCATACCCTAAAAAGGTTGTATAATGTGATGTTTGGATGATGTTTCCACAAAGAATTGTTAAAGATCACGAGATAAACTAAAATATGGAGGTTTCCAGTATTGTGTAAGCATCCATTACATAAGCTCCCTACAGTAACAAAGAGCAAGGTTTGAGGAAATAGTTTCGGTTTTATATTGGATAAAAGTAGATAGGCTTCAGTATGTTTCATTAGTTTTCCAAGTATGGTCACTTATAAACAAACTTTATATGCATACATATATCAATGAGTTTGTGGTGTGTTTGACTTTGCATGTACTTGTGCAACTATACTATATATCTATCTATATGCATATATAACATAAATCTTGATAAAAGGTTTAAAAACATGGAATTGTTTTTGGCATTGGCCGTTGCCTATTAGTATATGGTATCAAAATTAGCAATATCTGTATGGATTTTATAGGACCTATATCATATCAAGTACCACAAAAATTTATACAACATTTGCAGTCTATGAAGAAGAGACTTGGTCAGGTGAAGGCAAATTTCTAAAAACAAGGACAATGGGACACAGCAATCAATAGTCTTCTATGATGATATACATCCATAAATTTATACATATCAGCTAACAAACTATTACCATAGACATATTCATTTATATAAGCCAAGAAAATAGAAGAAAAATTCATATTAATTCCATTAATGATAATACCGAATCAGTTCCCCTAACAAGCAGTCTCATTTTTAGTAAAAATGCCTTATTGTAAGCAGTAAAAATTGCTCATAATGCAGTAAATTAGATAAAATCCAGCAGCAGAATGGCCCTATTCATGGTTTATTTTTTTAACTACTAAGCTTAACACAAAAAGTTAAATGACATCTAATGCAATTGCATAAACTCCCAGGAAATAAGCATAATTGTAGTTGTTGCTTTAAAAAATGAATGTTTCAAATAAGTTGATATTCAGAGAAAGAAAATTTTGCTTAAAACTGAAGACATATCGAACAAGCTCTAAATTAATAATTGACATAATTTTGAGGTTTAAGTAGTGCAATGATATAGAAATCAACAAATCAAATAAACCAAAAAAGCCTGATTTAAAAAAGAGAGAGCTTACTTGTGTTCTTCAAAAAAATTTGAAAGCACTAATTTTGACAGAAGGACCTCCTTGTTGTTGTCACTCTCATCATTCACCATCATCTCTCTTGTCATTATTGAGCCAATCAGAGAGAGAAGGGGGCAAGCGTGGGAGAAAGAGTAACAGAGGGGCCTCATAACCTCCCCAATGCCAATGCGGTGGAGAGACAACTTCTATCTCAACCATCAATTAATTTCAGAGACCGAGGTCAATGGGCTTAATAAAGTCTTTAAATTAGAAGTAAAAGGAAAATGAATCAAATACTAATCAGCATATAGTGGCAATGGTATTTGATAACAACCTGATCCAAATATGACATGAACTTTTAAATTTGGATCCTAAAATTATTACCATATAGCTTATTGGATGAGTCTGAATCTTTAGAAAAAGGATCTAATTTTTCTTTCGGGATCTAGGTATGGATCCTTAACCCCACATAAAGATTAGTTTTCTTAGTATTTGAAACAATTCTTTATTGCCCATAGTGATTAGTTAACCCATCACAGGTTCACTGTTTTCAAGTTCTTTTGTTGAGTAATGTATTAATGATAACTTATAGCCTTGACAGTTCGACCGGAAATTGTCAATGAGTACAAAAAATGCAGGAAATTCATGCAAGAGCCACCAACCCTAACTACCATTCTAATGTATGCACCTCCAATGGATGATTGTACTTGCTTACTGATTGATGCCCAATTTCAATGAAACAAGTATGCGTTCCTCCAGGTGGACCTACTTAAGGGCATAATCGGATTCCATGTCACCTCTACCTTGCTACTGATGACCAGAATTCCAACCTAAGTGCATTTAATCTCTACCAATTTTGGCTTTTAGAGAATTTAGTAAGCTATTTGATGTTTTCATTCTTTTGGAGTTGGCTTATGTCATCATGTGTTTCTTCAATTTAATAAGCAGAGGTATTAGCTAAATAGAGCAAAAGATAATTGTAGATTACGATATTTATTTTAACAGCAGGGTACAACCATAAAAGATGCACAAGATAACAATGAGTAGCATTCGTTTGTACTAGTAAAGGCATTACCAAGTTTAGAGATGGTAACAAAGTACCAATATGTTAACAAAGCGTACTACTCAAAAGAAGTACCAGGAGCATTGGCAAAATATGAATCAACAGTTCATGAATAGAGGTGCACAACAACTAAAATAGCATCAACAATGAGGCATAATTAAATATTACAGCCTAGAATGTAGCATATATTTCACAACAGACTAATTAGCTAAGTAACTAAAAAGTGATAAATATATTTGGAAGAAATCTTACAGAGGAGGAAAAATTTTATATCTACATTTTGACACGTCTTACAGAGGCATATTTAATTATATTTAATATGGTAATAAGATATTAATTAGTAAGCATATTAATAGTTAGCTTGGTAGCATGAGCAGCAAAAATTACGGGAATATTGTAACAAAAGAATAGGGAAATTTATTCCATTTTGACTCTTCGTCACATTTAGACCTTAACTCTAAAGAGTTGAATGCACTTTCCAATAGAAAATTTATCAACTTGCCTTTTAGGATATGATTATGACAAGTTTGTCTCCTATCCATAGATTTCTTGACTAGGATGTTGGTACCTTTATGAGAGGCCTGACTAGGCTAACAAATGATTGTAAAACTTTTCAAATTTTCATAGCACCTTGCACCATAGTCAACCCAATCCTGATGGAAGAGCTGTAAATGATAATTATGATGATGATGACGACGATGACTTGTAATAGAATCCATCATATTGGTCTCACCATGACCAATATTACAAACTTTTCCCAGCTAGAAGATCTCGCATAATTGTTTTCAGTTAAGGGCCTTAAGGTATTTGGCATTGGCTGAAACAGAGACTCCTTAGCAAAGAATGTTTGTGGTCCCAATATAGCTCTTATATCACCTTTTTACCATATTCTTTCTATTTCTATCATTCCTTAAGTTACTTCAGTACGGTAGGAATCCTAATGCCTCTTTATTATTGCAAGAGGTTAAACTTCTCCATCTTGTTTGGCAATCGCTTAAGAAGCTAAGTTCATATACCCAAATAATTTTTGGAAAGTGGGTTAAAATAATCAGAGTAAACAGGCTTAATAAGTTCTTTTTCTTTTCTTTACCTTTTGCAAAATGACTTGAGTTAATATGGATTAAATTAGTTAGGTTTGCTAGCTGTACATATATGTGGACTAAAAAGTAACACGGCTATATGTACTAAAAAGTAACACAGATTTTCTCTCCAAAGAATCAATCAATCGTAATCAGCAATAAAAACAACAAGAAAGCTGCTGATTGTATATCAACCCTCGTACTCTTTTCATCTTGCTAAACATAAATTAAAAAAAAAAAAAAAAATGGGCCAGTTACTTCTGTGTCGCTCCCACACGGGATTGTGTATCGGATACGATAAGAATACTTGGAGACGCAAAATTTAGGGCAAGAAAGTTAAAGCTTAAGCCCTTGAACGGAGGAAAAGGGAGAAGAAGAACGATGAATTTCAAATTTAGGGCATCAAAATTAAACAAAAAAAATATATATTTTTACCAGCTCAGAGGGGGTTTGCGTCAGGGTCGAGGCGCCGGAGCCGGACGTCGGGCCGGTGGTGGCGTCAATGGCTACTTTGGGACGGTCGATGATGGGTGAGGAGACCGATCGAGCGAGGGCCGACTGGGATAAGGTCAGCGGATCAGTCGGTAGTCGGTAGGCATTTTTAGGGTTTATTATCGGGTTTGACCCGATTGATCAATCCAACCCGATTTCAGAACATTGACCCAGACCCGGTTCGCCCGCCTTTGAGCGGCCCAATTATTTATGGCTTTTCCGCTGTGCTCGGTTTGAAAGAAAATAGACGATTGAAAAGAAAGAAAATAGGAAGAAAAAAAAAATGAAAATTTGCTTTTCTTTGATGTTTGGTGAGGGGAAAAAAAAAAATTAATTTTCTTCTAAATGGAAAAAAAAAATTCTTTATTTTCTTTTCATTTCTTACAATTTCCCTCAAACCAAATAGAGCCCTATCTCAAAAAAGAGGAATTTCTTTTATACTCCATATGTTTTATACTTATGTGTATTTATATATTCTAAATATTTTACCCTGTATTTATGTTCCTGTATGTATTCGTAGATATATCGTTATGTATAGTATAATTATAAGTCCTAATATTATTCAAATTGTCCTCTCATTAAAAAAAAGTTCAGCTTGTGAAAAATTAGGGAGTTCGGCTGTGAAAAAATCTTGGGCAGCTATTTTCGTTCAAAAAAAAATAGGAATTTTGCATGCTTAAAAGTGAGTTTTTAAGCAAATTTTTTCCCCTTTTTATGAAAAGCTAAGGACCTATCAAATATTTAGTGAGAGGTGGGCATGTTGATTCGTATGAAGACCACGCATGTTGGGTTTGATTTGAGACCGTTCAAAGAAATGCTCGACAAGGACTTGGTTACGTGTAATCCCATACAGGTGGATTAATAAAGTGAAAAATGTTTAATGTCGCAAAGAAATTACTTCATGGTATGGTGTAGAAAGATGATGTAAGTTCGACTGCAATATCAGATGGAAACAAGGACCATCAATATGCAGTAGATGCATATCACTCGTATATCTAATGTAGACTAGGATTAGATATATGAACTCTGCCCAAGTATACAAAGAGAGTTCTTAAAAATTGCAATTAAATTTGAAGAGAAATCCAAAGAAACTTTTAATCTGATGAAGAGCATGGATCATGACTATTTGGCCAATTGTTATTTTCCTTAAAAAAAAAAAAGGTTTGAAACATGTCGTCTTTTTTGTTTAGCAATGTGTAATTGTAGATTTTGTTTGTTAAATATACAAATTAATTATATTTTATTACTATTGATACTTGAGCATTATTTGATTATAAATCGGGCATGACATCTACTTTTTAACCCTACTACACTATATTAAGTGATATTATTGTTTGCTATAGATGTGGATTTTTATATCAAATTTAGCTGAATCTTATAATTCATAGATCTAATTCAAATCGTATGTTGAAGATGACATATGATCACGATGAGATGACAGAGCAATTGACAACTATATGCATTCCAAGTGTTGAACAATATCTAATCGAGATGATAAAGGCTCCTGTGGACTATCCGTATGTAAGTCATTATAGTATTATGTTGTTCACGACATCTCATCTATTTGAATTGATCTAAAAGAAAAGACATGCATGTTGTGCTTGAGAGGTTCTTGGCTTGCTATATAGACATGTGGTTGCCGTAATTCAATTTAGGAAGACAAACTTATATAACATTGTTGATGATTATTTCAAGGTTGAAATATTTATGAAATGGTTTATGTATTTTATATACCCAACTTGACAAGCCTGAAGTAGGTGAATATGTATGGTTGAAAAAAGACAAAGTGCATTGAATGACTCAACCAACCAAGTATAGTTGTGGTAGTGAATAAGGCCATAATAAGCGCACTTGCAATGTGGTCTTTAACAATTGATTCAATGCTCTATTAAGCATCTTCGTATTTTTTTTTTTTAAATTTATCAACATAGATATTTCTATTTTTATATCTTAGATCTAATTCCAAGTTTTCATATAGGATTGAACTATTGGATTAAACTTATAATAAGATTACTATTTAAAATCGTGTGCTTAAAAAAAACTATTTCTGGATTGAATTAGACCACGTGATCTATTTAGTCGAAATAAGATAAATAGTTAAATCACCAGTAAAAAGATTTTAGAGAGTTATCTCATACGTAATGATACTTCTCTTTATTTTTTTTAAAATCAGTTAAGAATCTTCTTGCTTTCAATAAAATCTCACCTTTTTCTTAATCATAACTCTTTTATTGAAGTATTTTTGCTTCGGAACAGAATCCTCAAGCGAATGGTTTTAGGTTGACTCCAAAATATTACTTATTGACCTTTAAAATTTGGGAGTGCACAAATCAGATCGCACAAAAATTTTGACGTTATTGTTATGGAATATCTATATTATCGTATTTTACAGTTTGGTATAGATTACGGTTAAATGCTACTTACTTAGATGGTTTGGTTTTGTATGAGTAGCTGGTAGAGAATGCCCAACAGTAGACTCGTTTGTCCAACATTAGACTCATTTGGTCTTGCTCAAATCCACTCCATCTTTCAGTGAATCCACCAATCGTCAACATGAGAACTAATAATAATAATAATCAAAGTACCGGACCCAAAGGCAACAATAATGGGTTTTGTAACCATAACACTAATGACGATCATAACCTATATAGAGAAAAATCTCTTCATGACTATATGCAACCAGATAAATGACCCAACCCCTGGTATAATATTCCCTTTCAATATCAGACATTTTAAAATCAAATAAGGAGTTGTACAACTACTTCCAGAGTTTTATGTTGTGGAGAATGAAAACCCTAATTTGCATCTTCTAAAGTTTGAAGAAGTATGCGTCATTGTCAACCTGCAAAACATTAGCACATAACAATTAAAATTAAAGCTTTTCATATTCTCCTTGAAATACAAAGCAAAAATATGGCTTTACTCCTTGAGGCCAAACTCTATTAGGCGATGGGCCAAGATGCAAAATAAATTTCTAAAGAAATTCTTCCCTTCACATCCAATAAATTATCTTCGGAAGCAAATTGATACTTTGCTCCATAAGGATATCAAAACATTCCTTGGCTATTGGGATTGCTTCAAGGATTTATCAACCCATATCATGGCTTTGAGATATGGAGATCAGTCAGCATATTTTATCAATACCTTAATACTGCTACCAAACAATTGATCGAGAAATAAAAAGGAATATCGAAAATTTGCGTGGCGTCGTGAGCTGTGCCTTCGGGAGACGATATGGAGAGTTTTTTTTTTTTTTTTTAGCAAAGATGCCAAAGAACCATGGAAGCATCTTGATTCTCTTGATGAAAACTCTCAAACATGAAAAACTTAGAATGCATCTGAAATGAGTCAACCAATAATTGTATCTGGAAGTAGGGCAGATTCATTAAAGTTGCTTAGATAGTTAGAATTATTAGGAATAGGGTTAGGAGCAAGACTGATCAAACTCACCAGAAAGTTGATGACTTGCTTACCAGAAGACTAAAGTCAAAAAAGATTATGAAAGAAGTCCATAAAGTTTGTGATATTTATGAGTTGTAAGGCCATATTACTCGAAATTGTCCAAATTCTTCATACATTCAAAGAAGTACTTAACAACTAAGCCAATACTTTTGACTCAATTCCCCAATATGTGAATAACTCATATTTTTATACTTCAAGTTGGATGAATCATTATTATCTTCAATTGAAACAAGTGTCATAGCAGCAACATGCCCAGCTACCAAAACTAGCTAAGATGCAAATATCGCAACAATATGTCTAACCAGCAGCAACATCCTCAGCTTCAGTATACCAATTGCCACCAGTGAAATTTTAAAAAAACTTAGTGTAGATCCATTAATGTATGAATCGGATAGTATAAGCCCAACAATAGTTTATCCAATCACAACAAACAATTAATAGTTAGAAAGTGACGGTATTCAGTAACATTCTAACGTAGATAAGCAAGTTTAAGTCTGCTATGTATATCTAGTAGAAAAGTAAGCTTGCATCTCAATCTAAGGTGAGCAATTCAGGTAAGATAGAAGGTATCAATGTTATTTAAATTGTTGTAACTGATTTGAGAACATAGTACAGTTTTTCTGTAGTTTTTTTCTATTTGGATTTACCATGTTAAAGATCTCCATATTAGTATCTGTGATGATTTGATATTTATTTTTGTATTATTGATTAATTATTCTTTATAAATATTCATTGATATCCATAGGTAATATATATTTCCACAGTAGGTAGCATGTTTTTTCACACTTTAAGAAATCATAAAGTGATTTGCTAGGTTCTTGTTCTCCTCCAAGGGAAGAGACAATTTTCTTTATGCTTTTGCTTGCGACAATTGCTGAGTGAAGTTGAGACGAGTTGGTGGAAGAAGTGGATGGATTTAGAGGAGAGTTCATTATACTAAGTTCTCACCCACCTCTATGGTCATAGAGAAGGCTTTACATATAATATCATTAGTGGCATCTTAGAGGTGCATCGCAACACGATAATTGACAATATGGTTAATTAGATCAGATGTATCATTATATCTTCTGCCTAAATTTGAGAGTTTGAATTTGAACTCTTTTAGCAAAATAGCTAAGGAGTATGGCTCATGATCATTGAGCTCAAAGTCCAATTCCTCAAGGGCCTTCCTCCATTATACCAAAATATACCCAGTTTTTCCATTCTCACAGTAACGCTTCGTTAATTCATGTTCTTGTTCAAGTCTTTCTAGCAGCTGGATTGCTTTGGTCTTGAGATGGCTTAGTCAATGCTCCTATGTATGGTAACGATGATACTTCTTCCATGTTAATTTGAGTGGGCAGGTCATACGTTATGACTTGTTTGAGAAGGACGATTTGTTTGGCGAGTGCTCGAAACTCAATGTGCATGGCTGACAAGAGCATTAAGGTCTTCAGATTCGTGTTATGTGCTCGCGGTTGTCCCATCTTCCTCTTAGAGAAGAGTTTACTGGCTCGATTGGCCTATAGAGCGTGTATTAGGCATGGTTTATTGGAAAAACTTGATTGGAATTTCTATAGACATGGCTAACCATTTGTGCAAAAATTTACCCAGTTAGATTTCCAAACAAAATTCAATACAAAACTTAATGTTTCAATAGATGAATAGAAATGACCATAGAGGGAGGGAGGGAGAGAGAGCAAACAAAAAATTTATAAGGTTCAAGGATCTTGGATTTATATCCTCGGAGTGAATAGCTCGGTGGTAAGTATTTTATGAAAGAAGAAATTATTACAATCTCTCATGAATATAAACTATCTGCTTTTATGATTTTAGATTCTCCTTAATAGCTGAAAAACCATCCCCTTTCTGATAGGAGATGGAGTGTATTTATAAAAAATACTTTAGGATATAAAATTGTCGTCGATTTCGAATTCATTAGTAAATAAAGGATAAATTTGGTGTTTTGGAAGACTCGATTTCCTCAGCATCTTGATATAGTAATTGTTTGACCTCATCTTAAACTCTTACTTTCCAGATAAATCACAGTCTTTATGCATGAACAGGTTGGGCTATTTTTTGATATATCATATCATTGTTTTTCTACTCTATTACAAGACTTTAAAATGAAGCAAAAGTTGAATCTATTGAATTTTCAAAATCCATTAAAAGGACTGAATCTGGAATTATAGTCCGCTTTCGCTGATGTAAACATACACATAATCCCCTTAAAAAAATTTACTCTATCAATTACAACTTTAAATTGTAAATAATTAACGAACGGTAAATTATTACTAAAATATAAAAAAAAAACCCAAAAAGAAAATAAAGAATCCTCCCTCACCCGAGGAAGCAACCCCTCGCCTGGCGTCTCTCCCGTGTCATTCAAGCCAACCCGGATCGGATCCACCACCCGATATTCCTCCCACCGGCACTAACCGCGTCCAACCTACGCTCTCCGAACTTCCAAACCACCCCCATGTTCTCCTCAAAATTACATCATCGCCCCGCCCCTTCAACAGCATCAGTCATTAGCAGTGGCAGTCCTCGTAATTCCCACTAACGCCAGGCCCCTTTATCTCTTCTGAATAAACAAAACCCTTCTTCTTCAGTTCTTCCCAATTCCCCTCGACGGTGTCCTTCTACCCCTCCATCGAGATCCAGATCCAAAGAACTCTCGATCTCGATGGCGGTCCCAACCAAACTCCTCCTCTCCCTCCTCCTGTCCGTCCTCCTCTTTATCGGATCCGGATCCGCTGAGATTCGCGTTATGGACATCCGATCGGACGCCCGCACCATCATCCCCTTCGACGAGTTCGGCTTCACTCATGCCGGCATCCTCGAGCTCAACGTCTCCGGCATCTCCCTCTCCGACTCCAACCCCGACCTGGACCTTTCCCAGCTCGGCTTCTTCCTCAGCACCCGCGACACCTGGATCCACGTGCTCCAGCAGATCCAGGACCTCGACATCACGTGCGCCCTCCAGTCCGAGCTCGTCAAGCTCGTCTTCGCCTTCGACCGCCTCCCCCAGTCCGCTGCCACCCCCTCCGTCCGCGCCTCCGAGTTCGGCTATATCTTTCACGTGTCCGACCCCGGGCAGTACACGCTCCTCTTCGCCAACTGCCTCCCCAGCGTCAAGGTCTCCATGACCGTCCGATCCGCCATGTACAATCTTGAGCCCCGCTCCAACAAGCGGATCTACCTCTCCGCCGGCTCAGCCGTCCTCCCCATGGTCTACTTCCTCTTCTTCCTTGCCTACTGTGCCCTCGCCGCCGTCTGGGTCTCCGTCCTCTTTAAGAAGCGCTCCACGGCATTCCGAATCCACTACTTCATGCTTGCCGTGGTCGTCCTCAAGGCGATGAATCTACTCTTCGAGGCCGAGGATAAATCGTACATAGAGAAGACGGGGAGCGCGCACGGATGGGATGTGCTGTTCTATATATTCAGCTTCTTGAAGGGGATTTCGCTGTTCACTTTGATTGTTTTGATCGGGACTGGGTGGTCGTTCTTGAAGCCATACTTGCAGGATAAGGAGAAGAAGGTGCTGATGGTGGTGATCCCGCTTCAAATTGTGGCAAACATCGCTCAGGTGGCGATAGATGAGTCGGGGCCCTATGCTAGGGATTGGGTTACTTGGAAGCAGGTTTTCTTGCTTGTTGATGTGCTTTGCTGCTGTGCTGTCTTGTTCCCGATTGTTTGGTCGATTAAGAATCTGAGGGAGGCGGCCAGGACGGACGGGAAGGCGGCAGTTAATCTGATGAAGCTGACTCTGTTCCGGCAGTACTATATTGTAGTGATTTGCTACATTTACTTCACGAGGGTGGTGGTTTATGCACTGCTTACGATTACCTCGTACCGATACTTGTGGACGAGTGTTGTGGCTGGGGAGCTTGCCACGCTGGCGTTCTATATGTTTACGGGGTACAAGTTTAGGCCAGAGGTGCATAATCCGTACTTTGTGATTGACGATGATGAAGAGGAGGCGGCTGCTGAGGCACTGAAGCTTGATGATGAGTTTGAGTTGTGAGGAGCGGATGGAGAAATTGGACTTTCTTTGGCTCAGGGAAGGAGGCCTTGTACAACTGCCTGGGGTATTGGGATATGATTGAGGTGGGATATTAGACTTTATTTTGTTCATCTTTTTTTTTTTTTTTTTTGTTGACTGTAATTTGGATTATCTATAGATACCATCGTAACCATACTTACATGAAAGTATGAGACTCATGTTCAGCATCATTCTATAGATTGTATTTGCCTATCATTGTCTGTGACTTCTTTGTTCATATTGGCTTTTGATGTATGCTATCTTTATATTTTACCAATCTATATTGGCCGTTGATGCTTAGCATTATCTACAATGTTATTAAGGATGATTCTTATATATATATACACACACAGACACACGCACGCACACATACATATGTATATATAACATATGTACATACACACACAGATGTATGTGTGGGTGTGTCCTTCCCGGTCCTCTCGTACTAGAGAAAGGTTCTCTCAATACTATCGCCCGTACCGGTTATGGACCGAACTGTCTAACGATGTTTTGAACGCGGCTCACATAGCGCTTTAATGGGTGAACAACCAAACCCTTGGAACATGTTACAAGCTCAGGTGGTGAAGAGCCGACATCGAGGTGCCAAACCTTCCTGTCGATGTGAACTCTTGGAAAAAATTAGCCTGTTATCCGTAAAGTAATTTTTATCCATTGAGCGATGACCCTTCTACTTGGCACCGTTGGATCACTGAGGCCGACTTTCGTCCCTACTCGATGAGTGGGTCTTGCAGTATATGTGTGTGTGTGTCTGTATATATATACATACATATGTGTGTATATGTATATACACATACATATATATGTATATACACATACATATATATGTATATACCATACATATGTATATATGTGTGTGTGTGTACATACATATGTATATATATATATATACACACACACACACAGACATACACACACACATGTCTATATGTGTATATATATATATATATATATTTGTCTATATGTATATATTTATGTGTGTGTATGTATGTACACGTGTATATATATGTATGTACACACACACATACATTTCATTGTTTCTAAAACTTGGATCTTTGTAATCAGAGTCCACATAGTTGTGCATAGTGCAAAGTGAACTTTGAGTGAAGGCTCGCACATCAATATTGTTCACTGCTTAATATATATGCTAAATTACCTGTTCATATCACTTTCTTTTTGTTATACATGCTGTGACTAAAATTTTGCTCTTCAATTATATCAGGTGCTATTGCTGTGCAAAACTCATTTTTGTTGTCTTTAACAATAATCTTCAATGACATATTTGTTATAGTTTCTTTATGTTTTCTCCCTTTTTATGTGGCTGGCAATTTTTGAATTACCTAGGTTATGCATTGGATGGTTTTCGCAGTTGCCTTCCGTGTAAAAGCGCATCTCACATGAATGTTAAGCATATTATCTGATCATCTGAGAAAAGACACCGCTAATTATAGTTTTGTGTGAGTATTAGCTATGTTTTTGTGGGAACTGAGCTCTTTGTGATATATTAGATTGTGATACACAAATAGAAATCGTCTCTCATTGAGGAAAGGATTACATTTTGAAAATTTCACCGACTTTTATCTGCAAGTTATAATATTATAGAAGCAATATAGATTTGTTAATGGAGGTTTTCAAGCTTTTGTTGGCAGGGTGGCTTAGACTTAGCTGAAGAAGCTGATGCAATTTCCATAGATAAGAAGTTGTCTTGGTTTTTTCTTTAAGCATTAAATTTTATAGCTTGAATATTGTAAAACCCTTTGTGTTTTAACTTGGAATATGAAAACTCCTTGTCTTTCTACAATGACCACTCAGCACTTTGCTTATCTTATAATTTCTATTCTTGAAGAATGGGGTTGATACTCTAATAACAGTTTGTGTTAGATGACCAGTGTATGTTTGTGTGTTTTGGGAAT
This sequence comes from Dracaena cambodiana, assembly GCA_036321105.1. NCBI lineage: Eukaryota > Viridiplantae > Streptophyta > Magnoliopsida > Asparagales > Asparagaceae > Dracaena > Dracaena cambodiana. The sequence continues at coordinate 16,981,592 of JAYEPQ010000007.1, forward strand.
AGTAAAACTAATGGTAAATGAATAATTCCTCTCCCTTTTATGGCGCCTATTAATTTAATCGTAATTCATACTTATCTTATAGCATTGAGAAATTATTCCAAAAAAAGGTTACATAACCTTAGTGGACCCTGGCATGTTGATGGTAAGATGGCTGTCAAAAAATTTAAAATGTTAGGTAGTCAATTAAAGTATTGAACCCTATAATTTCAGGTCAAAACTCATGGCTTTTGTTGGGACGTCGTTTTAAATATCTAGATATATGTGCTAGAAACTTGGTACTTCCTTTCAGCTGCCCCTTTCCTCCCTTTGATCCATTTATCGTTTATTAATTCATTACATTGTTAGATGTATTTGACGTAGCTGAATACAACGTTTGAGTTTTTTAAGTGAGCATCTGAATTGTTTGACTGTTTCAATTGCAGATTTGAGATTAGAGCCCATAGCTGTGGAAATATGCCTGAAACTCTGTTGCAATGTGGGTTTTAGTATGGATTTGAATGTGGGCTGCCTGCAGCTCTATTGCAATGTGGGTTTTAGTATGGATTTGACTGTGGGGGCAGAAACGAAGTCTAGATAACATAAGACAAATCTGAATAGTAAGCTTAAGGTCTCATCTATGCTTGTCATTTAGTAAATAGAAAGTACATGGCTTCTGTAAGATGGAGAATGAAAGGCAATTAAAATGGATAAAAGTTAATGGGAAAGATGAAAAGAAACTTGGCTGTGTCTAAGTGTGACATTGAATAGAAAGACACTTCTATAGTTTGGCATATTTTTTTAATAGATACTTTGTGCATCTCTCTTTATATTAAAGTCCCAAGGCAACTTCCTTTATTGTAGGAAATCAATAGATAAGCTTCCTATTATGATATCAAGCAATCAACTTTGTATAAAATGATACGAAGAAGAATGAAATACTACTCTTTCATATTTCTTCAATAAAATCTGTCACTTTTATGGCTTTCGTGATCATATTAAACTCTTTTACACCTGGTCGTCATCTGTGTACCTCCTCTCACAGCTGGTTGCATAAGTGCATGTAACACTTGCTAAAACTATTAGCTTATAGTACTAATAAAATGTAACTGCCAAGTTGTTTTGGTGGAACTATAGTTTATTTTGGATTATTTTATGAGTCCATAGTGAATGCAATTGGGGTTACTTTTTATTTTTTTATTTTTTTGGGTTACACAGGCTTAAAGCCTTAACCTGCATGATTATAAAGCAGGGAAGTCTGTCCTTTTGCCTCTAAATGCTCTGTCCAAGAATATTTGCAATCTTGCTCTATGGATCTGATGTCAGATTAATAACTAGTACCAAAATTTCAGTCCTTGACCAAGCATTCTCCACTTAAATCTGCACTCTATATCCTATATTTGTATGAGGTTGTGAGCTAATCTTTTTACAGTCCTGCTATTTTATTGTTTTGACTTTTTACTCTATATCCTATATTGATTTACTCCTAAAAGACTTGAGCCTTTTTTAGTCTCTTACATATTTAATGCAGCTATTTGATAATCGCTTGCGCATTCCATGTTCATCCTGTGCCCAGTGGGTGGGTTCCTTTTAAGAGTCAATTCACTGTAAGGAAGAAGTTAAGCTTGCAATTGCTAAGGTGAGCCAAATATGGTTGCATGGTGGTCCAATTATTTTCATATAGAATAGAAAATGTTGATTTCATGTGGTGTTCATCCAAAATTTCCCTTAAGATTTTTAGTATCATACTTGCAATGTTCAAAAAATCACTTTATGCGGCCACTTACGCAACCGCATTAGCGAATGCAGAGTGAAACTACATAGAAAATCCAAATTCTCTACTATTATGCAAACAACCTTTTAAATGGACGGGTATGCAGGTTATGCGGGTGCATAATCTGTATAATATATTTAAACTATTGAGGAATTTTCGAGTTTCAATATGTAAAGAATCGGATATCTGGAAGGTTAAGTGAAGTGCGATTTTCTCTAGTAATTTTGATGCCTTTATACTGTTGATTTGATTTGAAAAATATTTAAGTATTGTTATTGACTTATAACTAAGTAAAGTTAAGTAATTAAGGTGTCTTTTTCTAATTTTTTGGATTTTATATTACTCAATATATACATGTTTTAAGTATTGTTATATTAATATGCATTAAAATATTTATATTCCTTGTAATTTTGCGTAATCCATTTAATCTCTGTGGAATCCATTTAAGTGTAATGAAAACGTATTTTAGAATATTGTATACTTGACTTTTGTCAGCAATGAATTTGTAGTCTTTAATAGTGTATACTTAGTTTCTGCTTATTAGAAAGCAAGGATTCTCGTCCATTTCTTCTATTTTTTTTCATCTAATTTGTTAATCTTATATTTTTGTTTTTAAATGTAAAAAAAAAAAAAATGCAGAGGTGAGAAGTTGGTGTCCCAATATTGTCTTAGAAGTGTTTTCTGTCTGCGCTTTGCCCCAATTCCTTGTGGTTCCTAGCGTTATAAATATTTTGTTGGCAAATGAGCTACTCTCATTATTTGTAGTTAGTGTAGGATCCTAGTGTTATTTGTTGGTGGTGTTATTGTTGTATACTCAGCATCAATAAAATGCTAGACTACGAACAAAACCTTTCTGATGATAACAAGTTATGGGCTGACCACTCAAAGTTGAAGCCTTATCATGCGGAGTATAAAATTTTTTCCAAAGGGACGGATACTTGTTACTTGCCCAGTGGTGACTGCTAGGTCTCTGACAACTATTATTGAACTAGTAATGATGGTGACTCTAAAAATGATTGCATATGAAAGTTGCCATCCCAATAGTTAAGCCCCAGATATGGTGAATCAAGGGCATACTAGGCCAAGTATTCCAACGACACAAGTTCCATTTTTATTCAATTTGACTTTTGAAGCATGTTTTAGCTATAAATTTGCAAATATTGGAACCTCACAGGCTCTTTTCACAACAACAACAACAACTAAGCCTTTTATCCCAAGTATTTGGGGTAGGCTACATGAACCAAAAAAAGAATCACGCCGGATCGATCACTTTGATATTCCTTCTCCATTCATTTTTATCAAGTAATATCTCCTTATTTAAACCTCTAGACTCCATATCTCTGCGTATCACCTCTATTCATATTTTCTTCGGTATTCCCTTCGTTTTTTTAACTTGTCCTACATTGATAAACTTCCCTCTTCGAACTAGTGCACTTGTAGACCTACGTTGCACATGACCAAACCATCATAAGCGATTTTCTCGCATTTTCTCATCGATGGAGCTATACCTATTTTAGCATGAATATCTTCATTTCTCACTTTATCTCTCGTAGTGTTGCCGCATATCTAACGGAGCATGCGCATCTCTGCTACACTTATTTTCTGTGAATGACGTTTCTTTATAGCCCAACATTCCGTGCCATATAATAAAGCTGGCCTAATAGCAGTCCTATAAAATTTTCCTTTCAATTTTAACGGAATGTTACGGTCGCATAAAACTCCCGTTGCCCTCCTCCATTTCAACCAGCCAGCTTATATCCTATGGTTAATATCATTATCGATCTCTCCATCATTCTGAATAATAGAACCCAAATATCTAAACTGACTGCTCATTTGTATCTCTTACCAGTTTTACAGTATTATAGTCTATGGCCCGTCATTTACTAAATTTACACTCTATATACTCTGTTTTAGATTTACTCAATTTAAAATCTCTAGATTCTAATGTATACCTCCATAACTCTAACTTACCATTTATTCCTACTCTTGTCTCATCAACTAAGACAATATCATCAGCAAATAACATACACTAAGGTATTTCATCCTGAATGGTTTTAGTAAGCTCATCCATCACTATAGCAAATAAGAATGAGCTCAATGCAGATCCATGAAGCAATCTAATTGTGATAGAAAAATCACTTGTTAAACAACCATATGTTCTGACATTGCCACTACTCCATCATACATGTCCTTACTTATATTGATATACTTGATGGGAACTCTTTTCTTCATTAGTGTCCACCAAAGTATCTCTCGTGGAATCTTATCATAGGCTTTCTCTAAGTCAATAAATACCATATGCAAATCTCTATTTCTCTCTCAGAATCGCTCTATCAAGGCTCTTTTCACTAATATATCAAATTAACAGAGTTGTTTTTGATGAATGCCTAAAAGCAAATCTTACTGGACAATTGAACTGGTTCTGGAAACAATGTATTACAGTTTTTTTCTTAAAAGATGATGTAATGATCTTTGAGGATTTAATAACTGTATCATACACCGAGTTTTCATGCTTCAATGAAGAGAGACAGACATCAGCATTTTACCATGTTTGTTAGATGATGGTTGTGGTCAGGCTGTTGGTTCTTGGTTTGTGGGATGATGGTTGTGGTCAGGCTCTTGGTTCATAGTTTGTGAGATGATGGTTGTGGTTAGGCTATTGGTTCATGGTCTGTGAGATGATGGTTGTGATCAGGCTGTTGGTTCATGGTTTGAGGTGGTTCTGATAACAGTGTGATCTTAGGGTTATTATTAACAATATGTGCATAACTCACAAAGGTATTCTAATTCATTTAAAGCGGAGTGAAACGTTATGATCAGGAACTATTTGTTTATGTTGTTGGAAAAATGGAGTCAGTTGTACTCTGGAGGTATTTTGTCTACTTGAGATTTTGTGATAATCTGGCCCTGACTCATCTTTATCAAAGTTTGGGTGGAAAAAGGAAGGCCAAATATTTTCTTTGATAAGAGCATGAAATTAACAATAAGCGTTGACATGATTTATTTTGTTGAAGTAATACTGCAACGTAGTTTTTAGAAGGCTCGACAAACAAATCTTGGACGCAATATGTTTCCACTGAATGAGTGCTTCACCACTCTAGACTTTTACTCTTACCATGAGAAGCAAAGGTAAAGCTTTTGGGAAACTTATGGAGAACTTGCAAAGAAAGGGTGATACCTTTACGAGGATCACAATTCCGTCACACGTACTGAAAACTCATAGGAGGCTTTAGATATGCAGGTATAGAATGATTAGGATGTGGCAACATTTTTAAGTTTTAAAAGCACAAGTGATAATAGATTTAGACTTTTTGTACCAACTGGTCTTCCAATCGTTTATGATTAATGGGAAGCCCTACTTGGTGAGCAATTTGGCACTGATTTAGAGGGGTTGAGATATTGTCATATTATCATATCCTTGTTTATAGCTCACCTCTTTAGATGGGAAATTGAGATTATGACTGTGAGGGCCATTTTATATTCAAATAGATCATGATAGTTAAAACTTCAAATTTTGAGAACCCTTCCCAGGCATATTTTTGTTATGAACTTGAGGATAGTCTCTCTTGTTTTTTAAAAATGAGATGGTAGGCATAAGTTTTTTGTTTTTTTAACAAGCTGGATGTCAACGATTTTTAATTTGGATGATGAGAACAAAAAATGCATGAGAAGAAGTGTGCAAAACAATCAGAAGAAGTGTATATTAACCTGGAGGTCAAGAAATATATTAGACTGACCATCACTTAGGAGTTAGGATCAACTGCTTATCGCATTGATGACATTGGATGAAATCATATATCAAATTGCTCTGGAGTATTATGTTCTTGTTTGCAGATGATGAACTTAGTAGGAAACATGGTTATTGTGAGCATAATACAAGTCACAATATTAGACGCTGAATTGAAAATTGAAACAGGCTAAAAGACTGAAATTAGTAATTGAGGTATCTATTAGAAGCTAGAGAACCTAATTTAGAATAAATTGACTATCAATTGTTATGGTTTGGACAATGCTAATTAGGAGGGTTGTAAGTGTATAATTAGAGTGAACAGACTGTTGTCATGTTGCAGCAAGCTATGCTTCAACATGTACAGATAAGGGATTCCTGTATGACACTAGAAGTACAATAAGATCGAGTTTGCAGACATGACAATTGAAAATCTATGGCAGGGATATGCCAATAATAAAATTATGTGTTATTGAAATACTATGCTCTTCATATTATGCTGTAAGATCTCGAATGGTCGAATGAATTTCAGGCATAACTTTTTGCGATTGCCAAAACGAACAACTCTTTAGGAGGCAAAATCTTCAAGAAATGATTATCCTACTTGAAATTTCAGAAATCATCATCGGCTATTTGTCCATTTTTTCTGCCAGTCTTAAGCTGCTTTCAAATACTGTCGTATTAAATTTACCTTGTCCACTGTGTGTGTAATCACCTCTCGCCCGAGTAGCTACTTTTCTTTGATGTCATTTCGATAAAATGGTGATCTGCATTTTTCTATATAGAGCCTCGAATGCTGCTTGATGCTTGCTTGGTAACTGTTACTAAATCGGGTATCTCAGTTCGATGCAATACTAAGCGGATACTGTGTAATCTCACCATCTCATGCATACACATCTATACCAGAGTTTCCGTAGACTGTATCACACGAAATTGTATAAATTATGCTGCCTTAATGAACAGGTCCACAATTGTCCAGGTGACATTATTACCCTTGGGACTACGTGGCAATGGAGTCTCAAAATCCATGGTAACTCTCCCATTTCCACACGGATATGGGTGAAGGTTGAAGAAGACCTATGCTCTTTGATACTCTGTCTTAACTTGTTGGCAAATCAAAACTTGGATACGAACTTGGCGATCTCATACTTCATCCTGTCCACCAAATGTATTATTTCAAGACCTGATACATCTTCCTTTAGAATGAATGAAATTGACTAAACTATGAGTCTCAAAAATCACTTCCTGTCAAATCTACCCTTAAGGCACACAAAGATTGTATTCGAATCAAAGAGATTCGTCAGTATGACACTCAAGTCATCCTCTGTCCACCCTTTACTTTTCTTTTGAACTTTTACAACTTAGGGTCATTTTATGGGCTCCTTTAATCTTCTCTATCAATGGATGTTGAAGTTGTAAACCCATTATCTGCATCTCAATATGAAGTAAGATAATTTCAATTATAAATGTCTGATCTCCTCAAGTTGCTTTTTTTGCTGAGTTAGAAATATTGCCATAGGCTTCCTATTCAAAGCATTCGGAACCACATTGACTTAACAGGATGGTACTATAAATAGATGCCGGAATTCGCTATTAATTCTAGCTACCTTCTCTTTCTCATATTGAGTTTGTTCTGTGTGAAGATATACTTTTGAGTTATGGTCCATATGAATCTCCACTCAGCTTCCCAATAAATAATGCCTCTAAATCTCTAAGGTGAAAATTACAGTTGTAAGTTCCAAATCATGAGTGGGGCAGTTTTCTCGTTGGTCTCAGTTGCCGAGAAGTATAGGTTATCACTCAACCATGCTGCATTAATAGCAACCTAGTTCTTTACCGAATGCATCACTATATACAACCATTCTTTAGTCCTGTCTGGTATGACCAACACTGGTGCTGTAGTAAGCCTCTATTTCAACTCTTCTCAAGCTGAATCACATTTTGTTGTCTAGTCATACTTCTCTTCTTTTTTCATAAGCTTAGTTTGAGGTCCTATAGTCTTAAAAAAGTCTTGCACGAACTTCCAATAATAACAAGCTAATTCATGAAGCTCTTCACATTCCGCACATTTTTTGATGGGCCAATTATTCACTACTGAGATCTTATTAGGATCTACTGAGATTCTATCTCCAGAAACAATGTGTCCCATAAATAAAATGATCTTCAACTAAAATTTACAATTGCTAAGCTTTCCACATAGTTTCTCCTTCTTTAGCGTCTCCAAAACTATCCTTAAGTGTCTAACGTGATCCTCTTCAGTTTTGGAATACACCATTATATCATCTATGAACACTATAATAAACTTATTCAAATATGGAGTAAAAACCCAATTTATTAGGTTCATGAAAATAATAGATGCATTCATCACTTGGAATGGCATCACTAATAATTCATAATGCCTATAATGAATTTAGAAAGCCATCTTAGGAATATCCGACTCTTTCATAATCACTTGATATTCAGATTTGAGATCCAAATTGGAAACCACTATAGCCCCTCTAAGCTGATCGAACAAATCATCAATCCTCTATGATGGATTTCTTGATAGCGAATCTATTCAATCCTCTATAATCAATGGACAATCTCTTATCTCTATCCTTCTTTCTAGTCAAAAGTACTAGTGCACCCTCAAGTAAAGTACTTGGTTGTGATGAAACATTTAGCGTCTAATTCGTCCAACTGGTTCTTTCACATTCTCTAGCTCTACTAGACCCATTTGATATAGGGCCTGAGAAATAGGCACAATACTAGGATTGAGGTCAATAGCGAACTCCACTGCTCAGTCTGGTGATAATATCGAGAAATCCTCCAAGACGTTTGAACTCCAACACAACAGGAATTTTTTCCGGTGGCATCCAACTGAGCTAGTACTCCATGGGGTGGGCTCTCAACTCTGCTGGCTCTATGTTACTGTTGCCTCTGACGAACTCAAACTCCGGGCAATCTAGTTTCTTGAAGACGATGCTCCTTTTCCGATAGTTAATAACAACATGGAAGGCACTAAGTCAGTCCATTCCCAATATCACATCAAATGCACGAGTGTCGATAATTAGAATATTGATATAGAATTTCCTCTTACAGACTACTAATGGACACAATCTACACATCTGACTAGATATGATATCCAATTCCTCGTGCTTATTTTCCATTTAACTTTTACGTTTTCATAGGGTATGTTATGTCGTGTGACTCGTGTCATAAATGTAGTTGAAATAAAGCAATGCGATGTTTCCTAGTTGAATAAAATTGATGCAGGTACACGATGGACTGGAATCGTACATAACACCACATTATCTGACTTTTCTGCTTGCTTTGCTATCGGATTATATGCTTGTCCACGACTATGGTCTATTACCTTATTCTTCTTAGCCGGCTCATAACTTTTACTCTAATGTGGAAGTAGTTGTTTGTTCTGGTTACCATTCTTATTCTTATGTGATTTCTATAGTTTGTTGAGGTATTGGAGGGCGAGGTGCTGATCTTGTGTTCCTCCTCTGTAGATAATCCCCAATCTTTTGCTCACTTGATCCACATACTAGGCATAAATTGTTATCATACCTACACTCTTTAATGGTATGGCCTGATTTCTGATAATATCGCAACTAACCTTCTGCCATGAAGAAGTGACTGGATGCTTCTCAAAATTCCTAGATGAAGCTCCTCTGATACTTGATTGGCTGCCCCCTCATGTATATATGACCGAATTCTCTTTTTCTTATTCACCACTTATTCTATATTCGGAGCTGTGTTGATAACCTCAACATAGGTCTCTAGTCGGGAAGCCGCCAAATACTTTTGGATGTTCAATCTCAATCCCTGCTAGAAGCAATTCACGTGATCTGTCTCATCCGCAATCATGTAGGGTGCAAATTTGCTCAGTTAACGAACTTCGATGCATACTTATCCACGGTCTTTCCGGCCTATCTTAAGGAATTGTTGTTCTATTCGTCTTCTAGCCGCTCTCGAAAAGAACCTTGCAAGGCAGTTCATTGAGAAAGCATCCCACAAGATTGGTTAGGGGTAGGTTGTTCTCCTTCGATTGCCACCAAGTCGTGGCTATGTCCGTCAATTGAATTTTGAAGACATCCACTTGTCCACATCTTGAATCAGAGCTGCTCTCAGTAAGTTTTCCATCTCCACGAGCTACTTTGCTCAAACAAATGAACTTCAATGCATACTTATTCACGATCTTTCCGGACTATCTCAAGTTAATGGATTATTGTTCCATCTGTCTTCTAGTCGCTCTCAAAAATAATCTTGCAAGAAAATTCGTTGAGAAAGCATCCACAAGATTGATTAGGGATAGCTTGTTCTTCTCTTATTGTCACCAAGTTCTAGCTATGTCCGTCAATTGAATTTTGAAGGCATCCACCTTATCTGCGTCCCGAACTCGAGCTGCTCTCAGTAAGTTTTCCATCTCTATGAGTCACTTTGCTTCCAAATGCTCCTGCTGGCCCTGAGAAGATAGATGGATGAAAATGCCTGAAGTTAGAAATTTCCCCAAGACACTGATTTTTCGGTGCTGCAATATGATCTAAGGCTGCAATCACACATAATCATAAAGCTTCAGCCTATTGCTGTTGTGCGTCGGTTGTCTTACCAAACACTCCCAATATTTTATTGGCATCAATAGTGCTTGCGTCAAACTAGAGTTAGGTCCATTTTCATTGATGCAACGAGGCATATTTCTGAGAAAATAGGTAAAGTAAATATTAATTAGATAATAATAACGAAAGTAAACATATATTTACATAGCAAAACTACACACACTCACAACTATGTTTAACTGAAATGGTCTAGTAAACAAAATTAAACTGATTTCGAGTATGTTGACTGTGATGATATCCAAGTCCGTTCAGATCACTTGAACTGACATAAAGAGATTGGGCTCTGATACCGCCTTTTAACGCCATTCTATCTGGAATTTGGATAACTGGAATAGTCAACGATGAGTGATATCTCGACTAGCCTCAATAAGCAATATAGTCATATCACAACTTAAATACGGGTAATAAACAACAATAAATAACAATATTTTCAATCAAAATAATAGTATGATTTTGCCTAAATAATGTTTAGTAAAATGTAGTTACAACACTTATCTCTAAAACAATGGAAGTACCTAAATCAAAACCAAATAATGTGCCATATGCACTTATTATATCTTTCAAATAAGAAGATAATTCACTAATAAGAAAATAGTAAAATAAATAGTTTATCAATCTTGTAGCTTCGTCTGCTTCTGAAAATATGTTAAGTTCTACTCTGTCTTTTGCAGGTCTACCTCTAAATAAGGACTTGTATTTGATCATGCAAAATCAGGGTTATCAGTGAAGCGACCTAATTAAATATAGTATAAAACATATAAAAATAGTAATATCCTAGTGACATATGTAATAATTTATAATTAAAAAAGCCAAAAAATTCTATATCATTATCAATTTACATATTCTAATATTAATTTTTCAGTTGACATCTTTTAATTATTGTAATTAAAAGTTTATAATAGTATGAGCTTGACTGGTTTGAACGCGTCCACCTCGGGAAAATGATATAGTAATTATGACTAGAGTCTATCCAATTCTACCATATAGAAATCAGCGATAATTTTGGTTGGAGCCTATCCCATCCTCCCAAAAAGAAAAACAGTAACACAGTTATATTTAGCCATCAAATCATGCCATACCCAATTTCCCCAAAATCCAGTGTATGTCTAATTTAGTGTAAGTTGTTTAAGAAATTCAGTTTATTATGTAAATTGGTATTAATTATTAAAGTTCGATATTAAGTACAGTAACAATAAGAATCAATATAATCGTGTAGTAATTAAAGATCTATCACCAATCACATGATATAGTTCGATATTTAGTTGGTGCTTTATCTTGTCTTGTTTTATTGTTCATTGAGTTTCAAATCATATAACTATTAAAGCTATAGTCTAGTCATTGATCATAGTGGTTAAGTATTTTCATCGTGTCATTTTCATTAGTTTCAATCAATCCTTTGCATCAAAACAATCAATAAAAATAGGCTATAATGCAGTTGCTAGGGTCACTATCGACAGGACATGCTCCCTATCGATAGTGGCCCTCAGTGGCTTTCCACATTGGGACAGAGTATTGCTATCCTCAATTGTTGTTAAATTAGCTGTCGACAATGCCCTTTTATATGCTGTCCCAGTGCGAGACTGTCGAAATAGCTGTCAAAGGGATTGTCGACAACGCTCTGTGCAAACAACACAATAAAGCGACTGTCCACCATTTCCAAGTAATTTCAATTTCTTCGATAAAGAATTTGATCTTGGTCTGCATACGTTATATCAAAATCATATAACATCAATGTAATGTGATTCCATATGTTGGAGCATATAAAGATTGTATCTTTGTTCATGATATATAAAAACTTCTCATTTACTATGGTTTTTCTTCAATAATAATCCAACCTTTGAATATAAATACATGATTCAGTCATTAACTATATATAACAGTAAATATAAAGATAAAAGAAGTTATTACATGTTCACATTGAGTTAGGGAACTCAATTGGTCTAGATTGGAAGTGATCTAGGAATTATTCTCGAAACGATGTCGAAATATCTACAAACGCTCCATGAATCCCCTAGGCTGAACTCTTTTTTTTCCTCTCTCTATTTTCTCCGTGTTTTCCCCTCTTTTTGCTGCGTTTAGGGAAGCGATAGGGTTATGGTTAAGTTATCCCTTTTTGTAGGAGTTGGATTTCAATTTCGATTCAATATCTGATCAAGATAGAATTATATTGGTTCAAGAAAATTAGAACAGTTCTCCTCTTAATTATTAGATAAGAAACAATCTAATTTAAATATCCTGTTTGTTTTATTAGCCCTAGTTACTTGATTAGTCTGGGTTCAAATCTTCGTCTCCTCATTAACTAATAAATTTGACCTATTCTTCTCTTTTATTTTACTCCTTTTCTTTTAAAATTCATTTTTAAAGCACCAAAATATTATTTTAACTAAATCAGAAAATCGATAAAAAAATCACATAGCAAAAGGGGTGTTACATAAATCAAACCAATAGAATTCTTAACAGATCATTCAGGGATTAGATTTCATCTTTGAAGTCTAGGTTAAAACTCAATAATGTTAGAATGCATTAGCAGATTACCCAACAATTTTCCATCTTGAATCTGGGTGTCCAATATTAAAATTGGTAAACCTCTTTTATTTGAGTAGTATCTGTGCGACATTGGCAACTAAAAAGAGGTACACGAAAATAGACATGGATTGAATTGGGAAACTAGGATGCACTAATTGTCCAGGTAATAAAGAAGATGTCCCTTGACAGAGCTTGCTATTGTTGTAGTTTGCTAGACCTTTTGTGTGCTGTATTTTTGTTGCAAATCATTCGGGATGGTTCAGTAGTATAAACCATTTCTGACATGGTTTCTATCCTTCAATATTTCTGAAACATGTTCGAGTTTTCCTTTTTCAGATCTCATGACATAGTGCTGTGCATTTTATTTTTGTATGCCAATGCTTGTTCTGCACTGTGTTAGTGACTGTTAAGCTCACTTATGGAACATTGAGCTTGGGAAGTTAAGTGGACAACTGATGTGATTGTCGTCTGCTGAAGAGAGTGTTGGATGAAAATCCCCCGAAGCAAAATAAACTGATGCGCTCATATTTCTTTCCTCTGATGAAGGCGAACAGTTCCTTCGGCTGATAGGGTTGAGTACTATGAAAATTTATCAAGTTTCATGCTGTTCTTCTGATATTTAGCGCAGGTCCTACTTACAGCACATTGTCGTGCATTGACATGTTACATAAAGTTATATTTAATAGAACTGCTAGCAACTTTTGTTTTGCTAGTAACATCTTATTGATGCACAATTTGATTTGCGGAGGTTGATTATATGTTTGCGACATCTTCTTGAACAAATTTTAAATCATGCTTCTTCATTTTATGACATTGGTCCATTTTTGTAAGGTTGATTATGATTAATGCTGGTAAATTGCTAGGCTTAGGAACTTGATTGATGCTTAGTGAACAACGGGTTCATTAGGATTCAGAGGAGTAGAATTCAGATAATTATGTTTCCTTTTCTTTTATTGCCTTTTCTTCTTATTGTTGGGACCTTTTATTTCCTTCTTAGTGATTACACGAGTCTTGTGTTTAGAATAGTTTTCCCTTCATTTGTATGATGTTATTGCAGTTCTGGTTCGTGCAAAAATTAAATAAAAGAATTATTGTCATTGCACAGACTTTTTTTTAGAAAAAATTGTTTATCAGATATTGGAGTTAGAGTTTTATGCTTTTTAAGGACATTCTCATCTAATTTTTGTGGAGCATAAGTGATGCATGACATCCTTGAGGAATTAATTGAAACGTATCCTCCAGTGTTGTGCATTCCGTTTAGAGGAAACTTACACAAAGTAAATGAGAGAGAGATCTATAGCAATGCAAGAATTAATACATATTTTGCCTGTGTAAGTCCTATCCATTTATGATAAATTAAAGAGACATTTTGTTACAAAAAATATTTAAGGTACATGGATCTAATAAGGGTCTTAATACATGTTTGATTATGACATGATCATGTTCTTGCTTATTGATGTTACATTCGCTCTTGTTTATCCTTTATAAAATCGTTGTCTTCTGTATTATCTCCTTGAGATGTGCTGTTAATTCTGTTCTATTTTGTATTTTCACATTGTACATGTGCTGTTAATTCTGTGTATCCATCAAGATTTGGAAATTTAGGGCACTAGCCCTATGACCCAAACATGAGTTGGGCTCGCACTCCTTTGCATATATGTTCAAATTGTACACATCATATGTTGAAATAATGTAGTTTTTGATTTCTATGTAGTTATCTATCCTCGTACTAAGTCAATTAAAAATATATGTTCCCCTAGTAAGTAATTAATCCATTCGAATAGTAGGCTTGACAATTGGTCTAAAAATTGGTCTTTCATGTTGTATGAGCGCTTAAACTAGCTGATCCCATGCTCTCAGAATAGATTCTAGATGAGAATAAGCTTGCTCCATTTCAGTTCAAATCAGAGCTAATTCTTTCAAAATCTTGATCAGAGCTTGAACACAGTTTGGCTTGGTTAATCTAACCCGACATTGCACATATACATTACAGATGCTCGTTTACTAGGTGTAGGCTTGTTTCCTATAAGTAGGGATGGTAATAAATGCGTCGTGACTCGATTTTTGGTCCGTCCTATATAAAATTTTGAATTAAAAATAAAATTTTAATTTTTCTAATTTAAAATTTTATATAGAAATGACCAAAATTTTATTCGTGGATATGTCCGTTGCCATCCCTATCTGCAAGAAGAAATAGCCGGTCCCTAGGAAAAATGCTATGTGATCAGTGAATTTGGTTTGTCATAGTGTTTACTGATTTGCTTTTTTATGTCACTTTAATTGGTGATTGTAGTAATTTTTATTCAAGAACCCAGTACCTAGAAGTTTTTGCTGTCATTAGCATTTATCAGCTGTGCTGTTTGATCTTTTTCGTTGTAATTTAGTAGTAAACTTTCTTTGCCTTGCTTTATTACTATTGATTCTAGTTCCATTGAATGAAAGAGAGCTTCATAGTTGTCGTAGCAAGTATTTAAGAAGATATCATCAGAGCTTATATCTGGTTAGATTTTATCTGATTATATTATAAGTTTTGAAACCTATTATTTATAGGTTCTCTAAGTTGTGAATGAGTATTTTTCTATTTTTTAATGAGTTTTTTAAAGTCAAACTTGCACGTATATTTTCTTCATAATATTATATAAAATTGAGTTCCTATCGAGAATTGAGTTTGCAAATTGCAATCTCTGCAAACTCAAAAAGATAACATTAAAGACATTGCTCATTGATTTTTTTTTTTTTTTTCTTAATAATGAGTTTCACACTAGTATGCACCCACTATGAGCTTGCACTCACTGTGAGCTTGCATGGAAAAAGGTTAAATAAAGGGAAATCGAGTAGGAAAATATAAGAGGAGTACCATTTGAGTTTTTCTTTTTTTCCTTTTTATTATGGTGGGTGCTCTTATACCAATAAACATCAAATGATGAGATATAGGAGGCAAACTTAAAATTGAAACGTACATATCATTAACAAATTAATCATTGTTCTTAATCCACAAATAGGTTGGTAATGTACGCGAACAATGGCTCAAAATTTAAATTTTAAATTAAAAATGTAAATTTTGTTATTCTAATTCAAAATTTTGTACAAAATGGATAAAAAATTATTCCGTAGACACGTCCATTATCATCCCTACGGCCATAAGTTACAACTGAGACTGCTAAAAGACCATATTTGGAATTAGCTTGTTAATGTACGCACTTGAAGCTGGCCAAAATAGAGATGTTGCTCAATGATAATTATTTCTATTTTTTATATAATCACTTGAAGCTTGGATGATCTGATAATCTAGTCTTTTCTTTAGTTATCATTCAAAAGCCAATAGTCGTATTTTTGAGAATATTGTTGATTTCTTTTCTTAATGTTACTTTGTACATTTTTTTTTATATCATTTTATGTAGTTTTTCATGTGATGTAAAACTTTATGCATAATCATATAAGTCTTATGGACCGTGACAATCTCCCTGCACCGAGATAATATCAACATCACACAGTCATACGCCAATCTAGACATGTCAACATAGAAAGCTCCCCCAAATGCCGAATTACTTCTGAGAAGCAATCGGTAAACTGGATCTGTGCATAGATACAGAAGCTCATGACGACTTGACCTGTGAAATAAAACCTTCAAAAAGCAAACGCTTGCGCCCACCATATTTAATAACCGCAAGAGTGAATACCTGATCAATAATTTTTGATCTTCATTCTCAATTCTTTGAAATTTTATTTTATAGAAGAATTACACGTTTTTATGTGATGAAAAATGTCTAAATCATAGGTAGTTGTAAATTTTGAAATTTCAGATAATCTGTGTAAAAATTTTAACTTTGTTTTCGAATTGCCCACTGATTCTTGTCCAAATTGTGTAAAATGTTTCCTTATATTGGTAACCTAACAATCAATAAGTATATCTAATGATTTATTAAATATTTTTGATTCTAAAATTTCATAACTATTCTTTGCATCCTTTGGGCCTCCGTTATGTGTAATACCCCAAAAATTCTGCTACTCATATATATTTTTTTTCTTTTAAATCCGATCGTGCTGCATAAGGACACTGTACTAACTTTTGATGAACGCAACTTTAAATTCATAATTCCAAACGATTTTCATTCTTCATAATTACTAAGTTTCTAATATTTATGATTTTAGAATTTTTTCCTTCCAAACCCGAAAAATATTCTCAAATTTATAAAATAATAAATATTAAATAAATTAGAAATTTCTTTCTATATAACTCCAAACTTAACTAGATTTTTAAAGGCACACCCCAAAATTAAGTTGGTAATGCATTGTCAAAAGAAGAGTGAGGGTGGCACTTTAGTTAGATACGTGCCTTTGCATGAAATGCGTAGAGGAGGAAGAATGGTGATAAGGCTAGATAATGAAATTACCAAAATGCCCCTACATATATAATCTCATTCTCTCAATTTTTTTTTCCAGAAGCTAACAAACCACTTTCTCCCCAAAACTCTGTTTCTCTGTTCATGGGAAAAAGAAAAGGGAAAGAAGACAAGGAAAAGAAAAGGAAAGAAGATTCATGAAATAAGAGGAATTCAAAGAATTCGAGGCAAATAATACTCTATTCTTTGCTTTTTTCTTGAAATATTTTGTTCAATTTGGAGTGTGTATCTTATGAAGGATTTTGGGATCATAATTTATACCATTAGGATTTGAATATGTTTGGCTCGTATTTTAAATTATTGATTGATAGCAATAATCAAAAAGTGCGGTGGTGAAGTTTTGAGATTAGAAGGGAATACATTTCTAGAATCAAAACGCAGACCTCTAAAGGTTGTGTTTGACCCTAAAAGGATCAAGAGATTGATTATCTCCCTAAATACAGTAAAACGCAAATATCTGAAACTCCTGTTTGGCCTTAACATAATCAAGATATTGATTATATTCTTAGATATAATTAAACACGAATCTCTGAAGGTTGCGTTTGGCCATAATGGAATTATGAAATTAGTCATCTCCTTCGGTACACTAAACGTTGATCTCTAAAGAAAAAAGATGCAAACCATAAAACCCTTGAAAGATGACTAAGAGATGAAAAGTGAGCCTCTAAAGGTCGCGTTTTGGTCTTGTAATATTAAGAGACTGATTACCCGTCTAAATGAATTAAAATGAGAACTTCAAAGGCCATAAATTGGCTAGAAACGTAGATCTTCGTCATTTAGAGAAAACCGCAGATAACCTCTCAGGGTCGCATTTTGTATTTAAACATTGAGAACATAAGGTTACTCTTTTTCATAATTAGACGCGGGTCTGAATAAGTAAGGATAATCGCTAAAAGAACAAAACAAGGGTCCTTGCCCAGAGAAATCTGTGTGAACCTATAAGGTCACGTTTTAAGAAATCTGCAGAGACCCTTAGGGTCGCGTTTTAGGTAAAACACAGATCCAGCCACTTTGCAAACGTAACGTCGCATTGGATCCCATAAGGCCTTTAAATTTAAAACCAACCCCGCTTAAATAGAAACGCGGGTCTAGTTACATAACGAATGACTCTATGAATTAAAACACGGGTCTAGCCCATGTTTCAAATATAGGGTTGCGTTTGAGTCCTGAAGGCTTCTAAAACAAAATTTATCCCCATTTAAATAGAAACATGGATCAATAATCACAAGAAAATCCACATTTAAGCTTTCTAAGCTCATGATTAGAACTAAGTATAATTACAATGTGAGTCCCAGAGAGTTGCGTTTTTATTACAGAGTTTCAAAGGATAAAAACTATCTTTAGTAACGCTAAAATGCGGACTTGGACTTGAGTAAGGAGCTAAAATGCAGATCTGTTGCCACGCCAGCTGTAAGGAGTTGAAATGTGAACCTTAGCTTATTTTAATTTTTGTCATTAATTTCTTCATGATACTATTCTCAAATTAAAGAGTATTATTTGGCAAGTCATGATATTTCATAGTGATATTTCATGATGACATGACAAGTAAACAAAATATAATAATCAATAATGAATTATTGCCATACAAGATACACAACGGTATGATCGTTCATAGGAACATGATGATAATGTTCATATATCTTGATTATATGGAAATAAAGTATTCTTGTGATCGTGTATGTGATCTTAAATTTGATTCTTGAATTTCTATTTCTTGTAAATGACATATATACATTTTGACTTGACAATCCATGTGTTTCCATTGGTTTATGCATTTCGTATATCATTGATATAGATATTGGAAAAACTACATGATTAAGAACCGTATTGTATAAGGATCTTTTTAGCTAACTTTTTAATTATGTACTGAAGACTTATAATGCAGTATTATCGTGTGGTACTGAGCCACAATTTGATATATGAGTCCCCATAAGGGTGACGTCTGTTACTATTTTACAGTATGAGGTTTGTCTAGTAGCACCTAATAGTGCGTCATGGTTCGGTGCCAAGGATTTGGGCCGGGTCCTTGGTATGCATGGGCACTTGTATAATATAAAAAATTGCACACTATTATATCCATCATTGAGTTTGAAATGGTAATAAGGACATGACCTAGACTTGTTATTCTTGCATGATATGTACCTGTTATTCTAAAATAACATACATAGTCTAGTTTATTCTATTATTCATGATTCACGTGACACGTTTAAAACCAATACCATTTATTTACATCTTCTTTATTTCCAATACTGTGTTAGTATGCATATTTTTTCTCTTTTTGTTATTTGCTGGGTTTAATCCCCTAGGTTTTGAGCTTAGGCTTCAAAGGTGAAGAAGAGAAACTAGCTCAAATTGAAAACCCATACTTTATTGAAAAGACTGAAAAACAGTAAACAACAAAGTAGTTTCTAGAGAACTTTTGTATATCTTATTTGTATTTTCATTGCCTGGGCACTGCTTTACTTTGTTGTATTTTGATTCTTTTGTGTAAATATTCAGAGCAGTTTGCCATTTTATGTAATCAATTCTTTGTTTGAAATAAATCTTCCAGATATGTTATTTATCAATCTGAATGTCATAGTACTTATAATTATTCCAAGATCGTGAGACTGTTGGGTTGTCCAGTGATAATTAAGTAGCGCCCTCCATTTTGGGAAGTAGCTGAAAATGGGGCATTGTAGACAAAAAAAAGAGAAGAAGAAAAGAAAAGTGAAAAAAGGGAAAAGGGTGCACCCCGTACCCGCGGGGTCCGCCAGTGGGGTGCCCGCCTCGGTATTTCGGTTACGTGGATTTAATCCGGATTTTAGGAAAACAGTTACCCCCGATCTTGGTGTTTCTGTTGCATGGATTTGATCCAGATCTTATTCAAGCAGTTACCCCTCAATATATAAAATAGGGGAGAATTACGCTAAAAACAGAGTTTGCAGAGCGGAGAAATTCTTAGGGAGGAGAGTCCCAAACAAAGAGAAACATGGTGATGGAAAAATTCCAAGAGCGGAGTTCCCTCTCCTTCTCTAGAGAAATCAACCGACGCGACATTCGGATTATCAATGGAGTGCAGAAGTAAGGTTTCACCGCTGTCAAAATCCAAAAATTAAAAGGAAAATTGAAATCACTATTTCCCTATTCTTATAATCTTGAATTATTCTGTAATTTTTTTTATATTGTTGTAATTCAAAAGTAATCTGGCAATGTAAGAAATTCCCAATTTTTTGGCGTACAAGAATTGGCAACCACAATGGGAGCTTCAGCGGTGCAATCTGATCGACAAGTTTCTCTGGCTTGAACCTAGGCGTCATAATCTTAGCTTATTTTAATTTTTGTCATTAATTTCTTCATGATACTATTCTCTAATTAAAGAGTATTATTTGGCAAGTCATGATATTTCATAGTGATATTTCATGATGACATGACAAGTAAACAAAATATAATAATCAATAATGAATTATTGCCATACAAGATACACAACGGTATGATCGTTCATGGGAGCACGATGATAATGTTCGTATATCTTGATTATATGGAAATAAAGTATTCTTGTGATACGTGTTTGTGATCTTAAATTTGATTCTTGAATTCCTGTTTCTTGTAAATGACATATATACATTTTGACTTGACAATCCATGTGTTTCCATTGGTTTATGCATTTCGTATATCATTGATATAGATATTGGAAAAACTACATGATTAAGAACCGTATTATATAAGGATCTTTTTAGCTAACTTTTTAATTATGTACTGAAGACTTATACTGCAGTATTATCGTGTGGTACTGAGTCACAATTTGATACATGAGTCTCCATAAGGGTGACGTTTGTTACTATTTTACAGTATGAGGTTTGTCTAGTAGCACCTAATAGTGCGTCATGGTTCGGTGCCAAGGGTTTGGGCCGGGTCCTTGGTATGCATGGGCACTTGTATAATATAAAAAATTGCACACTATTATATCCACCATTGAGTTTTAAATGGTAATAAGGACATGACCTAGACTTGTTATTCTTGCATGATATGTACCTGTTATTCTCAAATAACATACATAGTCTAGTTTATTCTATTATTCATGATTCACGTGACACGTTTAAAACTAATACCATTTATTTACATATTCTTTATTTCCAATACTGTGTTAGTATGCATATTTTTTCTCTTTTTGTTACTTGCTGGGTTTAATCTCCTAGGTTTTGAGCTTAGGCTTCAAAGGTGAAGAAGGGAAACTAGCTCAAATTGAAAACCCATACTTTATTGAACAGACTGAAAAACAGTAAACAACAAAGTAGTTTCTAGAGAACTTTTGTATATCTGATTTGTATTTTCATTGCCTGGGCACTGCTTTACTTTGTTGTATTTTGATTCTTTTGTGTAAATATTCAGAGCAGTGCGCCATTTTATGTAATCAATTCTTTGTTTGAAATAAATCTTCCAGATATGTTATTTATCAATCTGAATGTGATAGTAGTTATAATTATTCCAAGATCGTGAGACTGTTGGGTTGTCCAGTGATAATTAAGTAGCGCCCTCCATTTTGGGAAGTAGCTGAAAATGGGGCGTTGTAGACAAAAAAAAGAGAAGAAGAAAAGAAAAGTGAAAAAAGGGAAAAGGGTGCACCCCGTACCCGCGGGGTCCGCCAGTGGGATTGCCCGCCTCGGTATTTCGGTTACGTGGATTTAATCTGGATTTTAGGGAAACAATTACCCCCGATCTTGGTGTTTCTGTGGCATGGATTTGATCCAGATCTTATTCAAGCAGTTACCCCTCAATATATAAAATAGGGGAGAATTACGCTAAAAACAGAGTTTGCAGAGCGTAGAAATTCTCAGGGAGGAGAGTCCCAAACAAAGAGAAACATGGTGATGGAAAAATTCCAAGAGCGGAGTTCCCTCTCCTTCTCTAGAGAAATCAACCGACGCAACGTTCGGATTATCAACGGAGTGCAGAAGTAAGGCTTCACCGCTGTCAAAATCCACAAATTAAAACGAAAATTGAAATAACTATTTCCCTATTCTTATAATCTTGAATTATTCTGTAATTTTTTTTATATTTTTGTAATTCAAAAGTAAACTGGCAATGTAAGAAAATTCCCAATTTTTTGGCGTACAAGAATTGGCGACCACAATGGGAGCTTCAGCGGTGCAATCTGATCGACAAGTTTCTCTGGCTTGAACCTAAGCGTCATAATCTTAGCTTATTTTAATTTTTGTCAGTAATTTCTTCATGATACTATTCTCAAATTAAAGAGTATTATTTGGCAAGTCATGATATTTCATAGTGATATTTCATGATGACATGACAAGTAAACGGAATATAATAATCAATAATGAATTATTGCCATACAAGATACACAATGGTATGATCGTTCATGGGAACACGATGATAATGTTCATATATCTTGATTATATGGAAATAAAGTATTCTTGTGATACGTGTTTGTGATCTTAAATTTGATTCTTGAATTCCTGTTTCTTGTAAATGACATATATACATTTTGACTTGACAATCCATGTGTTTCCATTGGTTTATGCATTTTGTATATCATTGATATAGATATTGGAAAAACTACATGATTAAGAACCGTATTGTATAAGGATCTTTTTAGCTAACTTTTTAATTATGTACTGAAGACTTATAATGCAGTATTATTGTGTGGTACTGAGCCACAATTTGATACATGAGTCTCCATAAGGGTGACGTCTGTTACTATTTTACAGTATGAGGTTTGTCTAGTAGCACCTAATAGTGTGTCATGGTTCTGTGCCAAGGGTTTAGGCCGGGTCCTTGGTATGCATGGGCACTTGTATAATATAAAAAATTGCACACTATTATATCCGTCATTGAGTTTTAAATGGTAATAAGGACATGAACTAGACTTGTTATTGTTGCATGATATGTACCTGTTATTCTCAAACAACATACATAGTCTAGTTTATTCTATTATTCATGATTCACGTGACACGTTTAAAACCAATACCATTTATTTACATATTCTTTATTTCCAATACTGTGTTAGTATGCATATTTTTTCTCTTTTTGTTACTTGCTGGGTTTAATCCCCTAGGTTTTTAGCTTAGGCTTCAAAGGTGAAGAAGGGAAACTAGCTCAAATTGAAAACCCATACTTTATTGATCAGACTGAAAAACAGTAAACAACAAAGTAGTTTCTACAGAACTTTTGTATATCTTATTTGTATTTTCATTGCTTGGGCACTGCTTTACTTTGTTGTATTTTGATTCTTTTGTGTAAATATTCAGAGCAGTGTGCCATTTTATGTAATCAATTCTTTGTATGAAATAAATCTTCCAGACATGTTATTTATCAATCTGAATGTGATAGTAGTTATAATTATTCCAAGATCGTGAGACTGTTGGGTTGTCCAGTGATAATTAAGTAGCACCCTCTATTTTGGGAAGTAGCTGAAAATGGGGCATTGTAGACAAAAAAAAGAGAAGAAGAAAAGAAAAGAGAAAAAAGGAAAAAGGGTGCACCCCGTACCCGCGGGGTCCGCCAGTAGGGTTGCCCGCCTCGGTATTTCGGTTACGTGGATTTAATCCGGATTTTAGGGAATAGTTACCCCCGATCTTGGTGTTTCTATTGCATGGATTTGATCCAGATCTTATTCAAGTAGTTACCTCTCAATATATAAAATAGGGGAGAATTACGCTAAAAACAGAGTTTGTGTTGGCAGTGAAAATTTCTAAGTAAAAATGGATTTTCCACAACAGAACGCGGAGCTAACTCAGTAGATCCGCATTTGGCTATTTTAGCCTCGCATTTGAGTAAAATGCGGAGCTAATCAATAGCTCCGCGTTCTGGTTTCTTAGCTCCGCGTTTTGATGCGATTAACTCCGCGTGAGCAGATAACCAGAATCTCAAATTGATTTTGATTATGATTTGGGCTTATCCAAATACCCAAATTAAGTCCGATCAGAATTCTAAAATCAAGAGATTTAAATCAAAACTAAGATATTTGATTGGAATCCTTGATGAATACAAATTCTCTTTAGATAGAAACTCTCATATCATCCTAAGGCTATAAATGCCCATTTGAGGAAGCCCTAGGGATTTTTTTCTGAAAAATCCTTTTTACATCTTAGAGAATTCGATTTACACATAGAGCCTTGAATTCGTGAAGAGCAGTGAAGATTAAGATCCTACAGTCGGCCGACATCTTCTTCATTAAGAGAAAGAAGACCATCGTCGTCAGATCGTCAAAATGAGCTACTTCGATTGATCCCATCGCTACACAGATCCCACGATATATTGTAAAAGAGAGTGATAGATTATAAATCCTCTCGTTTGTTCTCTTTTCTTTTGTTCTCTTTTATTGTAATCTAAACTGAATTCAATGGAAGGAAAGCAACAAATTTCTGCTGCGAACAAACTGGCGACCACAGTGGGAGACGTCTCTTTCACCAAAGAAGAGATCGTGGCGCAATCTGACGTCGAGAGGATCGAATCCGACATAGATATGCTAGTCATTGAAATCGACCAGCAGAAGTATGAGGAGTATCTCTCCTCTGAACGCGACACTATCGTCGCGTGCGCTCCAATACCCGAGCAACGGGTAAAAAGGTATCCACCGATGAACGGGGATCCTTGGAGACCATGGCCATAGAGCCGTTGTTTGGGCAGGAAATCCTAGCAGAGGATGGCTTCTCTACTGCCGAAGAAGGTATGGGAACTGGATTGACCAGAACCCAACTCCGAAATAGAAATCGGAGAGCTAGGCGAAAGGCTCTCAAAGCCCGCATTGAACGCGAGGATAACTTTATAAAACGCGAGGCTATGGTTCCTTGCAAACTGGCTCGCGTTAATCGCAAGACCAGCCAGTATCGTGTTAAACGCGAAGCTGCAACTTGCGTCAATCGCAAGAACAAACCAGCGTGTGATTCTCCACGCGAGGCTATTACTGGACTTAGCGATAAAAGTGAAGCCAGTAAGATTTGCGTTAATCGCAAAATTTCTGACACTCGCGATAAACGCGAGGATAAAACTTCCCTAAAACCAGCATGTGATTCTCCACGCGAGGCTATTACTGGACTTAGCGATAAATGCGAAGCTAGTTCAACTTGCGATAAACGCAAGATTTTTGACACTCGCGATAAATGCAAGGATAAAATTTCCTTAAAGCCAGCGTGCGATTCTCCACGCGAGGCTATTACTGGGCTTAGCGATGAACGCAAAGCCAGTACAACTTGCGATAAACGCAAGATTTTTGACACTCGCGATAAACGCGAGGATAAAATTTCCTCACGGCCAGCGTGTGATTCTCCACGCGAGGTTATTACTGGACTTAGCAATAAAGCGAAGCCAGTAAGATTTGCGTTAATCGCAAAATTTCTGACACTCGCGATAAACGCGAGGATAAAACTTCCTTAAAGCCAGCGTGTGATTCTCCACACGAGGCTATTACTGGATTTAGCGATAAACGTGAAGCCAATTCAACTTGAGATAAACGCAAGATTTTTGACACTCGCGATAAACGCGAGGATAAAATTTCCTTACGGCCAACGTGTGTTTCTCCACGCGAGCCTATTACTGGACTTAGCGATAAAAGCCAAGCCAGTAAGATTTGCGTTAATTGCAAAATTTCTGACACTCGCGATAAACGCGAGGATAAAATTTCTCTAAAACCAGCATGTGATTCTACACGCGAGGCTATTACTGGACTTAGCAATAAACGCGAAGCCAGTTCAACTTGCGATAAACGCAAGATTTTTGACACTCACGAGAAACGCGAGAATAAAATTTCCTTAAAGCCAGCGTGCGATTCTCCACGCGAGGCTATTACTAGGCTTAGCGATGAATGCAAAGCCAGTACAACTTGCGATAAACGCAAGATTTTTGACACTCGCGATAAATGCGAGGATAAAATTTCCTTAAAGCCAGCGTGCGATTCTCCACGCGAGACTATTATTAGGCTTAGCGATGAACGCGAAGCCAGTACAACTTGCGATAAATGCAAGATTTTTGACACTCGCGATAAATGCGAGGATAAAATTTCCTTACGGCCAGTGTGTGATTCTCTACGCGAGGCTAATACTGAGCTTAGCGATAAATGCGAAGCCAGTAGTACTTGCGATAAATGCAAGATTCCTCAGCTCCGCGTAAATCACGAAGATGATTGGCAAATTATCGTTAATCGTAAAAATCGTGCTAGACGCGAAGTTGTGACTTGCGTTAATCGCAAGAGTAAGCCAGCGTGCAAAAATTTTCTTCCACGCGGGGCTAAGGTTCCAGAAGATAAACTTCTGAAGGAACGTTAAGCCAGCGTAAAATGCGAGGTTAGCGTAGCAAAATGAGGAGCTATTTCTCAGCCCCGCGACACAAAACGCTAAGCTAATTCTCAGCTCCGCGTCCCAAAACGCGAAGCTATCTCTCAGCTCCGTGTAAATCTACCCGAATACAAAATCAGGGCTGATCGTCACATTAATGGACCAGAACTAGACTCCAGTAATCTCAAGAAGGTTCAGTGGGCTGCTGGACCCTCTCATCAGCTGAATGGGTCTCACAACTCCATGTCTAAAGTCACTGACCTCAGGGAGTATTTGACTAAAAAGAGAAGTATAGAACAAGTTCAATCTGAACCGGCTTGTCACTGCTAGCAGCTTATAACAGCGGTATCTGCTGTAATCGATAATTGTTGCTGCAGGAAGAACAGAATATCGGTGTTCGACCGATCAAATAGGTCAGACAAAAATCCTGCTAAGAAAACGAAGGTTACTCCCCGAGCAGAATGGAGAGTTGTAACTTCCAACATGGTCGGCAAGGGTAAGAAAATTATAGAAAAGAATGGTGATTCAGAATCAAATGATGAAGAACCTAATCATTTTACCCGGCTTAAGTCAGGCGCTATCCCGGCCCAAAACTATAAGAAACTCGTGAAAGGTTCTTACGACGATGATAGTGATAATTCGGCCATAGCCTCTCCTCGTTCTTCAGCATCATCTAAATTGCAAAAGTCAGCATCACATATGATGGACAAATCTGATGACATTGACCAAAGATTTGAGGCCCAAAAACAGATGATTCGAGGTCAGCAAAAGGCCATTGATGATCTCAAACTAATGCTTCTAAAAGTGGTCGAAAATACACAGAAGATAGCCGACGATAAGGCTAAAACTTTTTCGGAACCGCCACCTAAGACAAATGAAGAAACTAAAGAAGAAAAGGCTTATTCGGCACATGAGAATGAAGATAAATATTCTTTCCATGATCTTCATGAAGAGAAGATGGAAAACCTATAGAAACAACTAGATGCATTAATGCAAAAGAAAGAGCTAAATGAATCGGGGGTTTCAAAGTCATATCCGCTTGAGTGGGACTTCGCCCCTTATCCAGAAAAATATAAACCCCTCAAATTGGAGTCATATGATGGGAAGGGGTCCCCAAGCCAGCACTTATATTACTTTTTATCGTAGGCAGGTCATCTAATGGGAAATGATCCCGTAATGACCAAAGTATTTGCGAGCACCCTGCGAGGGCCTGCCTTTACATGGTTTATGCAGTTGCCCTCGGGAACCATAATGCTTGGTATAATATCGAGAAGCAGTTCTTGGCGCGTTTCTTTGAGGATGATACCAAAATATCGGTTCATTCCCTCCTTGCGACGAAATAAGGAGAAGAAGAAACAGTTAAGAGTTTCATTGAACGCTTCAGGGAAAAATCCGTGCAATGTCGACACGGTATGACCCAAGAAACTCTGGTGGAAACCTGCAAGTATAATTTCAGGACCGGCGTGCTGAGAAGAATGGGAGCTGCAGAGTCCAAAACTTGGAAAGATCTGCTGAAGTAGGGAGAGCAGGTGGAAGATATAATTCGCCGGATTGAGGAATCTCGTAGTACGAGAAACTCTACGAATAACATGCCATATCCACAGAATCCTAAAAATAAAGGGAAGGCTGTGATGACATCAGTTGCAAATCCGAAACCAAGATCTCAGAATCCGAGAGGTGCTGGTCAAAATAAGCCCCGACAAGATAAAACTTATACATTCAAGATTGAGCAGACCAGTACTCTATTCCATCTCCTCCTTAGAAAGGGCTTGCTAAAACTTCCGAAAAATGGAAAACCGGAAGACGTTGGTAAAACCAACGATCCTAATTATTGCTTGTACCATCGGAACGTCGGGCACCCAACTAAGGATTGCTATCCTTTTAAGAACCGATTTCAAGTATTGATAGAAGTCGGAGTTCTCACACTTAAAGATGATCAAAAGAAAGTTTCTGCAAATATGACAACTTTGGTAGTTGGAACCAATAAGTTTCCTACCAGAGCGATCCCTGTACTAGTAGGAAGCCAATATCGACACCAAGCATGGGTAACCCGCACTTGCAAGTTAGCCGCTTGGATATGCTCCGAACCACAGCCGTGACAAAGTCATTCTCATTGGCTAGCAGCCGGATTTGGCTGGGGGTGCCGAAAATATTTACGATGATAAACATCATGTTGTTTTCGCTACTTTTACTAGCCATTGGAATGGCTTATTGGGTGCTATAAATAAAAATATTTTATTGCCCAATGCTGTTAAAGCAGAGGGAAGAGGTGATCAAGTTCCTCGCCAACCCTATCATACTGAGGGTAAAAGTATGAAATCAATTGCCCAATACTGTTAAAGCAAAGGGAAGAGGAGATCAAGTTCCTCGCCAATCCTATCATACTGGGGGTAAAAGTATGAAATCAATTGCCCAATGTTGTTAAAGCAGCGGGAAGAGGAGATCAAGTTCCTTGCCAACCCTATCATACTGGAGGTAAAAGTATGAATCAACTACTCAATGCTGTTAAAAGCAAATGAAAGAGGAAATCAATTGCTCGACAACTCACTATGCTGAGGGGAATAGCATGGCTAGCCCAACGCAAACGGTAGTTGGTAAAGGCTAATCAAATCTGTTGATAGCTGGGAGTTTGCTAAAAATCCCGTGGACCTGTCATGTTAACTCTTACCTCTGACAGTATGATTTGGATTATTCTCATCCCCGTTCAAGTTACGCGTGAGAGCACTTGGACCAAGCATGTGCAATTAGGCACCTCTGCCGAAATCTGATGATCATGACCCGATCATCTTGGCATGTGCAGTTCAAGTTACGCATAAGATCCTTGAACTGCCTCTATCTAACTAAAGCATGTGCAATTAGGCACCTCTGTCTAAAGTAAATGATCCTTACCCGATCATCCTGGCGTAAGTAGCTAAACGCTTTCACCAAACAATCATCTAGCTCTATTCAAAGGGCTTTACCGAGGTTAATAATTGCAACTTGATCGGTATTAACAGTCTAAGTTACGCAGATGAGCCTTGGATTGTTTTACCAAAACGATGAACTATTTATTTGTTGTGCAAGCAAATTTTGTAGCCAACAGATAGAAAGAAAAAGAATTGTCTTTATTCATAAAGCAAAAACTTACAAAAATAGAGGGAGTTATAGCTCTCCCAAAAGCTTTAAATCTATTCATCGACTCACCAATAACTCGACGACGAGTCTCCTCCATGGAGTGTTGAGCTTGCCGGCGCAAGTCATCGTCATTAAATGTGAATTGCTGGGTCAACCACTGATGAGATTCTTCAAAACTCAATTCCTTGGTTCACATGCAAAAGATCTCCTCTGCAAATGTCAACTATGATCTGTTTGAAGTTCTTAGTGGATCATCTGAAGATACTGCTACAAGAATCCTAATGAAGATGCACAAGTTAAATTCGACATGCTACAAGCTCTTATACTTCATTTCTATCGCTTAGGAAAGCAACAGAGATTGTCATTTAACAGAAATGGTCCTCAAAAAAACTTAATGAGCTGCCGCAGAGTTCTTGTAACTCCTTCAAAAGTTTACCTTTTGGAATCAGAGCTTGAAACTTGAACTATGATGTAAAGCATATGCTTCTGGCTTTCTTAGAGTTACTTTTGCTGATGAAGATTGGTGCATGGCGAGCCTTTGAAGATAGACCAGAGGATAACTGTGCTCCATGCTGGATAGAAACATCAGCAGGTCGCCAGACTGGTAGAGCCACATTCACTCCTCTTCAAAGAGGATCTGGTCCGAATACCCCACTGCAAAAGAGGAATCAAGAGTTAGAAAAAGTTTTGCAAAACTCGAAAAATCTTCTAAGTATAAAAACGCGGAGCTAAAAATAACTCTGCGCGCAGCTGAGGAGATAGCCTCACGTTTCACTCACGAAGTTAAAATTCATAGCCTCGCGTTAAAGCGCGACAGCTAGTCAAAATAGCCCCGCGTTTCAAACGCGAGAATAACGCGATAGCTTCGCGTAGAAGAAGACCAGAGGTCTTCTCCTTCTTCTCCAAGCCTTACGGTCGGAAAACGACGATCTCGCCGGTAAAGAAGTGATTGGTTGGGTTAAAACCGAGCCAAAACACTCCAAAATTATTCTAAAGAGTCCAAAAGTTGAGATTTTTACCTCCAATGGGCGCGGCATGGACTGGCTCGCCGCCGCGGCCGCTGCCACGGCTGCTTTCGCCGCTGCTAGCGCCGGCCGCTGATGGTGAGGAGGTGCGCGAAGCCGTACTCTTCTTGGGTGACATTCTAGTGATGAAAATCTACGGAAAATCGAAGGAAGTCCGGTCGAAGATCGCTTATTCACATGAGTCGCCTGGTCGCCTGAGCTCTGGATTCTTGGATTCTTTGAATGAAGTGAAGAAGAAGAAGAAGATACTCTATTTAAATAAGAAAACCCGCCCCTTGGTATTCAGCGCGAGAATCAGAGTAATTACTGAGCAGTTACTCACTGAAACGCGAAGCTATTCAGCTCCGCGCAAGCGAACAAAACGCGAAGATAAACTTGGTATTTTAACTCCGCGTTTTCAATTTGAAGATTCAAAGTATTTCAAAATTTGCAAAATTCTAAGCCACTTTAAAAACTTTGGAGGTGGCTCTGTTGGCAGTGAAAATTTCTAAGTAAAAAAGGATTTTCCACAACAGAACGCGAAGCTAAATCAGTAGCTCAGCATTTGGCTATTTTAGCCTCGCGTTTGAGTAAAACGTAGAGCTAATCAATAGCTCCGCGTTCTGGTTTCTTAGCTCTGCGTTTTGATGCGATTAGCTCCGCGTGAGCAGATAACCAGAATCTCAAATTGATTGAGATTATGATTTGGGCTTATCCAAATACCCAAATTAAGTTCGATCAGATTTCTAAAATCAAGAGATTTAAATCAAAACTAAGATATTTGATTGGAATCCTTGATGAATACAAATTCTATTTAGATAGAAACTCTCATATCATCCTAAGGCTATAAATACCTCTTTGAGGAAGCCCTAGGGATCTTTTTCTGAAAACTCCTTTTTGCATCTTAGAGAATTCGAGTTACACATAGAGTCTTGAATTCGTGAAGAGTAGAGAAGATCAAGATCCTATAGTCGGCCGGCATCTTCTTCATCAAGTGAAAGAAGACCATCGTCATCAGATCGTCAAAAAGAGCTACTTCGATAAATCCCATCGCCACACATATCCCACGATATATTGTAAAAGAGAGTGATAGATTATAAATCCTCTCGTTTGTTCTTTTGTTCTCTTTCATTGTAATCTAAGCTGAATTCAATGTAAGAAAAGTAACAAATTTCTGCTGCGAACAGTTTGCAGAGCGGAGAAATTCTCAGGGAGGAGAGTCCCAAACAATGAGAAATATGGTGATGGAAAAATTTCAAGAACGGAGTTCCTTCCCCTTCTCTAGAGAAATCAACCGACGCGACGTTCGGATTATCAACGGAGTGCAGAAGTAAGGCTTCACCGCTATCAAAATCCACAAATTAAAAGAAAAATTGAAATCAATATTTCCCTATTCTTATAATCTTGAATTATTCTATAATTTTCTTTATATTGTTGTAATTCAAAAGTAAACTGGCAATGTAAGAAAATTTCCAATTTTTTGGCGTACAAGAATTGGCGACCACAATGGGAGCTTCAGCGGTTCAATCTGATCGACAAGTTTCTCTGGCTTGAACCTAGGCGTCATTGCCGGGTGAAGGTTGAAAAAAAAAGAAAATGTGAGAAAAGAAAAAGTGAGAAAAGTTAGGCATTATTGCCCACAAAAACTGATGAAGGCATCATCGCCTGTTAAAGTAAGTGAGGTGTTATTACCCACAAAAAACTGACAAGGCATCATCGCCTGCCAAAACTTATGAGACGTCATCGCCCTTGAAAACTGACAAGGCGTCATCATCTGTCAAAACTTATGAGGCGTTATCGCCCATAAAAATCGACAAGACGTCATCGTCTGTCAATAAGAATAAGGTGTTATTGCCTCTTAAAAAAGATACAGCATCATCGCCTATTCCAAAGTCAAACTTGATCTTATCATAGTTGCAAAAAAAGAAATCAAGACCATCGGAGAAGACACAAGTCCCAACAGGCAAGTCTCAACATTACAAAAGAGGCGTTAATTGACAAATTACAGTAAAAAATACTCCGTACAGAGAACCCATAGCCCCTGTGCTTGCTCACAGGGAAGGCACAGGTGCACGTAATAAAAAAATAGAAAAAAAACCGTGCGGTGTGCGGAGGCCACCAGCGAGGTTGCACCCGCGGGATGCACCTATGGGGTGCAACCCGCGAGGTGCACCCACAGGATGCACTCGCGGGGTGCAACCCGCGGGGTGCACCCACGGATCGCAACCCGCGGGTGCAGGGTGCACCCACGGGATGCACCCGCTCATTGCAATCGCAGGGTGCTAAAAACAAGGAACTCTCCATGCGCATGCACGCGGATCTACTGCGTACTAATATTTCCCCGTGCACAGATCTCTCTTGTTTTGAGCTGGGGTGCTGCCCTGATGGGTGTGTGGGAGATGAACGTTTTGAACCTCTTTGCAGTCAAGTTTTTGAAGAAAATTATAAGAAAATTAATAGCCAGTCCTATTAAAGTTTCTTAGCTCCACTCCCATGTAACTCATCGAAGAGGCATATTTAACTATGTTGGATTAGTTATATTTATCCTACACACAAGAGGATTCCAAAAAAATGGTCAAAACATCAAATTCAAATATTATACACAAATTCAAATGCATTCGAAGAAAAGAAAGATGTTTTATCATAGAACTATCATCTTCGATATCAAGAAATGTGTCCAGAATACACACCCATTGAAGATAAATCCAATCAAATTTTCTCAGGTAAGAATTCAAAGCTCATGGTGCATGATGATACCTTCACTATTCATGCGACAGAAATTGGATCAAGCTCAAACTTAAGTTGAACCAACAGTGGACTTGAGATCGTCAAAGAACACTAATAAATTGTGAAGCCCACATTGGTTATGGAGCTCAAACAATCAAATGCGAGTTTCAACCTGATGTGAATATGATCATGCATAAGGCTCAGCACAATTTTGATCAAATTAGAAGAGGAGTTAAGTCCCCTGTGAATCAAAGCAGACGTAAGGCTCAACCTCATTACATGATTCTTACATCTTGCAATCCAAGAGTTTTTGCACGACCCACCCAAAGGGTGTAGGACCGGTATTTCAGGAAGATTCTTACTTTTGCAAGGCCCATCCAAGGGGTAAGGCCTATCTGTATTTTAAGATTACTCATATTTGTTATAAAGCCAACATGCAGATCAAAATTACAGTCTTGGTTAGACTCTTCTTCAGAATGCAATCCTAAAAAATCTCCCATGTATAAAGAAAGTAAACAAAAATTCTCCAAAGCAATACTGGATTCGGTTCCACCATATGAGGCTATATCTATTATCCGAGCAACAACCAATATGGCGAACTGCAACAATTTCTTGATGGTTCAAAAATAAAAATGGACAACTCTTCTTCCAGTCTCTGAAGACACTTCAGCCTAATACCGGCTCAACAAATCACCAAAAAAGTTGATTCTTTCCTCTGTATTAAGAATTGATTCAACTGGGGGTGATGAATGAGATCTACGAAGTTCTCTCCTTCCTCTGCATTAAGAATAGATTCAACTGGGGGTGATGAATAAGATCTACGAAGTTCTCAAGGCTTCTCCATTTCCTCATATCATTGTGAGACTTGCAACATGGCAATTGATGAAGCAGATGGAGCTTTATTCCGAGATAAACATCAATAATGGCAAGAGATCTCTCATACCATCTTGCTATCTATCTGAAAAATGAAAATGTGTAACTCAAGCAACTCGAAGTTTCACACAGAGCTCAGCCTCAGTATAGAGTTCAAAATAACACTCGCATGTTTCAGCTCCTGAACGAGACTTGGCATGAGACTCACATGTCTCAGCTCCCATGCAAGGTTGGTCATGACACTCGCATGTCTCAGATGGCATTCGAGATTTGTCATGACACTCGCATGTCTCACTCCACAAGAGGCTCAAGTTGGTATTCATATATTCAAATCATCGCATGGGCTCATTTTCGGGGTTACATCCATTTTGTAACCAAGGCTAAAATCACAAGCCTTATATTCAAAGTCATGTAGTCCATAAGACACAAGAAAGATGCTTCCTCTCCGAAACTCTCTCAGAATCGAAGTTATGGGATGATGATGTCAGGTTTGAGCCTACTAAAAAGCTAAAGTTTCATGTGAGCCTCACGACCATCGCGTCTGCATCACAGGAATGATGCTCACATTCTTTTTAAAACTATTGTGGAAATATGAACGGAATTCCCGATGAAACTCTTGATGCTTCGATTGCCTGAGTGGGAGCATAATTCTCTCCTATCGCCTCCAACTCATCAAATTGAGGGTCAAATAGTTTGAGACATAAATCACACAAAGCTCAGCTTCAACCAACTTAAAAAAGACAGGCTTATCAAACAACTATCAAATTGATAGTCATTCATGTCTTGCTTCATGTGGACTTATTGATATTGGTCACAGTTATCTACCACTACTTGGCAATATTAACCAACACATCAAAATCTGTGCATCCTGGATTGATTAGAAAAAACCCATTCTCTTTGGAAGGATTCGACCATATACAATCTTATCCGATTATACTGAAGATGAAGATCAACAAGTCTATAAGTTTTATCATTACGGACTAAAATCATTCCGAATAATAGAGGAAATGAAGCATGATTTCATCTAAATACCAAGTTTAAATTTGGGTGCGCGCCAATGCCCGCGCCCATGGAGTGCTGTGTGCGCCTAGATGCTCACACCCGCAAGGGCGTTATGCGCGCCCATGGAGCGCGCCTACAAAGCGCTGTGCACGCACCCATGCCAGCTCAACCCCCTCATCCGGAGACTACTACGCGTGGCAAAGAGCGTCAAAACATACTCCGTTCCTTCATGTCTAAAGGAAAAGAATTAAATTACCATCATAAAACCAGCAGGGAGTTGCGATATGTCACGACACCTAATACTCCGGTTATAAAGGATGGGATAGGCCAAAACGTAGAAAAACTCCGATGGAGACTCTGATATCAGTCTAGAGGTAAAAGTATGAATTGCCCAATATCATCAAGATAACGAGAAGAGAATAAATTTCTTACCAATCTTATCATGCTAGGAGTAAAAGCATGAATTGCCCAACACCGTTAAGGTAATGGGAAGAATAAATTTCTCGCCAACCCTATCATGCTGGGGGTAAAAGTATAAATTGCCCAACATCGTCAATGTAACGAGAATAGAATAAATTCTTGCCAATCCTATCATGCTGAGGGTAAAAATATGAACTATCCAATACCGTCAAGACAATGAAAAGAGAATAAATTTTCTCGCCAAACCATTATGCTAGGGTAAAAGTATAAATTGCCCAACACCGTTAATGTAATAGGAAGAGAATAAATTTCTCGCCAACCCTATCATGTTGGGAGTAAAAGCATGAATTTTCCAGCACCGTCAAGATAATAGAAAGAGAATAAATTTCTCGCCAATCCTATCATGCTGGGAGTAAAAATATGAATTGCCCAACACCATTAAGGTAACGGAAAGAAAATAAATTTCTTGCCAACCCTATTATGTTAGGGATAAAAACTTGAACTGCCCAACACCGTTAAGGTAACGAGTAGAGAATAAATTTCTCGCCAACTCTATCATACTGGAGTTAAAAGTATGAACTATCCTAAGTTGTTAAGGCAAAGCAGAGTGTGAATGTTTGGCATTCAAGCCCAAACAAAATTCTCGATAACTTACCATACTAAGGAAAATAGTATGGTTAGCCCAACTCAAACTGTAGTTGGTAAATGCAAATCAAATCTGTTGATAGTTGAGAGTTTGCTAAAAATTACGTGACAAATCTGTCACAACAATATCTTTATCTGAATATAAGGATACATCACTGTCCAAAGCTGCTAAAGTAAAGAGAAGAGGGAACGTTTGACATTCAAGCCCGAACAAAAAGAGGAAACTTACCATACTGAAGGGAATAATATGGTTAGCCCAATTCAAACGGTAGTTGGTAAAGGCTAATCAAACCCGTTGATAGCTGTAGGTTTACTAAAAATCCTAATGTGATCAAATATCCTATCACATTAAGATTTAACTCTAACAGTAAAATTTTTCTCGTCACTTTTCTCTAGCAGAACCAGTGACTCTCCAAAATATTTATCACGTTGAAATCATACCTCTAACATCATAATTCAAAATCAAATCAATTATCTTTATGAGATCAAATCCGATTAAATATCCTATCACGTTAAGATTTCACCTCTGACAGAAAAGAAAACTCACATTTCATTAAGTCCAATATTACAACCTCTGATGAACTTATTTTGGCATCGTCAAGTTAAAAAATTATCTCTGACAAAAATCATCTTTTTATCAAGTTAACAGTTATCTCTGATAGTCAAATTTAAAGACTCAATACGTTAACCGTCAGCTCTGTTTAGTCAGCTCATTCCTATCATAACCATATCTTCTGAATAGGTTGAGTTTTGAGGCATGTTTAACGATACATCTGTCCTCACTCAAATCCCATTATACTAAATGTCACTGAACGGATGATTAAATAAGTTAAACCCTACCACTATTTAACCGGTTCATTATTATCTAGTCCTGACCTCTGAATAGAATGAACCATTAGACATGTTTAATGACACTTCTATCTTTTCCTAATCCGTTATACTAGATATCACTGAACGGTTAGAATTCTATAAGCACGTTAATATCATACCTCTGCTTGTCCTCTTATGAGTACGTTAGTATAATACATCTACTTGTTTTTAATGAGCACGTTAACATTATATCTCTACTTGTCATCTAATGAGCACGTTAATGTCATATCTCTACTTGTCATATAATAATCACGTTAACATCATACCTCTGCTCATTTTCATAAGACATGTTAACAATTATCTCTGTCTATCAAATTTATCACACGTTATCTGTCATGCCCTTAGTCTCTGAGCAAGACATAAAAAATATTTCTGCACGCATCAAGAAAATTTACTAGAAGCAATTTCTGATACATCCCCTTTAACCTGCCTTCCGTAGATTTTTTCCCCAAATTCAACCGACAAACGCTTTCTTCCTTCCCGACCCACCACCGGAGTCATCCCCACCATCGCTGACTGCTGATCTCCACTGCCGGCCCAAATTCCGTCGCCAACCCCCGCCTTCCTTTCCCGGCCTCATCCTCCATCGGTGCCGACCGCATCAACCCATTCCTCCTCCATCGGGCACCCTTCATTCTCTGCTTCGTTCACACTTCGGACGCTCTAAACCCTTCTCCGTTCAAGCTTCAGATGCCCTCAACCGTTCATCCAGCAATAGAAGTTTGATTCTTGAGGTAATTGGCTGTTTTTTTTCTTCTTATGTGTGAGGGCTTGCTGATTGAGTACATAGTAGTGAAAAGTGTGTTTATTTACTTAAGATTGATTAAATTTGAACTTTAATCTTGATATTGCATAAGTTCCGATTCAATTCTTTTAATACAGTCGTTTTTTTTAGATATTGATATCCTTCTCTTGGAAATTCCTACAAAAACATTGAATAAGTTTATTTTTCTACTAAAATCACTGAATGCTTCGTTTTCAAACATAGAAATCTTAACTTTTTTGGTTGGATTATTATCCAATTCAACAAAAAATAAAGAAGAAGTTATGTGTATTAATATTTCTTATTTTGTTGGTTTATGTGGGTGTTTGGGCATTACTATTGTACCTGCAAAACCCTGGATTTTGAACCTAAAACTGCTTTTTGTTGTATTAACATATGAAATTAGAATACTATTAGGTTTCCATATATTTAATTGAATCTTAGAATTGGTTAAGTGTTGAAAATTTTAAAGTTAAAATAAAAAATAAAACCATGGACACATGTGAGAAAGTCTAGTGAACTGAAATTTCTAATACAATGATTTTAGTATGTCTTCATATTTTCTTTCATATCCAAACACTCATATGAAACATAAAATATTTTTTCCAAAATAACAACTGAAATGTAATAATTTCTTGATTGTATTGGAAATATAAATGCAGCCAGATTCATATTTATATGTTCAAGACTTGTTTTGAAGTTCAGCCTTGCATAATATTTGCTTTTATATGACCAATATGCATGTCAAATTTAAGATAGCTAGGTTATAAGACTTGTCACGAATATGGATTGGTAGTCTCAGTTCATGGTGAATTAGTTAACTGAAGTCTGAAACTTTAGTTGGATTTGGAATTGCAACTTAGCTTGAAATTTTGAATAATACATCTCCTTTCCTAACTTACTCATAATTGAACTTATTGCTCAACATGAGTTTCATGCTTGAGCATAGGATGGTGAAGTTTGTTGGAAAATAGGGAAACAAAAGGATATGCTCTTTGCTATTAGGCGACAATTAATTTGCTTCCCAATTTATTAGAGTTACACACCTTGACCATTACTATGAAACTGCAAAAAACATATACTTCCAATAGGATCTCCATGGTCTGACTCGAAGAAAGCATTAAACACATGTGTGTGAATATAGTTCTTGTTATTTGATCCTTGTGCATTCCTGATTCACACCTCCTTAGAGGAATTTGAGTGACATTTATTTGCTAAAATGTTGCATGGGTATTTAGATTTTTTCTTGTTATTATATTTGTTATTTTGGAAACTGACATTGGTTCGATCTACACTAGGGTTTGAACTTTGATAATATAATTTGACTGTCATTGCTTTCTTAAATGAATTAGTTGCGTTGCAAATAATGGACAAGCATAATATGGAATTTGTTGATATTAAAAAATGCTCTCATCTATTCTCACAATCTATAGTTTTGCTTGTCTTATTATCTTCATATATATATATATATATATATATATATATATATATATATATATATATATATATATATATATATATATATATATATATATATATATATATATAAGTGATTATGCTCATAGGCATGATGCAAAATTCTTTGTGTACCATGCTTAAAATACTGATCTAACTAAACCTAACCACTTTTTATTGCATAGTTCACATAGTAATGAACTGTATCTGATACCTATACTGTCAAAAGATAGTGTCTCATAATTGTAATGACACTTTTTTAAACTTATCGTCTATCCTAATTGGGAGTCTCCTATCTATTCGTCGCAAAAGTTTCTTCGCTTCCTCCCATTGAATTAACTTAAATTACAATGAAAGTGAACAAGAGATAAAAAGAACAAACGAGAGGATTTTATACTTCAATCTCTCTCTTTTACAATATTGTGGGATCTGTGGCGATGGGATCTGTCAAGCAGTTCCTTTGGACGATCGGTACGTTGAAATCTTCTCTCTTGAAGATATCGGCCGAATATAGACGATCTTCTCTGGCTTTGATTTGTTCAAGCCTCTCTCGCGTAACTCGAACTTCTCAAGAACTCCAGAAAGAAGATGGTGATTTTCTCTGATCTTCACGAACTCAAGGCTCTGTGCGTAACTTGAATTCTCCAAGATTTCAGAAGATGATCAACAAAGGCTTCAAGGCTCTCTCGCGTACTTGAATTGCCAAAGGATCGATAGGAGACTTCCGATGCCGAAAAAGAAGATGACCCCCCTAGGGTTTCACCAGGAAGGTATTTATAACCCCAGGTTAATGCAAGAGTTTCTATCTAAATAGAACTCGCATTCATCAAGGATTCCAATCAAATATCTTAGTTTTGATGGAATTCTGATTAGACTTGATTCGGGTATTTGGATAAGCCTAGAATCATAATCTCAATCAATTTGAGATTCTGGTTATCTGCTTACGCGGAGCTTTAATCGCATCAAAACGCGACGCTAAATAACCAAAACGCGGAGCTAACGCGGAGCTATTGATCATCTCCGCGTTTTACTCAAACGCGAGGCTAATACAAGCCAAACTGCGGAATCAACGCGGAGCTATTAAACATCTCCGCGTTTTATTCAAACGCAGGGTTAATATAACCAAACGCGGGGCTATTGAATTAGCTCCGCGTTCTGTTGTGGAAAATCCTTTTAACTTAGAAATTTTCACTGCCAACACTATCCTAACTGAA
Organism: Dracaena cambodiana; assembly: GCA_036321105.1. NCBI lineage: Eukaryota > Viridiplantae > Streptophyta > Magnoliopsida > Asparagales > Asparagaceae > Dracaena > Dracaena cambodiana. Next base: position 17,021,961 of record JAYEPQ010000007.1, read on the forward strand.
TTGGACAGGAAAGAGTTTAAATTTCAATAGAAATAGCAAACTATAAGGGATGTTTTCAACGCATATAGATCCTTGGAGTAGCTAGAAATATATGATAATCTTAATTAAAAAATTGCAATTATAGTTGCTTTTGGTGTTTATCCAACTAGAGTAATTCCGTTGAGTTGTCAGGGGTGTATATCCACCCAATTGATATTGCAGTTTAGATATAATTATTACACCCTTTTTTCTCTTAAATATCAGAAAAGTGAGAGTAACTAGTAAGAGGTTTATTTCATATAGATAATTGTTTATGGACTTGGTGGTTACCTTGTATATTGGCCTTTTTATGTCTCATTTGAACAGGATGGATTGTAATGGTTTTAACTTTCAGTATATTTTCAAAGAATGAAAGACTTATTTTTCCCTCTCTCTTTTTCATACAAATTATTGTAAACTTTAATAGAAATAGCAACGAGGTTCTAAATATAATATATTTTCAATAGATGGAACATGCTGGATCATCCCGCATTCGTCCAACGGTATCGAACAGAAGGAAGAAAACATACTCGAAGGCGCGTAGCACCTCAAGCATGCCAGAAATTGAAAACCAGCCACCTTTGCTGGTCGAGAGAGACGCAGAGTCGCCTGTTGTGTTGAGGTCTGATCCTCTTACATCTGTGCTGATAGATACGGATGAAGGAGAGTATGAAGAAGACATCTCTCGTCCGATCCAAGGAGGACCAGTGGACATGACAATTCTCAAGAGTTTTCGAACACACGTGGCTTACTTAATTATAAAGGGGGAGGTTAGTTGAATTGTATTATTATGCAATCTTCAATGCAAGTTTATAATGATGAATATGATCAAACAAAACAAATATTTGCAGGAACGTGAGCCACTACGTTGCCTAAAGCACACAAAAAAGATTTCGGCATGGGATTTGAGTACGAAGCAACCTAACACATGATTCATAGAGTTGATTAGAAAATCCACGCTATTTCCTTTGGTGGCTTGCTCATACCAATACGTAAGTAGGGTTGAAATTTCAGCTTTTGTGAAGAGATGGCACCCCGAGACAAACACCTTTCACTTTCCATTTGGAGAAATGACAATAACTCTAGACGATGTTAGTTGTCTCTCAGTCTGCCTGTGACAGGTAAATCAGTTTTTCAGCATGAAGGGGCAAATGTTCAACTCGCCGTCGACGTGTTAGTCCATTCGCTTGGTGTTAGCCACTCTGATGTATTAAATGAAATAAACACAAAGAGTAGGGCTTCAGTCAGACTTGATTGGCTTCGGGAACAATTCATTGGAGTCACCGATAATGACTCTGATGAAAGGATTAATTGTGCCGCGAGAGCGTATCTCCTATATCTTCTTGGTTGTATGTTATTCGGTGACAAGACCGAGACCAGAGTTTCCATTGACTACTTGCCCATATTGCACAACCTTGAATTAGTGCACACTTATGCATGGGGTGCTGGAGCATTAGCATATTTGTATAGACAGTTGGGACTCGCATCTAGAGCACATGTGGCACAGATAGCCGGTTATCTAACTCTCCTTCAAGCGTGGATAGGCCACTTTTCCAAGCTCCTTCCGGTAGTGAATAGTTCATATAAATCAGAAGAACCGCAGGCATGCAGATGGATGAGTCGTCGGGAGACTAACGTAAGTGTGGATCATGTTCGTGTTTTACGATCGACATTGGACAAACTTATTCCATCTGAGGTAAGATAGGTAAATATATCATAAAAATTTATTTAATTCAATGAAGATAGCATTTAATTGTTCAATATGGATTTTACTATTTTTCTATGCTGCAGGTCATATGGGATCCATATCGCTCGCTGAGAAACCATCACCCATTGAAGGAGGTTTCTTATTATATGGGTACGATACGAGTTAGAGACATAGCCGAGCCACACCACCCTGTACGAGTATTGCGGCAGTTTGGCCGTCGCCAACATATTCCTTCTTCACCGTTTGCTCCAATTCGCGAAAAGAGAGGAATATCTAGTAACAAGTATCTTGTTAAGTACGGTCACACCGAAACAATGTGGATTGATTGGGAAGACCACGTGTTATCACAAGAGCATCGTGGGGCTCCAGCAACTAACCCTTCTGAGTGTACTCCAGATTATATTGCATGGTACTCTCAGATATCTCGACGTTTTATAGGATCAGTTGTGGATGGCGACCATCAAGATATTCCTCAGCCCATTGATGAGGTTAGTTTGTGATTGCTCTATCAAATATGACGTAATTTGAATATGTTTTTTTTATCTTGTTTATTGATTCAAATTATTCTTAACTTATTGCAGAGAATTGAACAAATTACTGGTATTGTTCGTCCATTTCTGAACCAAGGGCCAAGAGAAAGCAAGAAACGTCCGGGATTGTTTTATATGGTAATGGAAAAGATCATGTCCATTATCACCGGTAGTACACAAAGTAAAGAAGTTCTAGAGACCGGATCTCCAGAATTACATAGAGTTAGTGAAAGACGGCGTTCCGTTAGAAAGAGTTCTAGGAGACAGTGATGATATCTAGTGTTTCAAAATGTAATATTGTTAGTACAAACATGTTCAGATAGAATAGTGTAGTCTGACATGATATATTTTACTTATTCCAAAACCTTTCATTATGACTATAGATTTTATATAAATTAAGTTTTGTTTGTAATTTTGTTAATAGAAAGTTAAGCATGTTGTTGATTTTTTAATGGAGGCCATCTCAATTTACTATTATTGTTCAGCATGTTGTTGATTGAGAACAAACAGTAAAGTTGTATCTCACTTTAGGGTAAAGATCTGAATCAATAACTAATGAAGAGTTTAAAACATACAAATGTAGTTCTGAACAATGTATTAAAATTGGCAAATACGTTGTGCTTTGATATGTTTCCAAGAAAGACTCTTTGAGGCATGAACTTCATGTAAGAGGTACATTTGAAACCCAATCCTCTCTCCTTGTCATGTGCCTCAATCGTAAAGCCTTGAAATCAATTTTGTTAATCGTGTTTTCTTCTGGTCAGCTTGTACAAGCCGACCCTTAGGAATTCAGTCGGTGTGTACAAACCAACTAAATTCCTACTGGTCGGCTTGCACAAACCGACCGAATTAGTACTGGTCGGTTTCCACTAGCCAACCAAATGTTCACTGGTCGATTTGTGCAAGTCGATCAGTGGATACGTGCCGACCAGTGGTATTGTGCATACTGACCAGTTTGTTTGTTTGTTTGGTTGTACAACCCGACCATGGAGTGACAAAATACGATGTGAATAACTTCATTAATTAAGGAGTAATATAGATAAAAAACTTAACTACATTAAATAACATCACAAGTGTCAACATGAAGTACAAGATTCATATTTACAACACAATTATCTCTTGTGTGGCAACATTAGGTCCCACAATGCATCGAAATTACTGAATTCTCTCCAAATACGGTGTTTCCCATCCATTGGCTTCATGATGGTGATGACGCTGCCAATTAAGTACAACGTTGGGGACTGGGTGAAGTGGAGAAAAATATACCTAAATCAATGGAAACTAAATTAGTATAAATATATAGAGCCTTATAAATATTGCTAGTATCGAGAACTACTCTTACCAGAACAAAATGACATTCGACAATAAAGGCAATTCCAATTTCTTTCCTTTGGAGAACCGATAAAGGAGGGGACGTTCTAAGTGGTAGAAAAGTAAGACACTGTGCCTTAGAAATGAAGAATAGAACCACGTCGTACCGTGATGCTATAAGATGTCCCATGTCCGGCATAGTCATCCAGTGATCAACTCGGGAAAAATCTTGGAAGTAATTTAATATCCTCGTCAACTCCTGAGTATGACCGGTGTCCCCAAAAATACTCATGTATTCTGTATGATGGTTATGAAGCTTATTAATTAAATCTCTGCGTACTTGACTCCACTGGTCCTCACCAAGTCCGAGACATTTTGCGATAACTCGAAATCCACAATTACCATCAGCCTTAACATCACCAACATGTGTAATGTATGGAATCAAGAAATCTGGATGGAATGACAAATACTTGGATAGATAAGATTTAGGTTCTGATGGTGGCTCATAATGTAGAGGAACAACTGGCAGTTCAGGCATTGGTGAAGGAACTGTCCCTGGTGGAGGGGGTTCGGTGAAGGAACTATGGTCTTGTTACTGCAATGTTTAATAAAAAGTGTAAGTAAATATTATAAGTTTTGAACGACTTAAAAATAACTTAAATACTAAATAAAAAATTGATTTTATCTACCTTTTGCTTAGGCCGTCTTCTCGGTAGTAACTTACGTATCGTGCTCTTCCGAGAAACTAGCGTGTTCCTAACCGATGGAGGACAACGGTCACGCTCAGATATGACTAACTCGAATGCACATGGATCGCGGCGTGTGGAATTGTCCATCTTTCGGCGTTGTCGGGCTCTTGCAGAAACCTTAACTATTGGATCAGCGAGGGAAGAACTAACTGGATTAGATATCTCTCTCAACTTCTTCATCATACGAGCCCTCATTTCATTGTTTGCCTTCAATAACGAATGGATGAATACATCCACATCTTTTTGATAGTTTATTGGATCAACAATTTGTGTTTCAAGGATTGGCAGCATGTCAAGCTTTCTCCAATGAGGGTCTACTGATTCTAACGGTATTGGCCGATTGTCTCTCTTATACATCGAAATCTCATGTGCACATGGCAAGTTGTGAGTGCGTCGAATAATGCAATCACAAGCAACTGCATCTACACCTATAGAAATTGCTCTTTTCAATTGGCAGTGAATCAAGTTAAGTGCATATATTGATATTATACCACGTAGTTCTCTAAATTCAGGCACTATAAAATTACAATGAACGATTGTTAGGCTTTTCTCAAATGAAGCCTTAGTTTTTGTATGTTGGAGTTCCAGAAGAGAATGGATATTTGTCCAACAATTCTCGAAGTTGCCTTGGCTGGTTCGAAGTTGTCGTTTAAGCCTGGCATGTGCACTCTTAGCTCTATTACTTGTCACATTATCCCAATGCAAGCAGTTGTTCGTCCAATAAGCAATGAATCTTTCCTAATATGGATCCAACCACGTTGCCGTAACATAGTCTAGTGCATCTGGATAGCTTTGAAAGCTATTTTTTAGAGCACACAAATGTACATTATACTCATCAAGTGTGTTGGATAGCACAACATCCTTCCAACTAGCATAAAATTTCTCCCACTCTTATTGTTGATCAAAAAACTTTTTGCAGTTTGCCAGGACGTTTTTGTTTATGTGCTATCTACAAAGAAGATGTCGACTAGACGGGAAGGTCGATTCAATTGCATTATGAAGTACCAACTCTCTGTTTGTCACAATTACACCTGGTACAACATTATTGAGAAATAGTCCACGTAGCTTGTCCATTGCCCATGCATAATTTGTTTCTTTTACTCTTTCCAAAAATGCAAATGCAACTGAAAATGACATATTGGTCGATGTAACACCAACAATTTCCAACAATGGGTAATCATATCTATTTGTTTTGTATGTGCAGTCCATGATTAGAATGCCTGGAAATGCACGAAGAAGGTCTACTCCAACAAGATGAGCCCAAAATAGGTCAGTAACGGACTCAGTATGCTCACAACTACGATGCCACTCTATGTATTTGTATTCGGTTATTTTAAATAATAAATGTTGTACCTGTGATCTCCCACCCTGCTCAATTACTCGCAATCTTTGTTGTGCATTGTATATTGTCTTCATTGTTGAAGCATTTTTAGGATCTTTCTGTTTTAATGATGTCAATATATCTTTCGGACGCACATGACACTTCGACATCTCAACTAACACCGTTTTCTCGATTTCTGACAGTCTCCCTGCAAAAGAATGACCCTCCATGTACTCTGCAGCAGGATGGTTGTGCCTACCACACATCAATTTCATAGTTCATTCCTCTCCCTTCATGGTCATCTGCTCACATTTCAAAAGGAATGGGCACCCACATTTCTTTGATCCACTTTTTCTCTTACACTCAACTATATCTGTCATATTTTTAGATCTGGGTTGTCCACCACGCTCACATCCAAACCAAATCCTCCCTCTCTGATTACGACCACCACTATCAGATTTTGCAATTACAATAACAAAACCCAGTCTTCTTCCTTCATCTCGGACCTACCTTGAAAGCTCATCTCGGTTTGAAAATATCTGTAGCAGTTCATCTCGTTAAAAAACGATGAAATAAAAAATAATAAACATAAATTTAAAAAAAAAACATAAGAAGACGTACTCGAGAAGTTGCAAAAAATATTCTCCACGCTGAAACCAATGTGAGTGGGAGTACATTGTGTCGCTGCATCCACCTACATTAGTCAAGAGAACAAATGAATCATTACTCTATATTATTTTGTCACAACCCATAAATTAATTTAAATTAACAATCATTTAATATCGCCTTCATTTCATACATGTATAATTAGTGCATATTTAAACATATATAACAATTTTTAACAATTTTGTTGGTTGTGTATATTTTAGTTTCAGTCGGATATTAGTTTAAGACCAAGTAATATCTTGGTCGGGTATTAATACCCGATCCCAAAAAAGCTCTGGTCAGCTACTAATAACCAACTAGCGCGCGACATCTACCAAAAAAATAAAATTAATTGATGATAAATTTAAAAAAAACTTAAAAAAAATCAATTCGTACCTTAGATTTGTCCGTTGATATCAGTTGCTTGTTGAAATTTTCCATTTGCATAAGAAAACTCAAACTCCAATTCCTAATTTCACTTGAGATGGTAAAATCGAATAATTAAAAATTCTTCAAATCTTTTTAGAAACTGAAATTAAGGTTTTAGAGAGAAAACAAAGAAAGAACACAATAAGAAACACGATGAGTCGTATTGGGATTTATAAGGGTAAGTTAGTCCAAAAACATAAGGACAAACTTGTAATTATTTATAAATTTTAAAACCGTGCGTCAAGAGTAATTTTCAGTGTGCAAATAGAATTTCCCAGAAGAATGGTGATAAGGCTAGATAATGAAATTACCAAAATGCCCCTGCATTTATAATCTCATTCTCTCAATTTTTTTTTCCAGAAGCTAACAAACCACTTTCTCCCCAAAACTCTGTTTCTCTGTTCATGGGAAAAACAAAAGGGAAAGAAGAGAAGGAAAAGAAAAGGAAAGAAGATTCATGAAATCAGAGGAATTCAAAGAATTCGAGGCAAGTAACACTCTATTCTTTGCTTTTTTCTTGAAATATTTTGTTCAATTTGGAGTGTGTATCTTATGAAGGATTTTGAGATCATAATTTATACCATTAGGATTTGAATATGTTTGGCTCGTATTTTAAATTATTGATTGATAGCAATAATCGAAAAGTGCGGTGGTGAAGTTTTGAGATTAGAAGGGAATACATTCCTAGAATCAAAACGCAGACCTCTAAAGGTCGTGTTTGACCCTAAAAGGATCAAGAGATTGATTATCTCCCTAAATACAGTAAAATGCGGATATCTGAAACTCCCGTTTGGCCTTAACATAATCAAGATATTGATTATATTCTTATATATAATTAAACACGGACCTCTGAAGGTTGCGTTTGGCCATAATGGAATTATGAAATTAGTCATCTCCTTAGGTACACTAAACGTTGATCTCTAAAGAAAAAAGATGCGAACCATAAAACCCTTGAAAGATGACTAAGATATAAAAAGCGGGCCTCTGAAGGTCTCGTTTTGGTCTTGTAATATTAAGAGACTGATTACCCATCTAAATGAATTAAAATGAGAACTTCAAAGGCCATAAATTGGCTAGAAACGCAGATCTTTGTCATCTAGAGAAAACCGCAGATAACCTCTCAGGGTCACATTTTGTATTTAAACCTTGAGAACATAAGATTACTCTTTTTCATAATTAGACGCGGGTCTGAATAAGTAAGGATAATTGCTAAAAGAACAAAACAAGGGTCCTTGTCCAGAGAAATCTGTGCGAACCTATAAGGTCACGTTTTAAGAAATCTGCAGAGACCCTTAGGGTCGCGTTTTACGTAAAACACAGATCCAGCCACGTTGCGAACGTAAGGTCGCATTGGAGCCCATAAGGCCTTTAAATTTAAAACCAACCCCGCTTAAATAGAAACGCGGGTCTAGTTACATAACGAATGACTCTATGAATTAAAACACGGGTCTAGCCCATGTTTCAAATATAGGGTTGCGTTTGAATCCTGAAGGATTCTAAAACTAAATTTATCCCCATTTAAATAGTAACATGGATCAATAATCACAAGAAAATCCACATTTAAGCTTTCTAAGCTCAAGATTAGAACTAAGTATAATTACAATGTGAGTCCTAGAGAGTTGCATTTTTATTACAGAGTTTCAAAGGATAAAAACTATCTTTAGTAACGCTAAAATGCGGACTTGGACTTGAGTAAGGAGCTAAAATGCAGATCTGTTGCCACGCTAGCTGTAAGGAGTTGAAATGTGAATCTTAGCTTATTTTAATTTTTGTCATTAATTTCTTCATGATACTATTCTCAAATTAAAGACTATTATTTGGCAAGTCATGATATTTCATAGTGATTTTTCATGATGACATGACAAGTAAACATAATATAATAATCAATAATGAATTATTGCCATACAAGATACACAACGGTATGATCGTTCATGGAAACACGATGCAAATGTTCATATATCTTGATTATATGGAAATAAAGTATTCTCGTGATACGTGTGTGATCTTAAATTTGATTCTTGAGTTCCTGTTTCTTGTAAATGACATATATACATTTTGACTTGACAATCCATGTGTTTCCATTGATTTATGCATTTCGTATATCATTGATATAGATATTGGAAAAACTACATGATTAAGAACCGTATTGTATAATGATCTTTTTAGCTAACTTTTTAATTATGTACTGAAGACTTATACTGCAGTATTATAGTGTGGTACTGAGCCACAATTTGATACATGAGTCCTCATAAGGGTGACGTCTGTTACTATTTTACAGTATGAGGTTTGTCTAGTAGAACCTAATAGTGCATCATGGTTCGGTGCCAAGGGTTTGGGCCGGGTCCTTGGTATGCATGGGCACTTGTATAATATAAAAAATTGCACACTATTATCCATCATTGAGTTTTAAATGGTAATAAGGACATGACCTAGACTTGTTATTCTTGCATGATATGTACCTGTTAATCTCAAATAACATACATAGTCTAGTTTATTCTATTATTCATGATTCTCGTGACACGTTTAAAACCAATACCATCTATTTACATATTCTTTATTTCCAGTACTGTGATAGTATGCATATTTTTTTTTTCTCTTTTTGTTACTTGCTGGGTTTAATGCCCTAGGTTTTGAGCTTAGGCTTCAAAGGTGAAGAAGGGAAACTAGCTCAAACTGAAAACCCATACTTTATTGAACAGACTGAAAAACAATAAACAACAAAGTAGTTTCTGGAGAACTTTTGTATAACTTATTTGTATTTTCATTGCCTGGGCACTGCTTTACTTTGTTGTATTTTGATTCTTTTGTGTAAATATTCAGAGCAGTGTGCCATTTTATGTAATCAATTCTTTGTATGAAATAAATCTTCCAGACATGTTATTTATCAATCTGAATGTGGTAGTAGTTATAATTATTCCAAGATCGTGAGACTGTTGGGTTGTCTAGTGATAATTAAGTAGTGCCTTCCATTTTGGGAAGTAGCTAAAAATGGGGCGTTGTAGACAAAAAAAAAGAGAAGAAGAAAAGAAAAGAGAAAAAAGGGAAAAGGGTGCACCCCGTACCCACGGGGTCCGCCAGTGGGGTTGCCTGCCTCGATATTTCGGTTACGTGGATTTAATCCGAATTTTAGGGGAACAGTTACACCCAATCTTGGTGTTTCTGTTGCATGGATTTGATCCAAATTTTATTCAAGCAGTTACCCCTCAATATATAAAATAGGGGAGAATTACACTAAAAACAGAGTTTGCAAAGTAGAGAAATTCTCAGGGAGGGGAGTCCCAAACAAAGAGAAATATGGTGATGGAAAAATTCCAAGAGCGGAGTTCCCTCTCCTTCTTTAGAGAAATCAACCGACGCGATGTTCGGATTATCAACGGAGTGCAGAAGTAAGGCTTCACCGCTGTCAAAATCCACAAATTAAAAGGAAAATTGAAATCAAGATTTCCCTATTCTTATAATCTTGAATTATTCTATAATTTTCTTTATATTATTGTAATTCAAAAGTAAACTGGCAATGTAAGAAAATTCCCAATTTTTGGGCGTACAAGAATTGGCGACCCCAATGGGAGTTTCAGCGGTGCAATCTTATCGACAAGTTTCTTTGGCTTGAACTTAGGCGTCATTGCAGGGTGAAGGCTGAAAAAAAAAAAGAAAAAGCGAGAAAAGTTAGGCATTATTGCCCACAAAAACTGATAAAGGCGTCATCGCCTGTTAAAATAAGTGAGGTGTTATTACCCACAAAAAACTGATAAGGCATCATCGCCTGTCAAAACTTATGAGACGTCATCGCTCTTGAAAACTGATAAGGCGTCATCTTCTGTCAAAACTTATGAGGCGTCATCGCTCATGAAAATCGACAAGACGTCATCATCTGTCAATAAGAATAAGGCGTTATCACTTCTTAAAAAAGATACAATATCATCGACTATTCCAAAGTCAAACTTGATCTTATCATAGTCGCAAAAAAAGAAATCAAGACCGTCGGAGAAGACACAAGTCCCAACAGGCAAGTCTCAACATTACAAAAGAGGCGTTAATTGACAAATTACAGTAAAAAATACTCCGTACAGAGAACCCATAGCCCCTGTGCTTGCTCACAGAGAAGGCACAGGTGCTCGTAATAAAAAAATAAAAAAAAACCGTGCGGTGTGCGGAGGCCACCCGCGAGGTTGCGCCTGTGGGATGCACCTACGGGGCACAACCCGCGAGGTGCACCCGCAGGATGCACTCGCGGGGTGCAACCCACGGGGTGCACCCGCAGGATGTACCCACGGATCGCAACCCGCGGGTGCAGGGTGCACCCACGGGATGCACCCACGCATTGCAACTGCAGGGTGCTAAAAAAAAGGAACTCTCCATGCGCATGCATGCGGATCTGCCGCATACTAATATTTCCCCATGCACAGATCTCTCTTGTTTTGAGCCGGGGTGCTGCCCTAATGGGTGCATGCTGGATGAACTTTTTGAACCTCTATGCAGTCAAGTTTTTGAAGAAAATTATAAGAAAATTAATAGCCAATCCTATTAAAGTTTTTTAGCTCCACTCCCGTGTAACTCATCGATGAGTGTTGGATTAGTTATATTTATCCTACACACAAGAGGATTCCAAAAAAATGGTCAAAACATCAAATTCAAATATTATACACAAATTCAAATGCATTCGAAGAAGAGAAAGATGTTTTATCATAGAACTATCATCTTCGATATCAGGAAATGTGTCCAGAATACACACCCATTGAAGATAAATCCAATCAAATTTTCTCAGGTAAGAATTCAAAGCTCATGGTGCATGATGATACCTTCACTGTTCATGCGACAGAAATTGGATCAAGCTCAAACTTAAGTTGAACCAACAGTGGACTTGAGATCGTCAAAGAAAACTAATAAATTGTGATGCCCACATTAGTTATGGAGCTCAAACAATCAGATGTGAGTTTCAACCTGATGTGAAATGATAATGCATAAGGCTCAGCCCAATTTTGATCAAATTAAAAGAGGAGTTAAGTCCCCTGTGAATCAAAGCAGACGTAAGGCTCAACCTCATTACATGATTCTTATATCTTGCAATCCAAGGAATTTTGCACAACCCACCCAAGGGTGTAGGACCGGTATTTCAGGAAGACTCTTACTTTCGCACGGCCCATCCAAGGGGTAAGGCCTATCTGTATTTTAAGATTACTCATATTTGTTATAAAGCCAACATGCAGATCAAAATTACAGTCTTGGTTAGACTCTTCTTCAGAATGCAATCCTAAAAAATCTCCCATGTATAAAGAAAGTAAACAAAAATTCTCCAAAGCAATATTGGATTCGGTTCCACCATATGAGGCTATATCCATTATCCGAGCAACAACCAATATGGCGAACTGCGACAATTTCTTGATGGTTCAAAAATAAAAATGGACAACTCTTCTTCCAGTCTCTGAAGACACTTCAGCCTAATACCGGCTCAACAAATCACCAAAAAAGCTGATTCTTTCCTCTGTATTAAGAATTGATTCAACTGGGGGTGATGAATGAGATCTACAAAGTTCTCTTTTTCCTCTGCATTAAGAATAGATTCAACAGGGGGTGATGAATGAGATCTATGAAGTTCTCAAGGCTTCTCCATTTCCTCATATCATTGTGAGACTTGCAACATGGCAATCGACGAAGCCGATGGAGCTTTATTCCGAGATAAACATCAATCATCGCAAGAGATATCTCATACCATCTTGCTATCTATCCGGAAGATGAAAATGTGCAACTCAAGCAACTCGAAGTTTCACACAGAGCTCAGCCTCAGTATAGAGTTAAAAATAACACTCGCATGTCTCAGCTCTTGAACGAGGCTTGGCATGAGACTCGCATGTCTTAGCTCCCGTGCAAGGTTGGTCATGACACTCGCATGTCTCAGATGGCATTCGAGATTTGTCATGACACTCGCATATCTCACTCCACAAGAGGCTCAAGTTGGTATTCATATATTCAAATCATCGCATGGGCTCATTTTCGGGGTTACATCCATTTTGTAACCAAGGCTAAAAGTACAAGCCTTATATACAAGGTCATGTAGACCATAAGACACATGAAAGATGCTTCCTCTCTGAAACTCTCTCAGAATCGAAGTTATGTGATGATGACATCAGGTTTGAGCCTACTAAAAAGCTAAAGTTTCATGTGAGCCTCACGACCATCGCGTCTTCATCACAGGAATGATGTTCACATTCTTTTTAAAACTATTGTGGAAATATGAACGAAATTCCCGATGAAACTCTTGATACTTCGATTGCCTGAGTGGGAGCATAATTCTCTCCTATCGACTCCAATTCATCAAATTGAGGGTCAAATAGTTTGAGACATAAATCACACAAAGCTCAGCCTCAACCAGCTTAAAAAAGATAGGCTTATCAAACAACTATCAAATTGATGGTCATTCATGTCTTGCTTCATAAAAACATCATGTGGACTTATTGATATTGGTTGCAGTTATCTACCACTGCTTGGCAATATTAACCAACACATCAAAATCTGTGCATCCTAGATTGATTAGAAAAAACCCATACTCTTTGGAAGGATTCAACCATATGCAATCTTATCCGATTATACTGAAGATGAAGATCAACAAGTCCCTAAGTTTTATCATTACGGACTAAAATCATTTCGAATGATAGAGAAAATGAAGTATGATTTCATCTAAATACCAAGTTTAAATTTGGGTGCGCGCCAATGCCCGCGCCCATGGAGTGCTGTGTGCGCCTAGATGCTCACACCCGTGTCGGCGAAAAATTCTGGAAAAGCAAAGCAGATCCACGAATTCAGAGACGGAAGCCCGCAACTCATCTGATCCGCGAATCTAAGAAACTGAGGTATGCGAATTTAAGAAACTGAGGTCTGCGAATCTAAGAAACTGAGATCCGCGATCTAGACGACATAATAGATTTGCGAATCTAAAACTGATATTTGCGACACTACCCATAGTTTTCGGGAAGGGGTTTAATACAAAGTCACCCGACCCGAACAGGAGAATTGCCACCTTGGATCTTGGGAATAACTGCCAAACGAATGCAGCGGCGTTACTTCGATCGTGGGAATAACCACCTAACGAATATGGCGGCACTTCTAGAGTAGTGGGAGCTAACGGTCGAGCAAAATATGGCGGGACGTTACTCCAAGCCCCCTATAAAAGATGGGGAGCGAAAAAAACACAGAGACACAGACAGAGACAGACGTCTTCTCCCAGAAATTACCCCTTGTGATCAAGAGTAAAGAGCCCCATTTTCTTTCTTTTAGCCAACTGAGAGAGATTGTACGGAGTGTCAACGGAGACCAGGATCGTCCTCCAGAGCTACCTAGAAACCCAGCTTTAAACAAAGAGTAAGTCCATCTTCCTCATCTTCTGTAAACGGGAAACCGTTAGATTGTAATCCTTTATTGAAAGATTGTCAGTAAAGAGAAATTCAATTTTTATGGTGAACAGAAAATTGGCGACTCCGCTGGGGATTACCATCACCTCAGGTGATTTGGTGGTAGCTCAATCAAACAACATTCCAGTTGGTAGTATGGTCGACTCGCTCACCATTTCCGTCGACCAGCAAAGGTATGAAGAATTTCTTTCTTCAGGCTCTAAGAGCCCTACTTCCCTAAGGGGATACCATAAAATCTCCAAGGGGTCAATTCCCAAGGAGATTGCAATAGCCCAGTTGAGGGAATCAACAGACCAAAGTAGTCCGAAATCCCCTTCCTTAATAACGGGCTCTTTGCCAGTTCCGATAAAGACTCTTGATCTCTCAAGCAAAGTGGACCAAGGTCCCCGCTTCAACAAGGGGAAGCGACCACCACCCGCTCTGCCAAGCTGTCATGTGGAGAAGGAGGTTCCTCTCACTCATACAATGAGGAGAAACCTGAGGAGAAGCAAAGCTCGTGCCCTTCACAGGACCGCGCAACAAAAGGAAACTGCCAACTCATCTCGGTAGAAACCTACGATCCAAATATGAAAGCCTAAGGGCGAGGTTGGTCAAGATGCAGAAGGATTCACTCACGTTTCCTACAGGAAGCGGAGTGAACCTGTCAAAGTTGCCCATAATCAACGCGGAGCATACGTTCGCGTCCCAAGGGAAAAATCCAAAGAAACTCGCGAACCTCAAATTCGCAAGAAACGCATGCCTATCCGCGAGATTGAAACTCCACCATCCCTCATAAATGAGCCCATCACAAAGGACTCCGGTGCAAGAGATCTTAGGGAACTTCTAAATAAAAGAAGAGAAGAATCTCATGTATCTCAATGCCACTGTGAACGACTGATCAATGCAGTACTATCTCACTGTCATTGTCCAACTCATGCCCGATCCTCTGTGTTTTGTCGATTATCGTTCCATCAATATCGTCATCCCAATCGGCAAAAAGGAGACGACGCAGGCTGAAGTTTTCTGAACCGGAATATTCCTCGATGACCTCCAACATGATAAGCGTTGGAGAAAAGAAGAAGAAAAAGAAGGCGAAGAAAATCTCCGAAGAAGAAGCTTCTGACCCAGAGCTCTCTTCGAGTTTGAAAGACCCATCCAACGAAGAGCGAGGAGTTTTTCGGCACATTCGACTCAAAAGTGGGGTGGTGATCCCTATGAATTATAGACAGATGGCGGGGATCTCATCTGATGAAGAAGATATAGCCAAGTCTGTTATGGCTGAATCACAGACGTCTGATTCATTCTTAGAAGACTCCGCCTCTGCATATATGACGCAGAACAATATCCCAGAAGAGTTCATGCGGAGAATGGAGGAGCAAGATAGGCATATCCAGCAACAGCAGAACGCCATCAGCGAGCTTAAAGATATGTTACACATTCTGATGGAGTTAGAAAAAGCTAAACTGAAGAATACAGGAAAAAAGACCGAAGAAGAAGGTCATGGTCCTCATAACAATCGAGAAGAAGAAGAACATCATAAAGATGATGACAATCCCTCCATGCACCAGGAGGGAAATGCAAATGCTGTCTGGATGGAGAGCTTCCAGAACCATTTGAACGCCCTTATGCATAAGGGCGACCTACAAGAACTGGGTGTAGTGAGGCCATATCCCATGGAGTGGGAAACGGTGCCGTTCCCAGAAAGCTACAAACCGTTGAAGCTCAAATCTTTTGATGGTAGAGGATCGCCAAACCAACACCTCTACTATTTTAAGTCGCAGATAGGGCATTTATCCGGAAATGACCCTATTATTATAAGAATATTTGTTAATACCTTAACCCGGCTAGCTTTTGAATGGTTCCGGAGATTAGAACCGGGAACCATCAATTCCTGGAGCGACATGGAGAAAGTCTTTCTCAGTCGATTCTATGAAGATGATATGGAGATATCAATGCCGGCGCTTGTAGCTGCTAAACAAAAGAAAGGAGAGTCAGCTCGGGACTTCATCAAAAGGTTCCAGAACGATTCTCTCAGATGTCCGCACGGGATGCCAAAAAAGACCATTGTAGAAACCTGTCGACATAATTTATCGACCAAGGTTCTAGCCAGGATAGGGGCGGTGAAGTCTTCAACTTGGAAGGATCTCACCCTACAAGCTGAAGAAGCTGAAGAAATTGCGCAAAGGCTTGAAGAAGGGGGAGGCGAGGAGAAACCGAAGCGAAGAGGTGATAACGGCTATAAGTCCCAACCCCGAGGATATAAGGGAAAGGAAACAATGATCACTGACGCGCCACAACCTACGAAGACTTCCCCGAAACTTCATCCTCAGATGCGAATGCTACAAAAGCAATACTCCTTTAAGGATGAGCACACGAAGACTATCTTCAACCTCCTCATGAGTAAGAAGATGCTGAAATTGCCAGAGTCTAAACGTCCAGAGGAAGCTGGAAAAGTTAATGATCTTAACTACTGTGTCTACCATAGGATCATTAACCACCCCACCCAAAATTGCTACATCCTTAAAGACAAAATTCAAGCCTTAGTGGACGCTAATGTCATCAAGCTTCAAGAGCACCAGAAGAAGGTGACTCCGAACATGGTGACTGTCAAGTTCGGTAAATCACCCCACTGGATAGAGTCAACAGTTCAAGACGGAGTGCAGCCCATCCATAAAGGCACGATGCAAGTCATAAATTTCGACCCACACCAACAGCAAAAGAAAGGACTATTTCCCTTTGAAACTGATAGGGAGGAGATACTATGGGTACATCCTGATCTCCTAAATGATGAACAATGGAGTCCCAGTTCATCTGGGAAGAAGTGATGAGAGAGGGTCTTCACCTCCAACATCGTTTCCGTAATTTCCGAAGATGATGAGATCGTTCCTGCTCTGACCGATTCGGAAAAAGAAATCAGAAATTGCTTGGTCGCCGATTCAGACCCTCCCTCCAAGGGGACCCGTTCGGAAAAAGATTACTTAAAGAATTACGGCCAAACAGCAGATTCTCAACCATCTCCAGAGAAAGTCAAGCAAAAGGAGCTGAAGTTTGACAAAGCTCTAAGGAAGAAAGGAAAAGAACTTACGGAAGACTCTCGAAAGTCATTCCAGTTCGACATCCTAACACAGTTGGCCAATATCCCTGCAAGGATAACCTTGTACGAGCTCCTGAAACTCTCCAAATCTACTAGGGAAGGTTTAAGAGAGGCTCTGCAAGATTTGGAAGTATTCTTGGCGCAAATACCAGAGACGATCGAAGAAGGAGAGTCTCTTTGCGCGAAATGTCACCAGATTTCTGGTAAAAACATCCCTTGCATCACCTTCTCTCCGGAAGATATGCAAGTCAGAAGTAATAAGCATCATTGCCCTTTGTATTACAAGGGATACATTGGGTCTCCGGAGATTGATCGTGTTCAAGTTGATCCAGGCTCGGCTTTGAGCATCATGTCGTGAAGGATGCTACGATATCTTGGAGTGCCGATAAACAGGTTGGCCGCAACCAACACTAGCATTTTCGGGTTCAATGCTAACGGTAGTAGACCTTTGGGTAAAATAAAGCTCAAGTGTCAAATTGGTGACCTGAAAACAGAAGTCACGTGTTACGTGATAGATGCGGACACGTCATATAACCTGCTGTTGGGGAGACCCTGGATCCATAGCAATCTAATCGTGCCCTCTACGTTACACCAATGCATGAAGTACGTCAATGAAGACGCGAACGTGAAGACACTCATTGCGGAGAAACAACCCTTCAAAGGAGTTGAAAACTACTTTACTGACGCGTTGCTATATCAAGATGCGTTTGGCATCGCAGATCGGCCCGTTCAGGATGACTCTGATAGTGGCGAAGAGACTGATACAGAATCAGGATCCGAAGATTCGAAATCGGAGGATGTAATCTGGGGTGGTGAGCCCATTGTGATAAGCCTCGAAGGCCTTGATGTAAATAACACCGTTCACTCTGACGGTGAATGGGTGATAAATGAAAATCTGGAATTTACTTATTCTTTCGGTGTTGATTCTGAGCTCTCAAGCACTAGCACAGATGCATTTAGTGACTGTGTAAATGAGATATATTCTATGACTTCCTTCCAAGCACCTATCCGATCATCCTTGTATGAATTAAGTGATGACGTTGAAAGGGCTGACCAAGCTATTTTTGAGGTCGCTCTCAAAAGCAGAACCCAAAAGGCCATAGTATTTGCAAGAGCAAGTCATAGGAACAAAGAGAAATGTTCAGATTCTGAGGAAGAACAGGGAAAACCTGAGTTCTTCCATTACGATGAAAATTCCCGTGGAATAATGAAGAAAATGGGATACAATCTGGTCGAAGGCAGGGGGTTGAATTTCGGAAAAGGAAGGAAGACAATCCTTCAATCTTTTGTCCCCAAAGGGAAGATGCAGACTATTACCAGAAAACCGGCAGGGGGTTGGGATGCGTCACCACTTCCGAGGCCTCCTCAAACGACAAAGCTGAGGAAAGACAGTACGATTATTCATCAGAATTATCATGCTGGGATTCAGATGTCAGCACAGGTGTGATTTTCCACGAGGTATCCGCGAACATGGCTTCCGCGATCCACGAAGACGAAGATTTGAAGGAAACTTCACTAGAAAGAGACGACCCTTGGGACAAGCATCTTAATAGGGAGTGGGGGATTCAGTTTGAACAACGGGAGCCCCCAACTGAAGATAAAGTGATCCAAATCAATATGGAAGATGAAAAGAATCCTAAACCCATATTTATAAGTGAGAACCTATCCTCGGAAGAAAGGAAGGAATTGATATCCCTCGTCCGCGAATACATCGATATTTTTGCTTGGAGTTATGAGGAAATGCTAGGGTTGGATCCAAGCGTGGCGGTTCACAAATTGAAGGTCTGACCAGAAGCTAAGCCAGTAAAGCAGCAACAACGAAGATTCCGCCCAGAGATCATGGAAGCTATAGAAGCTGAAATCAAAAAGTTGATCGCGTCAGGCTTTATTCGCGAGGAACAATACCCTGACTGGGTCGCAAATATAGTTCCCGTGACTAAGAAAAATGGAAAAATCCGAGTCTGCATAGACTTTAGGGATTTGAATGAGGCTTGCCCCAAAGACGAATTCCCATTACCCATCACTGATATTATGATAGATAGTACTTGTGGGTATGAGCGCATGACGTTCATGGATGGATTCTGGAGATATAATCAAATAAAGATGTATTCCGATGATGAGAAGCATACGTCCTTCAGGACACCACTCAGAGTATATTGCTATACAGTCATGCCTTTTGGCCTAAAGAACGCAGGTGCTACGTATCAACGCGCTATGCATGCAATTTTCCAGGAGCACCTTCGAAAAATAGTGGAGTGCTACGTAGATGACCTAGCAATTAAAAGCAGAAATAAAGAAGATCACTTAAAAGATTTAAAGACAGTGTTTAACCTCATGAGGAAGCACCAGCTCAAGATGAATCCAGCTAAGTCTTTCCTGGGGGTCTCTAGTGGGAAATTCCTCGGCTTTGTCGTAACTTCGAAAGGAATACATCTTGATCCAGACAAAGTCAAAGCTATCCAAGTCATTAACTCTTGTTCATATATCAAGAGTTAACCCTCTGAGAATATTAATGACTAAACCCGGGTTATTAAACTCAAGGCTATCCAATTGGGCTATTTTACTATCACAATATGATATGCACTCCGTCCTACAGAAGTCTATCAAAGGACAGGCCGTGGCCGACTTCTTGGCCGAACATCCAGTCCCGGCATCCTCGAGGTTATATGAACAAATCTCAGGAGAATTGGAGGAACGAGATCTAATTCCAGAAAAGGATGGTTCGAGAAGGTCTTCCGAATCAAATACGGTTTCGAAGGGTGTATGGCAACTTTTTTTTGATGGTGCCTCCCGAATGGGATCCAAAGGAAAGACGACAGCGGGGGTGGGAGTTGTTCTCATCTCTCCTTGCAACCACATCATTCCTCAAGCTTACTCGTTGACAAGCTCGTGCTCCAACAACGTCGCGGAATATAATGCCCTCCTAATTGGCTTAAGAATAGCCAAACAACTGGGGGTCAAATATTTGGAGGCATATGGGGACTCTCAACTCGTTGTAAATCAAATAAAAGGGGAGAACGAAGTCAAACATGAAGACTTCCTGCCGTATTATCATGCGGTGATCAAGGTCGCTAACGGTTTCACTGGTTTCTATATCAGCTACATAAAGCACCACCTCAATAGTTATGCGGATTCGCTAGCTTCTTTGGCTGCTACATTAGCCTTGCCCAAGCATGCTAAAAGGCAAATTATGGTAAGCAGCAAGGAGTTGTTCTGTTCAAAGGATGAGCTCAGAGAAGAAGCGAAAAAGCCACAAGAAAATGAAGCTGACGCTTGCGCGTCTAGCCTAGAGCCAAGGGATTGACGTTTTCCTTATATAGACTATGTCCTTTACGGAATATTATCCGAAAGTTCAAAAGAAGCCAAAGCTATTCAGAGAAGGGCCATCCGGTTTTATTACAATGCGAAACTCCAGACGTTGTAAAGAAAATCCTACGACGGAGTTTTACTTCGCTGTCTTTCCAACTGCGAAGCTCAAAAGGTACTCGAAGAAGTTCACGCTGGCATCTGCGGAGCACATCAGCCAGGACCGAAACTCTGGAATAGAATCCGAAGGATGGGTTATTATTGGCCTAAGATGATGATAGAAGCAGTCAACTACGTCAAGAAGTGTAGGGCTTGCCAAATACATGCAGAATTTATATATCAGGCTCCAGAATATCTCCACCCGACGGCTACGTCATGGCCGTTCGAGCAATGGGGTATGGACATCATAGGGCCAATCTCTCCGCCATCAACGAGAGGATATCGGTTCATTTTGGCCATAACTGATTACTTTTCAAAG
Organism: Dracaena cambodiana; assembly: GCA_036321105.1. Classification (NCBI taxonomy): domain Eukaryota; kingdom Viridiplantae; phylum Streptophyta; class Magnoliopsida; order Asparagales; family Asparagaceae; genus Dracaena; species Dracaena cambodiana. The sequence continues at coordinate 17,042,935 of JAYEPQ010000007.1, forward strand.
TGGACTGAGGCCATCTCCCTGACCGAAGTAAAATCGTCAGATGTTATCAAGTTCATCAAGCACCATGTGCTTTATCGCTTCGGGCTGCCTAGAAGAATAATTTACGACAACGGACCTCAGTTCGTAAGCCAAGTGTATTCCAGATTCTGTAACAAATACAGGATCGAGAATGTGGCTTCATCGCCATACTACCCTGCAGCCAATGGTCTAGCAGAAGCCTTCAATAAGACCATTATAAAACTTCTTAAGAAGTTTGTGTCATCCAATCAACGGGATTGGGACGAAAAGCTCGGAGAGTGTCTGTGGGCATACCGAACCACAGTCCGAACTCCCACCAATGCCACTCCGTTCTCCTTGGTATATGGATCAGAAGTGGTCTTGCCTTTGGAGATCCAAATCCCTTCATTACGAGTCGCGTTAACAATAAGGATGACAGGAGAAGAAAAGCATCAGCAAAGGCTCCAAGAGTTAAAAGCCTTGGATGACAAACGCTTAGAAGGTCAACAGAGTATCGAGCTATACCAGGCGCGGATCTCCAGAACCTTTAACAAGAAGGCTAAGCGAAGGACTTTTAAGAAAGGTGATCTGGTCATGTCAGTTAGAAGACCAATCATAACAAGCCAGAAGTCTAGGGAAAAGTTCCAGCCAAAGTGGGAGGGACCCTTCGTCATTGATACGGTCTACTCCAACGGGGCGTATCGGTTGACAAAGCCTAATGGTGACAAGGTCCTATTGCCAATCAACGGCAAGTTCTTGAAGAAGTATTATCCTTAGCAAAATTGCAAAACACCAGTCATAACACGGTCTGGGCAGTTCTATGCTAGTCATGAGCAAATAGTTTCTCTGTGATCAGAACTTCGTTAATGAAAGTTCTCAGTTCTGGACTAAAAAGCCTTTAGTTGGCGAACCAAACTTCTTTCTATCAAATTTGCCAAGTTAAAAATTACCTCTGGCGAACCAAATTTTTTTCATATCAAATTTGCCAAGTTAAAAATTACCTCTGGCGAACCAAATTTCTTTCTATCAAATTTGCCAAGTTAAAAATTACCTCTGGCGAACCAAATTTCTTTCTATCAAATTTGCCAAGTTAAAAATTACCTCTGGCGAACCAAATTTCTTTCATATCAAATTTGCCAAGTTAAAAATTACCTCTGGTGAACCAAATTTCTTTCTATCAAATTTGTCAAGTTAAAAATTACCTCTGGCGAACCAATTTTCTTTCATATCAAATTTTCCAAGTTAAAAATTAACTCCGGCGAACCAGATTTCTTTCTATCAAAATTTGCTAAGTTAAAAATTACCTCTAGCGAACCAGATTTCTTCATATCAAATTTGCAAAGTTAAAAATTAACTCTGGCGAACCAGATTTTCTTTATATCAGAATTTGCCAAGTTAAAAATTACCTCTAGCGAATCAGATTTCCCTATCCACCAAGATTTGCCTAGTCAATAGCACATTTGGCGAATCAAATTTATCAACAAAGAAGTTCATTCATTCATAGTAGTTTTGGGTACATAGACAATTCTGATCCATTTCGAAATTATCAAGTTAACAGTTACCTCTGGTAATCAACATCAGAATCATCTTTCAGATACTCTCAGTTACGTAGAAAGAAAAGAACTTCTTTATTCATCATCAAAACAAAATTACAGAGAATTCTCTAAGTGCTATACAGCCAATAAAAGTAAATTCAAAAAAAAAAAGAAAAAGAAAGAGAAACCTAAAGCAGTGTACACAAGAGTTCTATAACTCAATGGTTCAAGAGAACTTTTGCTTTCGCCTCTGCGTCATCAATGTCTTGCTGAAGGGTCTCATAAGCTTGAACAGTAGCTTGGCGACGCAGTTCTTCGTCACTAGCAATAACATTTTGCGCTGCAGCAGCCTCCAGTGAATCCAATTCAGCTTGCATCGCTTGGAGATCCCTGGATATATTGTCCCTCAGACGCGACAAATCGGCCAGATTCCTCATTGACTCATCACGCTCCTTGGTGATCTTGGCTAGGAAAGCTTGAGCATTGGCAATGGCTTGATCATGGCCCTTGACAATTGAAGCAGCGGCTTCCACTTGAAGAACCAGAGACTCCCGGTCTGATTGACCCTTTTCTAAAGAGGCCTTGCAAACATCTACCCTCTCTCGAGTCTCCTTCTGGAACTTAAGCTGTTCCTCTCTCAGCTTCTGGAAGATGATTTTCAGTGTCTTAGATTTATCAGCACTTCTGGCTTTCGACAGAGATTCAACATGCCTTTGAAGCTGATTTATCATAAGCCTAAAATGAGCAGCTCTATCCTCTCCACCAATGCTAACAATACCAGTTAGATAAATGTTGAGAACATTGGCGATCGAAGCAAAAGGAACCCCCTTTAGTACTTTATCGATACAGCGGTCCAGAAACTGAAGGAAAGTCTCCACCGTGTCCTTCAGCAAATCACTCTCAAGCACGTCAATCTCTGCATGAGAAGGAGTAATACTGGATAAGGCAGAAGCGGGTTGACGGCAACAGGAGGAATGGCACCTCTTGAGATTTCTGCGGAGCTACCAATCACGGTCTCCTGAACTACAGTATCAGTTGGAGCAGTTGTAGCCGAAACCGTAGACATGGCAGCCAAGGAAATCACTGCTTCTGAAGCATCAACCGCGGCAGTAGTAACTTCGGTCGCTCCACCAGTGTCAGCTCCCGCGATGGTATTATCTGGTGAAGCCACCTTCGCTCCCGTGCACTCTAAGTCCGGAGTCAAAACTGGAGCTAGCAAAAAAAAAAGAAGAAAATTGACAGTTAAGTATTACAGTATCATTTGATAAGATAGCATAATTGCTGAAGAAAGAAGATGAAGACCTGAAGTTGGACGCTGGATTCTCCAAGTCCATACACTTCAGGACCAAACACTTCGGGCCCGTATACTTCGGCTCGAACCTCCTCGCTCAATATGATATATTTACCATGATCTGAAGGAGGAGTAGAAGAGCGGAAACTGTCACTATTGGCGTCATCATCGTCGCCCCATTCATCTTTATCTTCGGAAGGGGGTGCTGTCTTTGGAGAGTCTGGTGCGCTGGTCTCCTCAATGATTTGCACTTCATCAGCAGTGTCCTGAGCAACAGGAACCATAGAGTCCTCTTGTAAAGCCGAAGGAGCACTAACTTCAACGTCGCCCTGGCCAATAGAAAGAATAGAACCCTCTTGAGTAACAGGAGTAGGATCACTGCAGAGAACAGGTCCTTGACTCCGACGCCTCTTAAGGGAACGAAGAATCAAAGATGAGTCATCTTCCTCCTCCTCGGGTTCCTCAACGAGGGATTCAGAAATCAGAGTGGGTATTGCAGTTCCTATCCCAGACAGGGTGCTCTGCGAATCAGTTCTCCGCGGAATGGTAGGCAAGTCGCTAAAATGCCGTAGCCTCTTTCGCTTATGTAAAGACTTCTCAGGTGAAGACTGCGGTGGAGGAGAAGTCTTCCTCGACGTCGGATCTGGAGAAGCATCAAAGGAGGCAGCCTGAACTGGTGCATCAGTGTTCTCTTCCTTTTGTTCTGATTCATCAGACGCACTGTCCCCCCTGAAGTCCTCCATCCCTGCCACTTTTGTGCTGCCAGCCTTCTTTTTCTGGGCATACCAGGATCTGATCTCCCGCAGACTGGTATAGTGTACGTTGAAACTCTGAGGAGCGGAGTTAGCATCCGCAAACCATTTACAAAAGCAGAAGCTCATACTAGAATTCGGAGTTCTGAGCGGAAGATCAAATTTGGCTTGAGTTCCACCTGCGACGAAGTGAAACCAAGCTCGAGCTCCCTCAAGAACATTCCCAATAAAGCTTAATTCTCTATTGGAATTGCCAACGTAAAGCTGATTATACCCAAACTGTCGGGCAAAGCGACTCGGGTAGTAAGGTTCGATATAGCAAAGGTTCCTCAAACGAAGAACCAGATGCCCTGGGCAGATGTTTATCAACCACCAAAACATCCCGAGGAGAGGATAGTAAATTTATCGACACCAGCAGTGTCCGCGAATTCTTCCCCGTATCCAGCATTCGGGAAGTACGGGAAACATCTGAATAACTCAAAAGTCGAGAAATGACGAAGGGTTTTGCGGATCGCGGCCATGTAGCCTCCCTTCCACTGCGACCTCTCATAGTGCTGCACTTTGGGAGCACTTAAGTCAATCTGCGAGTCTGCAGGACTCATCAAAGTAGGGCAATGTAGAACCAGCCAAGCCATCAAATAAGTATAAGGAAGTTCTACACGTGGATTGGGAGTCTTAATGACCGGATCTCCTTTCCTCCTTTACTCCTTCTTCACCTGGCAGAATTTGTCAGATAATCTCCTCAATCCGCTCTGGATACTGCAAACCATCACAGGCAACAAACTGAGCCGCCTACCAAATGCTAGTAGGACGGCTGGGTATACAGCTCTAATGGGTATGTTTTCTGCGAAGGAATAACACACTTCTTCAGCCATACCATCAAAAAGCCCGCCAAGAAGGCAGGATCGGATAAAGGCTGGAGGGCCTAATAGTGAAAACTTTCAAAGGACGTTCCAGCCTTGAAGACGTCCTCGTCAGATTCAGCGATATAAGCATCTGTCCCCAAACTGGCGATTCTTCTCTCAACTTGCTTTTCAGAAACTGGAGGAAGGTGAGTAAAGTTAAGACTACCCTTAAAGAAATTGGGCAGAAGATACTGTAGCCACTTTTTTGGCTTCAAACTACGGGTGCCAGACGTGTGGGTGCAAATATGGTAGCTTGTACCGGATGACATATGGAAATGTCTCAATGAACTCTACTCAACGAGCATGCATTTTATTCAGCTTGTGTTGGCTCTTCAAGTGTTTCAAGGACTCATGATCAGTGTGAATCATGAACTCCTTAGGCCATAGGTAGTGCTGCCATGTCTCCAAACCTCGAACCAATGCATAAAGGGACTGCCTTTCGAAAGTTTTCTCTATTATTTCCAATCAAGGGTTCCTGCCAAACCACTATTGAACTGGAGGTTGCTCGAGAATCTTGACGACCACTGGCGGCAGCATCAGAGGAAGAAGATTTCTTTGGCATCTTTTACAGAGTGAGAAAATCCTTCGCACAGAGAATCAGAAGTTACTGGAGCTTGAAGACGAGAAGTCTGAGAAGTCCAAACGAAGAACTCAGATTTTAAATTTCTTGAGATAAGAGCAACCTTTCTCGTAAAGTGGAGGTTATATAGCCGATGATTTGACGGCTGAGATCTCTGGACAGACGTGATATCCGGCTCGAATCGCGTGGATACCTTTTCATTTAATGCAGCTCAGAGAAACGTCTCAATTCTGATGCCGTAGGAAAGTAACTGCCTGCTAGCCTTCCCGCAAAAAGCTCGCGACCCTAATACAGGGTCGGTTTCTCCTCAAAAGTGAAGTTTGCGACCCTAATACAGAGCCGCTTTCTTCTCAAAAAGATAAAGATGAAAGCTCGCGCCCCTAAAACAGAGTCGCGCCCCTTCTGAAGCAAGAGTTCACGACCCTAATACAGAGTCGTCTTCTACTAGAAAAAAAAAATAAAGGCTCGCGCCCCTAATATAGAGACGTGTTCCTTCCGAAGCGAGAATTTGCGACCCTAATACAGAGTCGTTTTTCTATTCAAAAGATGAAGGCTCGCGCCCCTAATATAGAGACGTGTTCCTTTCGAAGACAGTTCGCGACCCTAATACAGAGTCGCTTTCTCCCCAAAGATGAAGAGTCGCGCCCCTAATACAGAGACGTGTCCCTTCAAAAATTCGCGACCCTAATATAGAGTCGTCTTCCACTCAAAAAGAGGAAGGCTCGCGCCCCTAATACAGAGACGTGTTCCTTCCAAAATAAGAGTTCGCGATCCTAATACAGAGTCGTCTTCTACTCAAAGATGGAGAGTCGCGCCCCTAATATAGAGACGCGTTCCTTCCAAAACAAAAGTTTGCGACCCTAACTTAGAGTCGTCTTCTTCGCGATACAAATCAACGATCCTAACACAGAGTCGTATGATCCGAAAATCGTCAATAAATGAGGCCCTAACACAGAGTCACATTTCCAAGAAGCAGTCGTGGCGCTAATACAGAGTCACAGACTTTTGCAAATACAATGGAGATTCTAATACAGAATATTATATCTAAAGTATTCCAAAACTCCTTAAGAGTCATGAGAGTTTTTGAAAACTTTGGAGGGGGTTTTGTCGGCGAAAAATTTTGGAAAAGTAAAGCAGATCCACGAATTCAGAGACGGAAGCCCGCAACTCATCTGATCCGCGAATCTAAGAAACTGAGGTCCGTGAATTTAAGAAACTGAGGTCCGCGAATCTAAGAAACTGAGGTCCACGATCCAGACGACAGAACAGGTTCGCGAATCTAAAGCTGAGATTCGCGACACTACCCATAGCTTTCGGGTGCGGGTTTAATACAAAGTCACCCGACCCAAACAGGAGAATTGCCACCTTGGATCGTGGGAATAAATGCCAAACGAATGCAGCGGCGTTACTTCAATCGTGGGAATAACCACCTAACGAATATGACGGCACTTCTCGAGTAGTGGGAGCTAACGGTCGAGCAAAATATGGCGGGACATTACTCCAAGCCCCCTATAAAGGCGGGGAGCGAAAGAAACACAGAGACACAGACAGAGACAGATGTCTTCTCCCAGAAATTACCCCTTGTGATCAAGAGCAAAGAGCCCCTTTTTCTTTCTTTTAGCCAACTGAGAGAGATTGTACGGAGTGTCAACGGAGAGCAGGATCGTCCTCCATAGCTGCCTAGAAACCCAGCCTTAAACAAAGAGGAAGTCCATCTTCCTCATCTTCTGTAAACGGAAAACCGTTAGATTGTAATCCTTTATTGAAAGATTGTCAGTAAAGAGATTCAATTTTTATGGCGAACAACCCGCAAGGGCGTTATGCGCGCCCATGGAGCGCGCCTGCAAAGCGCTGTGCACGCACCCATGCCAGCTCAACCCCCCTCATCCGGAGAGTACTACGCGTGGCAAAGAGCGTCAAAACATACTCCGTTCCTTCATGTCTAAAGGAAAACAATTAAATTGCCATTATAAAACCAGTAGGGAGTTGTGATATGTCACGACACCTAATACTCCAGTTATAAAGGATGGGATCAGCCAAAACGCAGAAAAACTCCGATGGAGACTCATATATCAGTCTAGGGGTAAGAGTATGAATTGCCCAATATCGTCAAGATAACGAGAAGAGAATAAATTTCTTACCAGTCTTATCATGCTGGGAGTAAAAGCATGAATTGCCCAATACCGTTAAGATAATGGGAAGAGAATAAATTTCTTGCCAATCCTATCATGGTGGGGGTAAAAGTATGAATTGCCCAACACTGTCAATGTAACGAGAATAGAATAAATTTCTTACCAACCCTATCATGCTGAGGGTAAAAATATGAACTGCCCAATACCATCAAGACAATGGGAAGAGAATAAATTTTCTCGCCAAGCCATCATGCTGGGGTAAAAGTATGAATTTTCCAACACTGTTAAGATAATAGAAAGAGAATAACTTTCTTGCCAACCCTATCATGTTGGGAGTAAAAGTATGAATTTCCAAGCACCGTCAAGATAATAGAAAGAGAATAAATTTCTCGCCAATCCTATCATACTGGGGGTAAAAACATGAATTGCCCAACACCATTAAGGTAACGGGAAGAGAATAAGTTTCTTGCCAACCCTATCATGCTGGGGGTAAAAACTTGAACTGCCCAACACCGTCAAGGTAACGAGTAGAGAATAAATTTCTCGCCAACCCTATCATGCTGAAGTTAAAAGTATGAACTATCCTAAGCTGTTAAGGAAAAGAGAAGTGGGAATGTTTGGCATTCAAGCCCAAACAAAATTCTCGATAACTTACCATACTAAGGAAAATAGTATGGTTAGCCCAACTCAAACGGTAGTTGGTAAATACAAATCAAATCTGTTGATAGTTGAGAGTTTGTTAAAAATTACGTGACAAATCTGTCATAACAGTATCTTTATCTGAATATAAGGATACATCACTGTTCAAAACTGCTAAAGTAAAGCGAAGAGGGAACGTTTGACATTCAAGCCCGAACAAAATCCTCGATAACTTACCATACTGAGGGGAATAATATAGTTAGCCCAATTCAAACGGTAGTTGGTAAAGGCTAATCAAACCCGTTGATAACTGGAGGTTTACTAAAAATCCTAATGTGATCAAATATCCTATCACGTTAAGATTTAACTCTAACAATAAAACTTTTCTCGTCACTTTTCTCTAGCAGAACCAGTGACTCTCCAAAATATTTATCACGTTGAAATCATACTTCTAACATCATAATTCAAAATCAAATCAATTATCTTTATGAGATCAAATCCGATTAAATCTCCTATCACGTTACGATTTCACCTCTGACATAAAAGAAAACTCACATTTTATCAAGTCCAACATTACAACCTCTGATGAACTTATTTTTGACATCGTCAAGTTAAAAAATTATCTCTGACAAAAATTATCTCTCTATCAAGTTAACAGTTATCTCTGATAGTCAAATTTCAAGACTCAATACGTTAACCGTCACCTTTGTTTAGTTAGCTCATTCCTATCATAACCAGATCTTCTGAATATGTTGAGTTTTGAGGCATGTTTAATGATTCATCTGTCCTCACTCAAATCTCGTTATACTAAATGTCACTGAACGGATAGATTAAATAAGTTAAACCCTACCACTGTTTAATCTATCCTGACCTCTGAATAGAATGAACCATAAGACATGTTTAATGACACCTCTGTCTTTTCCTAATCCGTTATACTAGATATCACTGAACGGTTAGAATTCTATGAGCTCGTTAACATCATACCTCTACTTGTCCTCTTATGAGTACGTTAATATCATACCTCTACTTGTTTTTTAATGAGCACGTTAACATTATACCTCTGCTTGTCATCTAATGAGCACGTTAACATCATACCTCTACTTGTCATATAATAATCACGTTAACATCATACCTCTGCTCATTTTTATAAGACATGTTAACAATTATCTCTGTCTATCAAATTTATCACATGTTATCTGTCATGCCCTTAGTCTCTGAGCAAGACATCAAAAAATATTTCTGCACGCAGACAATAATTTTTTTGAAGCAAACATACAAGTGAAAGTCTGGCTGGACTGCACAAGTACAATAGACATCATCAAAAAAATTTACTAGAAGCAATTTTTGATACATCGGAGAGGTTCAACATTATACCTCCAATAACAAAATAGCTGGGAGATAGCAATTTCAGAACATAGTTCTTAGTATACCATAAAAATCATGCCACACAAAGAAGACTACAGAGCCAAAATTAAAAAAGTCCAAAATATTTTGAAATCCATTACAAATCAATGACAAAGTTTCGAAAACTTTGGAGGGAGTTATGCAGACAAAAAAAAGAGAAGAAGAAAAGAAAAGAGAAAAAAATAAGGGAAAAGGGTGCACCCGCGGGAACACCCCGCGGGTGTGTTGGCAGTGAAAATTTCTAAGTAAAAAAGGATTTTCCACAGCAGAACGCGGAGCTAACTCCGTAGCTCCGCATATTGGCTATTTTAGCCTCGCGTTTGAGCAAAACATGGAGCTAATCCATACCTCCGCATTCTGGTCTCTTAGCTCCGCATTTTGGTGAGATTAACTCCGCGTGAGCAGATAATCAGAATCTCAAATTGATTGGGATTATGATTTGGGCTTATCCAAATACCCAAATTAAGTCCAATCAGAACTCTAAATCAAGAAATTTAAATCAAAACTAGGATATTTGATTGGAATTCTTGATGATCACAAATTTTATTTAGATAGAAACTCTCATATTATCCTAAGGCTATAAATACCCCTTTAGGGAAGCCCTAGGGATCTTTTTCTGAATATCCTTGAATTCGTGAAGAGCAGAGAAGATCAAGATCCAAGAGTTGGCCAGCTTCATCTTCATCAAGAGCAAGGAGACCCTCTTCGTCAGATCATCCAAAGGAACTACTTCGATAGATCCCATCGCCACACAGATCCCACGATTATTGTAAAAGAGAGCGATATACTATAAATCCTCTCGTTTATTCTCTTTTTCTTTTGTTCTCTTTCATTGTAATCTAAGCTGAATTTAATGGAAGGAAAGCAACAAATTTCTGCTGCGAACAAACTGGCGACCACAGTGGGAGAATTCTCTTTCACCAGAGAAGAGATTGTGGCGCAGTCTGACGTCGATAGGATCACATCCGACGTAGATATGCTGGTCGTGGAAATCGACCAGCAGAAGTATGAGGAGTATCTCTCCTCTGAATTAGGTAACCTGAACGAAACGCTACATTATCGTCGCGTGCGCTCCAATACCCGAGGAACGAGTAAAAAGGTATCCACCGATGAACGGGGATCCTTGGAGACCGCAGCCATAGAGCCATTGTTTGGGCAGGAAATCCTAGCAGAGGATGGCCTCTCTATTGCCGAAGAAGGCATGGGAACTGGATTGACCAGAACCCAACTCCGAAATAGAAATCGGAGAGCTAGGCGAAAGGCCCTCAAAGCCCGCCTTGAATACGAGGCTAATTTCATAAAACGCGAGGCTATGGTCCCTTGCAAACTGGCTCGCGTTAATTGCAAGACCAGTTAGTATCACGTTAAACGCGAAGCTGCAACTTGCGTTAATCTTAAGAACAAGCCAGCGTGTGATTCTCCACGTGAGGCTATTACTGGACTTAGTGATAAACGCGAAGCCAATTCAACTTGCGATAAACGCAAGATTTTTGACACTCGCGATAAACGTGAGGATAAAACTTTCCTAAAGCCAGCGTGTGATTCTCCACGTGAGACTATTACTGGACTTAGCGATAAACGCGAAGCCAGTTCAACTTGTGATAAACGCAAGATTTTTGACACTCGCGATAAACGCGAGGATAAAATTTTCCTAAAGCCAGCGTGTGATTCTCCACGCGAGGCTATTACTGGACTTAGTGATAAACACGAAGCCAATTCAACTTGCGATAAATGTAAGATTTTTGACACTCGCGATAAATGCGAGGATAAAATTTCCTTTAAGCCAGCGTGTGATTCTCCATGCGATGCTATTACTGGACTTAGTGATAAACGCAAAGCCAGTTCAACTTGCGATAAACGGAAGATTTTTGACACTCGCGATAAACGCGAGCATAAAATTTTCCTAAAGCGAGCGTGTGATTCTCCACGCGAGACTATTACTGGACTTAGCGATAAACGCAAAGTAAGTTCAACTTGCGATAAACGCAAGATTTTTGACACTCGCAATAAACGTGAGGATAAAATTTCCTTAAAGCCAGTGTGCAATTCTCCACGCGAGGCTAATACTGAGCTTAGCGATAAACGCGAAGCTAGTAATACTTGCGATAAATGCGAAGCTAGTAATACTTGCGATAAATGCAAGATTCCTCAGCTCCGTGTAAATCGCGAAGATGATTGGCAAATTGTCGTTAATCGTAAAAATCGCGCTAGACGCGAAGTTGTGACTTGTTAATCACAAGAGTAAGCCAGCGTGCAAGAATTTTCTTCCACGAGGGGCTAAGGTTCCAGAAGATAAACTTCTGAAGGAACGCCAAGCCAGCGTAAAACGCAAGGCTAGCGTAGCAAAACGCGGAGTTATTTCTCAGACCCGTGACACAAAACGCAAAGCTAATTCTCAGCTCCGCGTTCTAAAATGCGAAGCTATCTCTCAGCTCCATGTAGATCAACCTGAATACAAAATCAGGACTGATCGTCATACTAATGGACCAGAACTGGACTCCAGTAATCTCAAAAAGCTTCAGTGGGCTCCTGGACCCTCTCAACATTTGAATGGGTCCCACAATTCCATGTCTAAAGTCACTGACCTCAGGGAGTACTTAACTAATAAGAGAGGTATAGAACAAGTTCAATCTGAACCGACTTGTCACTGCCAGCAGCTTATGACAGCGGTATCCGCTGTAATCGATAATTGTTGCTGCAGCAAGAACAGGGTATCGGTGTTTGACCGATTAAATAAGTCGGACAAAAACCCTGCTAAGAAAACAAAGGCTACTCCCCGAGAAGAATGGAGAGTTGTAACTTCCAACATGGTCGGCAAGGGTAAGAAAATCATAGAAAAGAATGGTAATTCAGAATCAAGTGATGAAAAACCTAATCATTTTACCCGGTTTAAGTCAGGCACTATCCCGGCCCGAAATTATAAGAAACTCGTGAAGGGTTCTTATGATGACGATAGTGATAATTCGGCCATAGCCTCTCCTCGTTCTTCGGCATCATCTAAATTGAAGTCAGCATCATATATGATGAATAGATCTGACGATATCGACCAGAGATTTGAAGCTCAAGAACAAATGATTCGAGAGCAACAAAAGACAATCGAGGATTTTAAAATGATGCTCTCAAAAGTGGTTGAGAATACCCAAAAAATCATCGAGGATAACGTCAAAAAGGGAAAAGAAACTCGTTCAATAAAATGAACGAAAAAGATAAAGAAGAAAAAGCCCACTCGATGCATGAGGACGAGGATAAGTATTCTTTTCATGATCTACATGAAGAGAAAATAGAGAAGTTACAAAGTCAACTCGAAGTACTAATGCACAAGAAGGAGTTGAAAGAATCAGGGGTCTCAAGACCATATCCGCCTGAATGGGATTTGGCACCATACCCTGAAAAATACAAACCGCTCAAATTGGAGCCGTATAACGGGAAAGGATCTCCCAGTCAACATATTTACTACTTCTTGTCCCAAGCAGGGCATTTAATGGGCAATGACCCAGTAATGTCCAAGGTATTCGCAAGTACCTCGCGAGGGCCTGCCTTCACTTGGTTTATGCAGCTGCCCCCAGGTACTATTAATACCTGGTTTGATATTGAGAAACTATTTCTCGCACGTTTCTTTGAGGTTGATACCGAAATTACGGTTCATTCTCTCCTTGCAACTAAACAAGGGGAACAAGAAACAGTAAAAGACTTCATAGAAAGGTTTCGGGAGAAGTTCATGCATTGCAAACACGGAATGGTCCAGGAAACTCTGGTAGAGACATGTCGACAAAATCTTAAGACTAACGTGCTCCTAAAAATGGGGGCCGTAGAGTCTAAGACATGGAGGGATTTGCTCAAATAAGGAGAGCAGGCCGAGGACTTGATCCGTCGAGTTGAGGAGTCTCGTGGATCAAGAAATACTGGAAATAATAGGCCGTATACCCAAAATAATAATAATAATAAAGGGAAAGCGGCAATGGCGTCAGAGGCAGCTCCACAGAAGACAAATCCTCCGAACCCAAAGCCCCAAAATCAAAAGGGCACGAGACAAAATAGGCCCCAGCAAGAGAGGACCTATACCTTCAAGAAAGAGCAAACGCCTACACTCTTTCACCTGCTCCTTAGGAAGGGAATGTTAAAACTTTCGGAGAATAGAAAATCAGAGGACGCTGGTAAAACCAACGACCCCAACTATTGTCTTTACCACAGGAATGTTGGACACCCTACCAAGGATTGTTACCCTCTGAAGAACAGAATCCAAGCACTAATAAAAGCTGGAGTTCTGACGCTTAAAGAGGAACAAAAGAAGCTTACTGCCAATATGGCAACCCTAGTGGTCAGAACCCATGAGTTCCCCACAGGGGTGACCCCAATACCAAAAGGGAAGCTGGTTACGAAAAACTATGACCCGCATAAAAAGTCACAAGAAGGACTTGTCCCCGTAACAACTCCAATGGGGGAAGTCATGTGGGTCCACCATGATTTACTACAGGATGAATAGTGGACTACTGCAGGGGGTCAAAAGAAAAAGCGGACTAGCAATACTATTTCCGCAAAAATAAAAGATGAGTACATAATTGCAGGGGTATTTACAGACTCTGAAGGAGAGCCCGAAATCATGGCCACTCATCAGGATGGGGCAGGCCCTTCCGGCACTCGATCGGGTAAAACATATCTTAAGGACTACACTAGAGTAGACCCGAAAGGTATATACGGAGAACTCGCAAAGCCTGCAAAGCAGAAAGGGCTTCGTTTCCAGAAAAATCTTGGAAAAGATGAAGGAGTCAAGGACGCTACCTTCAAATTTGACATAATAGCTCAGTTGGCAAATATTCCAGCTCGAGTCACGCTTTACGAGTTGTTACGACTATCGAAATTAACTCGCGAGGCGTTGAGAGAGGCCTTGGTAGACTCTTAGTCATTCCTAGCTCAGATTGTCGAGCCAACTGACCAAGAACAGGACTCTTGCCCCCGCTATCATCAAGTGAGGAGGCAGGTCCTACGGATTACTTTCTCTCCAGAGGATATGCAGATAAGAAATATAAAGCACAACAGGCCTTTATATTTCACCAGATATGTCGGATCCACGAAGGTGGATCGCATCCAGATTGATCCAGGGTCTGCACTAAGCGTCATCCCCAGAAGGTTGATGCAGCTATTGGAAATTTCTCCCCATCGCCTGACACCAATTAATACTACAATATATGGGTTTAATGCCAATGATAGCTGTCCCCTTGGAAAGATCCGACTCCGATGTCAAATAGGGGATTTGAGGACGGAGGTCACATGCTACGTCATTGACGCAGACACTTCCTACATCATTTTACTGGGATGGCCTTGGATCCACGCCTATATGATAGTCTCGTCGACTCTCCACCAGTGTATGAAATACTGCGATGAACAAGGAGAAGTCCGGACTTTAGTTGCAGATAGGCAACCATTTAAAGGGCTGGAAAACTACTTCACGGATACTATGCTCTACAAACTAGCCCACGAAGTTGTTCGCAGCAGAAATTCGTTGCTTTCCTCCCATTGAATTAACTTAAATTACAATAGAAGTGAACAAGATGAAAAGAAGAACAAACGAGAGGATTTTATAGTTCAATCTCTCTCTTTTACAATGTATTGTGGGATCAGTGGCGATGGGATCTGTCGAGCAGCTCCTTTGGACGTTCGAACGTTGAACTCTTCTCTTTTGAAGATATCGGCCAACTGTAGACGATCTTCTCCAGTCTTTTCCGAACTCAAGGCTCTGTGCGTAACTTGAATTCTCTAATAACCGAAAAGAAGAAGAAGAATATCCCTGACTTCAAGGCTCTCTCGCGTACTTAAATTGTCAAAGGATCCAAAAAGAAGACCCCTATGGTTTCACCAAAAAGGTATTTATATCCCCAGGTTAATGCAAGAGTTTCTATCTAAATGGAACTCGCATTCATCAAGGATTCCAATCAAATATCTTAGTTTTGGTTTAAATCCTTGATTTATAATTCTAATTAGATTCAATTCGGGTATTTGGATAAGCCCAAATCATAATCTCAATCAATTTGAGATTCTGGTTATCTGCTCACGTGGAGCTAATTGCATCAAAACGCGGCGCTAAAATAACCAAAATGCGGAGCTAACGCGAAGCTATTGATAGCCCCGCGTTTTACTCAACGCGAGGCTAAAACTAGCTAGACGCAGAGCTACAGAGTTAGCTCCGTGTTCTGTTGTGCAAAATCCTTTTAACTTAGAAATTTTCACTGCCAACAGAACCCCCTCCAAAGTTTTCAAAATGGCTTAGAACTTAGCAAATTTTGAAATACTTTGGATCCTCAGACAGAAAATGCGGAGTTAAAATACCAAGTTTATCTCGCATTTTACTCACTTATGCGGAGCTAATTAGCTTCCTTTTCAGTGAGATGAGTAATTGTTTCATTAATTACTCTGAATTTCCGAGCCGAATGCCAAGCGACGGATCATCCTGTTTAAATAGAGGCTTTGACTCATCTTCTTCTTCATTTCATCCGAAGAATTCGAGAGCTTAGGGCTCAAGCGACTCAGGCAAATCAGTTTGAAAGAATGATCTTCAACCGAACTTCCTTCATCTTTCCATAGATCTTCATCACTAGGATGTTATCTAAGAAGAGTACGGCATCGCGTGCCTCCTCACCATCGGCGGCCAGCGCTAGCAGCGGCGGCAGCGGCCGAGGCAGTGGCCACAATGGCGAGCCAATCCATGCTACACCAATTAGAGGTATAAATTCTGATTTTTTAGACTCCTTAAATCAATTTTGGAGTGTTTTGGCTTGGTTTTAACCGACCAGCCAATTTTGAACCGGCGAGATCGCTGTTCTCCGACCGTAAGGCTTGAAGGAGAAGGAGAAGTCAGAGAGGAACTCTGATCTTTCTCTACGCGAAGTTATCGCGTCATCCTCGCGTTTTGAAACACGGGGTTATTTTAACTAGCAGTCGCGTTTAAATCGCGAGGCTATGTTGACTAGCAGTCGTGTTTTAAATCGCGAGGCTATTCTCAATTGTGCGCGGAGTTTATCCTTAGCTCCGCGTTTTCATACTTAGAAGATTTTTCGAGTTTTTTTCTAACTCTTGATTCTTCTTCTGCAGTGAAGTATTCTAACCAGATCTTTTTTAAAGAGGAGTGCATGTGGTTTTACCAGTCTTCGTCAGCAAAAGTAACTCTAAGGAAGCCAGAAGTATATGCTTTACAACATAGTTGCAGGTTTCAAGCTCTGGCTCCAAAGGTAAACTTTTGAAGGAGTTACAAGAACTCTGCGACAGCCCATTAAGTTTTCTTGAGGACCATTTCTGTTAGATGACAATCTCTGTTACTTTCCAAAGCAATAGAGATAATTATCTAAGGACTTGTAGCATGTCGAATCCAACTTGTGCATCTTCATTAGGATTCTTGTAGCAGTATCTTCAGATGATCCACTAAGAACTTTAAACAGATCATAGTTTGACATTTGCAGAGGAGATCTCTTGTATGTGAACTTTGGAATTGAACTTCAACACCCCGCGGAGGAATCTCACTGTTAGGTTATTGATGAGTCGATAAAATGTAGAAACTTTTGGGAGAGCTATAACTCCCTCTTCTTCTGTAATCTCTTCTTTTATGAAATAAAAGCAACTATTTTCCTCTCTATCTGTCGGCTTCAAGGATCTTGCTTGCTCAATAAATAGATAGTTTGTAATTTTTGGTAAAATAATCTAAGACTCATTTGCGTAACTTAGACTATTAATACCAAAATGATCGGGTAAAGATCATTTTAACTTAGATGGAAGTGCCTAATTGCACTTGCCAAAAACCCAAGTTCTTCATAGGAACGCGAAGCTAAGGCACCGGGTTATCCTCGCGTTTTGCATAGTTGTGCAGAATTAATAACTTCGCGTTTTCCATCGTCACGTGAAGCTAATAGCTTCGCATTTTGGAGAGTAACTGATCATTCATTTTCTCCGAAATTCGCGCTGAACTCCAAGAGGCGGTTTCTTTTATTTAAATGAAATCTCTATTCCTTATCCTTCTCACTTCACTTGAGAATTTTCCAGAGACTTAGAGATTCAGGCGATTATAGTTCAGGCGACCCGAGCTTTTTTCGATCGAGTTTCTCCCGATTTCCTGTCGATTTTCCTCAAGTTTTTAAGCAATGGCGCCCAAGACTCGTGCTTCTTCTTGCGCAGCCCCATCGTCGGCGACTGGCGCAAGCAGTGGTGGCAGCGGTCATGGCGGCGACGCGCCAACCCACATTTCACCTATTGGAGGTAAGAATCTCTCTATCGAGACTCTTTAAAATATTTCTAGAGTGATTTGGCTTGATTTTAACCGATCGATCACCTCCTTTACCGGCGAGATCGCAGTACTCCGGCCGTAAGGCTTGGAGAAGAAGAAAAGCTTCTGACTTTCTTCTTACGCGAAGTTATCGCGTCATCCTCGCGTTTTGAAGTGCGGGGCTATTCGATTTAGCAGTCGCGTTGAAACGCGAGGCTATTTTGAGTAGCAGTCACGTTGAAACGCAAGGCTATTTTGAGTAGCAGTCGTGTTGAAACGCGAGGCTATTTTGAGTAGCAGTCCCGTTGAATTGCGAGGCTATTTTGAGTAGCGGTCGCGTTGAAACGCGAGGCTATTTTGAGTAGCAGTCGCGTTGAAACGCGAGGCTATTTTTGAGTACTTCTGTGCGGTCTAGTTTTTAGCTTCGTGCGGAGTTACTTTTAGCTTCGCGCGGTCTAATTTTTAGCTTCGCGCGTCCATACTTAGAAAATTTTTCTGTTTTGTAGAACTTCTCTAATTCTGGTTTTCCCTTTTGCAGTAGGGTATTCGGTAGAATCCCTTCCCCATATGCACTACTTTGGCTTTGCTGGGGGTTCTGATCCATCAGCTCAATTTCGCTTCACCACTATCCTGGCCGCATACAAACCTGACTCGAGAGGGCGCAGGGAAAAGTTGATTAAATATCATTCCACTACTGCACGTGAGATTATCACTGATGCAGCCTTCGAGGATGTGAAAAGGGAAGCGTTAGAAAAACCCGCATTTCTCTTTGGGGACCAGATGGAGCAATCAGACGAGATCTTCTCTGAAGAGGATTGCATGTGGCTGTATAACTCTGGCAAAGCTTTAATGTTTCTGCCTGGAATGGATCGCGGCTACCCCCTGATCTACCTTTAGAGATTTGTGATGCCCCGTGAGTTAAAGTGGGGACTATCTCAAGAACATGATGGTGTCCCAATGGGCAAATTGGGCGCACAGGGGGCTTATCAAGATGGCCCCACTAGATGCATTACTAGTTTGCTTCCAGGCCATTTTGGCAAGGAGCTCCCAGTAGGAGAGGTTCCGATCCGCCCAAGAACTTTCCTAAGTGAGTTCCTGGCGAAAGAAGGTCAATACCCGGCTAGTGACTTTAGGATGCCTGGCTGGGTTTACTCTTCTGGCAACATGTGGTGGGCCCGCCTTGTCCAGTACATGTTGGATTCTCATGAACCCATTCTGAAGGAGATTGGCCTATATAAAGCCATCAGGAACGTTCAATTCGGGTTCCCTCAGAGTGCTTACCATTTATTCTGCTTTCTTGAGATGTACAACCCTGAGATTGCACTCTTTTTACGCTAGTGGGTGAGTTAGGGTTTGCTCTCCATGAGATGTTTGAGGTATCTGGGCTCTCAATGGGTGAAGTCCCCTACGAGGAGTATATCCCTACTAGCGAGGAATTGAACATGCTGCTGGCGAAGGACGAGCGCATCTATGCTACATACTGGAAGATGATGTTCCACTACCGCATCTGTGCTGACTTAGCAGGTATGCATAATCAAGGTATTGGCTACAAAAAATGGGCCGATTACCTCTTTGCCAACTTGAAATCTAAGGACAGTTCAACAACCGTACATGGCCATGCTCCTGTCTACATCACAGAGATTGATCGTCGCATTGCCAAGACCCGGCTAATGTATTATACGACCGATTCCAATGAAGGTGGATTCGGTCCTGGTACCTCTTTCAAGAGCTACCACTATCAGGCTCAGTCCCCAGTGTCTAACAGAGGCCTTATTGCTGGGTTCCTGATGTTGTGGCTGAAGAGATGTGTAGTGCCATCATTACCAAAAGAGGCAATTGCAATGACTGTGGTCTATCCAGCAATCCTCCTCGCATATGGCCGACCTTTCGGACTTCTTCTTGACATAGTGTGCAATCTACAGCATGGATTGCGAACACTCTGTGATGACTTCATCCCTGCTGATAAAGGCAAGGGGAAAGGGAAAGGAAAATCGAAAGAGGTTGCCTCGGTGAAGACTCCGAACCCTAGGGTGGAGCTTCTTTGTACTTATCTGATGGCATGGCTTGTTATGCACTGCCCGTCTCTAATGAGTGCTGCTTCACGCCGCTCTGGTGACAATTGTTGCTTTGTGGAGCTATACGAGCGCTCTTCATGGAAGCACTACTATATGTCCCAAATCCGGAAGACTCTCCGGCACCACCAAAATATGAGATCTTTCGGTGCTTCCCTGATTTTCCTGGTGGAGGATACAGGCTGAAGTCGAAGGATATTGCAGGAGCAGATAATCTTACTGCCTTATCCTCAGGAGCGTTCTGGTGGCTTCTCAATATCCGTCCTGGGCATCTGGTATACCGTCAAGACAGTAAATGTCTTATCGAACCGTACATCCCAAGTCGCTTTGCTT
The DNA here is from genome assembly GCA_036321105.1 of Dracaena cambodiana. NCBI lineage: Eukaryota > Viridiplantae > Streptophyta > Magnoliopsida > Asparagales > Asparagaceae > Dracaena > Dracaena cambodiana. The sequence goes on from JAYEPQ010000007.1 coordinate 17,062,823, forward strand.
GCCAATTTGGATATTCTCAAATTTATGTGGGCAATCCAAACAAGAATTTAGCCTATGAGAAAAATTTGTATGATGGTGCCCGCGGCTGGTTTCATTTTGTAGCTGGTGGGACCGGAGCTGAATTCACCTTGCCCCAGAAGTTGCCAGAATTGGCCATGACTCTCAGTTTTTGCACATGGTATAGCGTTGCAAATGCTGGCGTGCCTCATTTCTCGATCAACCGAAACTGTTGCAAGGAGATTGAGGCTTTCTACATTAGTCGCCAAGGTGCTTCCAGAGTTAAGAGTAAAAAGCATGGATGAATTCCTTGGCGCCGCGACCGAACCATCAGACGTCAGCGAGTCTGGTGACGATGATAATAATGACGATGACAATCCTGATGCTGGAGGTGCTCCCCAACCTGTCGTTATTCGTCCCTGGAGCCTGACCCTCAAACGCCGCGGTACCCTAAAGAAACGTCCTGCCAAAAAGAAGCAGAAGTTGGCTCTGGGAACTCTAATAGCCCCCCAAGAAGTGGCTATCAAGTTTGCTTCGGATCTGTTGGCTTCAACTCTACCTCCAGCACCTGCAGGGGAGAGTGGACCCGTTAGAGCTCCAAGTATTTCTGAGGTTCTGACTCCTCCAACCGTAGAACCTGTTGAGCACCCTGCTGTGCAACCACTTGGTAGTGAGACGGGTACACTTCTGGAGATGACGGTGGCTCCCTCTTCAAGTCCAACAACTGGACTTGTATCTCCAGGTATGGCTCTTAGTGTTCTGTCTTTTGTTCGTTATTTTACTGTAACACCAATTTTCTTGTTTCTGGAAATACAGGTGGTCAGCTCCTCTCATCAATGCATTCAACTACCCAGGTGGAGTCTGATGATAGGGTGGATTATTCGGGCACCACTGGCGCAGTGGGTGGTTTGGGTAGCTCTGCAAGCGATTTTGGTGCAGACTACTTTACGACAACTTGTCCCTCTGTTCCTTCTTCGGTTCCCCCAATTGATAAACTTGGGAGTGATGATAGGACAGAGGTGATTGTGCAGCCGTAGCAAAAGACGCCACTCCGTCTCCGAGTTTGTCGTCTCCAACACCACCGATCTGCTCTACAGAGACCTTTCCAGTGGTCTCTGGTGCACCTTCTGCTCCTCAGTCAGCGGTTTTAACATCATCTATCATTGTAGCTGCTGAGACATCTGTAACTCCTCCAGCTCCTAGTCTTCCAGTAGGGGATGAGGAAAACCTGAGGTCTCATTTGAAGCTACTTCTGTCACCGGAGGAGCTTCTGGTGGAAACACTCCCTCATCATCTCCTGTTGGTGGTGCTGCCCGAGTGATTTGTACTAGCGATACTTCTCCTCAGGTTCTCAGTTCAGCCAGGTCTGCATTGGCTTTACTTGCCCCGCATATTATGGACCTAGTACAGGGATGGGCTTCTTCCTCTCCAATTCCCGTAAATACCGCTCCTTCTTCAATGATGCCTTCTTTAGCACTGCCTGCCGTAAATACGGACACCGTAGACCCTCTCGAAGAAATCTTCAACTATAGTGTTAATGATTTTATGCGGTTGCTAAGAAGATGCATCGAGATGACCCTTGCTGGAAGAGATTTCCTCAGTCTCGGACGTCCGATACTTTACAGCTATTTGGATAATATTGAAAGGGTCTGGGGACAAGACCGAGCAGCTCCTTACCGGGCCCGCCTTGCAGACTTGGAAGAGCAAGTGCGTACGCTGAATACAGTCTGCCAAGCGGACATGGAAGCGATTACCGCAATAGAGTTAGCGCGGCTTCGGGTGGAGCTGACGGCGCGTCGAGAGGAGTTAATGCGTCAAGAAGAAGGATGGTCTCAGGAACTGGCAAAGCTCCGAGCTAGTCGGGAGTCCATCACTAAAGGTTTGGAGGCGGTGGATTCCGAGATTGGGAGGAGTCAGGCTGCCATCCTTAGGGCCCAGGAAACCATTGCTAAAGCTCGGGCGGTCTTAGTAACCAACGAGCTTCAATTGGGGGAAGCCGTTAAGAAGCGGGAAGCGCTGACCCTTCAACGGGAACAGGTTGAATAGGAGGAGACAATAAGAAGCCGTGCTATGGAAGAGTCTCGTCAGCATCTAACCCAGCAACTTGCAATGAATGATGATGACTTACTCCGGTAGGCTCAACACTCTATGGAAGCAACTCGCCGTCGAGTGGTCGACGAGGCGACGAATAAATTGAAGCTCCTAAGAGATTCATAGTTTTCTTCTATCCTTTTATTCTTCATTCTTTTTTGTAATAAAAGAGAGAATTTTACTGATTCTCTGACTTCTTTTGTAAATCCATTCCTTTTGAATGATGAATAAAGATAACTGTTTTTTGATTCTTTTATTTGTTAGCTAGGAAATCTGCTTGCACAATAAATAATTTGTCATCAAAAGTATTTTTATCTGTTTTTTAGGCAAAGTGCTCCAAGTCATACTTCAGAGGTAAGAGTTTAACATGACAGGGTTTATGGGATTTTTAGCAAACCCCCAGCTATCAACGGGTTTGATTAGCCTTTATCAACTACCGTTTGAGTTGGGCTAGCCATGTTATTCCCCTCAACATGGTGAGTTGTCGAGGAATTAATTTCCTCTCCCATTTGCTTTTAACAGTATTGGGTAGTTAATTTAATACTTTTACCCCCAGTATGATAGGGTTGGCGAGGAGTTTGATCTCCTCTTCCCGCCGCTATAATAGCGTTGGGCAAGTGGAGGCAGTCCAAGAGTCAATGGTGAAACTTTGAACTGGGCACACCACGATGATCTGATCAGGATTCATCAAATTTTAGGTCAGATGCGCCCATTTGCGCATGCCTAAGAAGAAGACTGGAGGCAGTTCATAATTTGAACTGAGCACACCAGATTTTAGGTCATAGGTGCTCAATTGCGCATGCCTAAGAAGAAGATTGGAGGCGGTTCATAACTTGAACTGGGCATACCAAGTTTTAGGTCAGAGGCGCTCAATTGCGCATGCCTAAGAAGAAGACTGGAGGCGGTTCATAATTTGAACTGGGCACACCAGATTTTAGGTCAGAGGCGCACAATTGCGCATGCCCAAGAAGAAGACTGGAGGCGGTTCATAATTTGAACCGGGCACACCAGATTTTAGGTCAGAGGCGCTCAATTGCGCATGCCTAAGAAGAAGACTGGAGACGGTTCATAATTTGAATTGGGCACACCAGATTTTAGGTCAGAGGCGCTCAATTGCGCATGCCTAAGAAGAAGACTGGAGGTGATTCATAATTTGAACTGGGCACACCAGATTTTAGGTCAGAGGCGCTCAATTGCGCATGCCTAAGAAGAAGATTGGAGGCGGTTCATAATTTGAACTGGGCACACCAGATTTTAGGTCAGAGGTGCTCAATTGCGCATGCCTAAGAAGAAGATTGGAGGCAGTTCAAGGCTCTCTCGCGTAACTTGTTGGGCACACCAAAGATGATCGGGTTAGGATTCATCAAAGAAAAGTCCAAGTGCTCATCTGCGTAACTTGAACAAGTGGAGGCGGTCCAAGTCTCTATCGCGTAACTTAGACTGGGCACACCATGATGGTCGGGTCAGGATCCTTCAATTTTTAGGTCAGAGGCGCTCAATTGCGCATGTCTAAGAAGAAGACTGGACGCGGTTCATAATTTGAACTAGGCACACTAGATTTTAGGTCAGAGGCGCTCAATTGCGCATGCCTAAGAAGAAGATTGGAGGCGGTTCATAATTTGAACTGGGCACACCAAATTTTAGGTCAGAGGCGCTCAATTGCGATGCCTAAGAAGAAGTCGAAGCGCTCAATTGCGTAACTTGAACAAGTGGAGTCGCGTACCTCTACGGATATTAAGCATAGTATTTCTTCAGAAACTTGCCATTGATCGGCATCATCATCCTATCGCCATTTTGATTCATTAAGCGGTCGGCTCCACTGGAGTATACAGTCTCCACGATGAACGGTCCCTCCCACTTGGGTTCAAATTTACCTTTAGTCTTGTGGGTTAGCATCATCGGCCTCTTAACAGCCAGAACCAAGTCTCCTATTTAAAGGTCCTTGGTTTAACGTTCTTATTGAACGTTCACGAGATTCGGGCTTGATACAACTCAATCCGTTGTTGGGCCCTGAGACGCTTTTCATTCAACGCCTCTAGTTCTCGCAGTCTTTGTTGATGGCGCTCTTCTGTCATCATCTTTGTGGTTAAGGCCACTCTCAGTGATGGAATCTGGATTTCGAGGGGCAAGACGGCCTCGCTTCCATAGACCAAAGAGAATGGAGTAGCTTTTCTAGGGGTGCGAACGGTGGTGCGATAAGCCCACAGGCACTCTCCTAGCTTTTCATCCCAATCTCGTTTATTGGAAGAGACGAACTTCCGAAAGAGCTTAATAATCGTTTTGTTGAAGGCTTCGGCTAACCCATTGGTCGCGGGGTTATATGGCGTCGAAGCGATGTCTTTGATTCTGAATTTATCACAGAATCTTGAAAACCTCTCGCTGACGAATTGCGGACCATTATCATGGATGATCCTCCGAGGGACGCCAAAACGGTAAATAACATGATGCTTAATAAACTTAATCACATCTGTTGTTTTCACCTCTCTCATGGGCACGACTTCGGCCCACCTTGAAAAATAATCAGTTATTGCAAGGATAAACCGATGTCCTCTGGATGACGGGGGAGTTATGGGCCCCACGATATCCATTCCCCATGCTTCAAACGGCCAACTAGCAACAGTGTTGTGCAAGTATTCTGGGGGTTGGTGGATGAAGTTAGCATGTATCTGACATGCATGGCACCGTTTAGCGTATGCCATTGCTTCCGTAATCATGTTCGGCCAGTAATATCCCAGCCTTCTTATGCGGTCTCCGAGTTTTGGGTGGGGCTGATGAGCTCCACATACTCCATCATGTGTTTCTCTCAGTACTTGTTCTGCTTCTGCTTTTGATATGCAGCGTAGTAGCAGACCATCTCTTGACTTTCTATACAAAGTCTGAAGCTTATGGTCATAATAAAATCTCTGGGCCTTCCTCTTTATCGAGGTGGCTTCCTTTGAATCTTCTGGTAATATCCCATGTAAAGCATAATTCACAAACGGAAATCGCCAATCACGGGGTTCCAACATTAAGCCTGTCCGGCATACCTCTTCGGCTTGAGACATCGCGTCTGGGTGGAGGAGTTCTCTGCTACCAATGGTGATACTTTTAGCTTCACCTGGCGGGATTGCCAGTGTTGCGGCTAATGCGGCAAGAGCATTTGCATAAACGTTCTCATTCCGAGATATGTGATATTTGTAAAACTGTTCAAAATATCCTGCTAGCTCAATAGCTAGCTGATGATAGGGAATGAGGGCTTCATGTCTGACTTCATACTCACCCGTCATCTGATTGACGATGAGCTTAGAGTCTCCATATGCTTCTAGATGGTTCACCCCCAGTTGCAGAGCTATTTTTAAGCCGATAATGAGCTCGTTATATTCCGCCACATTATTCGTGCACGGTTCTGTTAATGAGTAACTGTTAGGTAATATATGTTTATGTGGGATATAAGCACAACCCCCACTCCAGCAGCAGATCGTCTGGCAGCACCATCAAAGAATATCTGCCATGGTTGTTCTTTGCTAACTGTGTTGACCTCTGACGTCTGTTTGGATTTGGACCAAATTGGATAGTCTGCAAGGAAGTCGGCGATTGCCTATCCCTTTATGGCCTTTTGTGGGACGAAGTGTATGTCATAGGGCGATAGCAATAATGCCCATTTCGCTAACCGGGTGTTTAAGGATCCCGGCTTTGTCATCAGAATTTTCAGGGGATTAACCCGTGATATGACATGGATTGTTTACCCTGAAAGATAGTGCCGCATTTTCTGAACAGCGAACACTAGGGCTAAAAGCTCCTTTTCAATTGGGGTATATCGTTGTTCGGCCCCAATCATTGTTCTGCTTAAATAGTAGAGGGCATGTTCATGGCCGTGCTCATTATATTGAGCAAGTAACGCTCCTAAAGCATTATCCATGGCCCTTACATATATAAGGAAGGGCTGCCAAGGGACTGGTGCCATGAGTACAAGAGGTTTAGTAAGGTACTCCTTGAGGTCATCAAATACCTGCTGACATGACTTATCCCATACGAAAGACACCCCATTTTTCATAAGTTTGGAGAATGGCTGGCATCGTCCAGATAGGTTGGAAATGAAACGTCGAATATAGACGAGCTTTCCTTGTAATCCCCTTAATTTTTTAAGATTGCGGGGAGGTGGCATCTTGCTAATCGCTTTTACCTTTTCAGGGTCGAGGAAAATTCCTTTTGAAGTTATTATGAACCCAAGAAATTTCCCACTGGACACCCCTATAAATGACTTAGTGGGATTCATCTTCAGATGATGTTTCCGCATAAGATCGAAGACCACTCTTAAATCATGAAGATGATCTTCTTTGTCTTTACTTTTTACTGCTAAGTCATCCACATAGCACTCCACTGTTTTGCGCAGGTGTTCTTTGAATATGACACTCATTGCGCGTTGGTAGGTGGCACCTGCGTTCTTCAATCCGAACGGCATCACCGTATAACAGTATACCCCTAGCGGCGTTCGGAAAGCTGTATGCTTTTCATCATCCGGGTGCATTTTAATCTGGTTATAACCTGAGAAGCCATCCATAAAGGACATCCTCCCATAACTACAGGTATTATCAATCATCACGTCGGTGATGGGAAGTGGAAACTCATCCTTAGGACATGCAGCGTTCAGATCTCGAAAATCAATGCATATCCGGATTTTGCCGTTCTTCTTACGAACCAGCACTATGTTAGCCACCCAATCAGGATGTTGCTCCTCACGGATGAATTCGGATTTTATAAGTTTGTTGACCTCAGCAACTATTGCCTCCATCAATTCCGGTCGAAAATGCCTTTGCTGTTGTTTGACGGGCTTGGCGTCTTCTTTAATATTTAACCGGTGTGTGGCAATTTGAGGATCAAGTCCGGGCATGTCTTCGTAACTCCATGCGAACACGTCTATATACTCTTTGATAAGAGATATAAGTTCCTCCTTTTCCAAGGGAGTCAGCGTGTCACTTATGAAGATGGTCTTCGAGTTTTCCTCCGTTCCCATGTTGACTTGTATTAATATGTCTTCCGTGGGCGGGTCACGCTATTCAAAGTGGACATCCCAGAGAGTGTCCATATGCTTAGCCCAGGAATCATCTTGAACATCAATTGGTTCCTCGTCGCTTTCTGGTGAGGCTGAAACCGTGTTGGCTGTCAAGGATTGAAACCAAGCACCAGTACTTTGATCCGAGTCATGATTGGATGAAGATGTATCTTCCTTGGCCGAAGAACTCTCTTCTTGTCCAGATGGTGATGAGGGAGGAGTAGATACATAGCCGAACCCCCTGCGAGTCTTTTGATAATAGTCTGGGCTCTTTCCTCTCGGTCTAAATGAGGGTATAAGATTCCGTCGCCCTTTTCCAAAGTCTAATCCCGGTTTATGGGTAAAATTATAACCCATCTTCTCCATCATTTGCCGGGATTTCTGTTCATACAAGTGAAATTGAGGCGATGTTTGTTCATCACTTTCACTACTTTGTCTTTGTCGAGGTGACATAATTACCCTGCCGAACATGATCGGCTTTTGGGACTCTTGTCGAGAAGGCACTTCGAAGTAGTGACCTTTTCCCTTAACTATTTCGGACCGAGAGAGGAGGGATGACCTAAGTGGTAAATGATATGCTGCCAGAACTTCAAGTTCGGATAGGTCGTCCACTTCAGTGGAAGTACAAGAGGGTTCAGATTCATTAGCTACAGCATGCTCGTAGACTAACTTTATGTTTTCATTTATAATCCATTCTTTCTCTATTACATCGGCTATATCAAGACTCAAATTAAAACTAAGTGAGGGTTGATTTCATAATCACCCCCGTCGTCTTCTTCAGGAAGTTCGTATTCAGTATCGGCTTCATTACCGCCTTCATCAGGCTTTGGAGGCTTGCTAGGATCATCATTAGAGACTTCATGGGCTGGCTTATAGAGTGCAGCATCTGTGAAATAATTCTCCAGCCCTTTGAACGGTTGCTTATCTGCAACTAGTGTCCGGACTTCTCCTTCCTCATCGCAATATTTCATGCATTGGTGAAGAGTCGACGGGACTATCATATGAGCGTGGTCCAAGGTCGTCCCAGTAAAATATTATAGGAGGTATCAGCATCAATAACGTAGCATGTAACCTCCGTTCTCAAGTCTCCAATTTGGCACCGCAATCGGATCTTACCAAGAGGATGGCTGTTATTAGCGTTGAATCCGTAAATAGTGGTGTTTGTAGGTGTCAAACGATGAAGGGAAATCCCCAACAGCTGCATCAACCTCTTGGGCACAACACTTAGTGCAGAACCAGGATCAATTTGAATTCGGTCCACCTTTGTGAATCTGACATATCCGGTGAAATATAAAGGCCTGTTATGCTTTATATTCCTCACCTGCATGTCTTCTGGAGAGAAGACAATTTGTAGGACCTGCCTCCTCACTTGGTGACAATGGGGGCAAGAGTCTTGTTTTTCATCGGTCGGCTCGACTATCTGAGCTAAGAATGACTCAGAGTCTGCCAAGGCCTCTCTTAACGCTTCACGTGTTGATTTTGATAATCTCAACAATTCATAAAGCGTTACTCGTGCTGGAATGTTAGCCAGCTGAGCAATTATGTCAAACTTGAAGGTAGACTCCTTGACTCCTTCATCTCTAATAGGATTCTTCTGAAAACAAAGTCCTTTCTGCTTCGCGGGTTTCGCAAGTTCCGCATATATATTTTTCGGATCTACTCTGGTGTAGTCCTTGAGATATGTCTTCCCAGACCGAGTACCGGAAGGGCCTGCCCCATCCTGATGAGTGGCCATAGTTTCGGGCTCTTCCTCATAATCTGTGAAGGCTCCCGAAGCTATATACTCTTCCTTTATTTATACGGAAATGACATTAACAGTCCACTTCTTTCCTTGACTTCCTGTAGTAGTCCACTGCTCATCTTCTAACAAATCGGGATGAACCCACATAACTTCCCCTTTTTCGGTTGTTAGAGGGACAAGTCCTTTTTGGGCTTTGTTGTGAGGATCAAGGTTCTTTGTAACCATCTTACCTTTTGGGATTGGGGTCACTCCTGCGGAGAACTCATGGGTTCCCACCACTATAGTTGCCATATTGGCAGTGACCTTCTTCTGCTCTTCCTTAAGAGTCAGAACTCCAGTTTCTATTAGTGCTTGAATTCTGTTCTTAAGAGGGTAACAATCCCTAGTCGGGTGCCCAACATTCCGGTGATAAAGACAATAATTGGGGTCGTTGGTCTTGCCAGCGTCTTTTGCCTTCCTATTCTCCGGAAGTTTCAACATTCCCTTCCTCATGTAGAGGTGAAAGAGGATAGGCGTCTGTTCTGCCTTGAAAGTATAATTTCTCTCCTGTTGAGGTCTATTTTGCCTTGTGCCCCGCTGATTTTTGGGGCTTCGGCTTTGGTGGAGGGTTTGTCTTCTAAGGAGCAGTTTCTGATGCCATCACCGCTTTCTCTTTATTCTTATTGCTGCTATTTTGGGTATATGGCTTATTACCCCCAGTACCTCTTGATCCATGAGATTCTTCAACTCGCCGAATCAGGTCCTCAGCTTGCTCTTCTTGTTTGAGCAAATCCCTCCATGTCTTAGACTCTACGGCCCCCATTTTTAGGAGCACATTGGTCTTAAGATTGTGTCGACAAGTCTCGACTAGAGTTTCCTAGACCATTCCGTGTTTGCAATGTATAGACTTCTCCCGGAACCTTTCTATAAAATCTTTTACCGTTTCTTGTTCCCCTTGTGTAGTCGCAAGGAGGGAATGAACTGTAATCTCGGTATCATCCTCAAAGAAATGCGAGAGAAATAATTTCTCAACATCGAACCAGGTATTAATAGAACCTGGGGGTAACTGCATGAACCAAGTAAAAGCCGGCCCTCGCAAAGTACTTGCAAATACTTTGGTTATAATCGGGTCATTACCCATCAGATGTCCTGTTTGGGACAAGAAATAATAAATGTGCTGACTGGGCGATCCATTCCCGTCATATGGCTCTAACTTTAGCGGCTTGTACTTCTGGGGGTAGGGTACCACATCCCATTCAGGTGGGTATGGTCTTGAGACCCCTGAATCTTTCAACTCCTTTTGTGCATCAAAGCTTCGAGTTGAATTTGTAATTTTTCTATCTTTTCTCCATGCGGATCATGGAAAGAAAATCCATCGTCATCTTCGTGAGTTGAGTGGGCTTTTTCTTCTTTTTCCTCTTCGTTCAGAGTTTCTTTGCCCTTTTTATCCTCAATAAATTTGGAGAGCATCACTTTAAGGTCTTCAATCATCTTTTGTTGCTCACGAATCATTCTTTCTTGAGCTTCGAATCTCTGATTGATATCATCAGATTTATCTGCCATGTGCGATTCTGCCATTTGTGGCCGAGATGACGTAGAGGATGGTGGTGAAACTATAGCTGAATTGTCGCTGTCATCGTCATAAGAACTTTTTACAAGCCTCTTATAGTTTCGAGGCGGGACGACTCCTGATTTAAGTCGAGTGATGTGATGAGGTTCTTCGTCGCTCGATTCTGAATCATCTTCCGTCTCTATAATCTTCTTCCCTTTTCCCACCATGTTGGAAGTTACAACCCTCCATTCTTTTAGGGAAGCGGTTCTTGTCTTCTTAGCAGGGTTCTTGTCCGACTCGTTTAATCGGTCGAACACTGATACCCTGCTCTTGCTGCAGCCACAATTGTCCATTACAGCGGATACTGCTGTCATAAGCTGCTGGAAGTGACAAACAGGTTCAACTTGAATTTGTTTTATGCCTCGCTTCTTGGACAGATACTCCCTGAGATCAACGCCTTCAGCTATGGGGTCATGGGACTCATTCATCGGTTTAGAAGGTCTAGAGACCCACTGAAGCCTTTTAGGATCACTGGAATCCGGCTCTGGCCTTCTGACGCGAGGATCAGTCCTGATTCTGCAGTCGGGTTGATTTACGCGAGATTTGGAAATAGCTTCGCGTTTTGTCTCGCGGGGCTGAAGAATAGCTCCGCGTTTAGCTACGCTAGCCTCGCGTTTCGCGCTGGCTTGGCGAGTCTTCAGAAGTCTAGCTTATAGAATAATAGCCCCGCGTGAAGGGAAGTTCTTGCACGCTGGCTTATCTTTGCGATTAACGCAAATCATAGCTTCGCGCCTAACATGATTTTTACGACTGACAACTATTTGCCAATCATCCTCGCGTTCCTCGCGAGTATCAGAAATCTTGCGTTTATTGCAAGTATTACTGGCCTCACGTTTATTACTTGGCTCAGTATCAGCTCAACGTGGAAATCACACGCTGGCTTTAAAGAATTTTTATACTCGCGTTTCTTGCGAGTGTCAGGAATCTTGCGTTTATTGCAAGTACTAGGAGCCTCGCGTTTCTCGCTTGGCTTAGTATCAGCCCCGCGTGGAAAATCACATGCCGGCTTGAAAGAATTTTTATACTCGCGTTTCTCGCGAGTGTCAGATATTTTGCGACTAGCGCAAATCTTGTTGGCTTCGCGTTTCTTGCTAGGCTTAGCAATAGCCTCGCGTGGAAAATCACACGCTGGCTTTAAAGAATTTTTATACTCGCATTCCTCGCGAGTGTCAGATATTTTGCGACTAGCGCAAATCCTGCTGGCTTCGCATTTCTCGCTGGGCTCAGCAATAGCCTCGTATGGAAAATCACACGCTGGCTTTAAAGAATTTTTATACTCGCGTTCCTCGCGAGTGTCAGATATTTTGCGACTAGCGCAAATCCTGCTGGCTTCGCGTTTCTCGCTGGGCTCAGCAATAGCCTCGCGTGGAAAATCACACGCTGGCTTTTCCTTACTTTTAAGGCAAGTTGTAACTTCGCGTTTAACGCGATAATGACTGGACTCGTGGTTAGCGCGAGCCAGTTTGCGAGGGACCATAGCCTCACGTCCATTAGCCTCGTGTCTAAGGCGGGCTTTAAGGGCTTTACGCCTCGCTCTCCGATTTCGGAGTTGGGTTATGGTCAATCTAGTTCCCAGGTCTTCTTCGGCAGTAGGAAGCTCATCCTCTGCTAGGATTTCCTGTGCGAGTATCGGCCCTATAGTCGCAGTCTCCAAGGATCCCCATTTCTCGGTGGATACCCTTTTACCCGTTACTCGGGTATTGGAGAACATACGACGATAGTGTCGGGTCTCGTCCAAGTCACCTGATTCAGAGGAGAGGAACTCCTTGTACTTCTGCTGATCGATTTCAATGACCAGCGTATCTACTTCGGATCCGATCAAATCCACGTCCGATTGCGCCACAATCTCTTCATCAGTGAAAGAGATGAATCTCCCACTGTGGTCGTCAGTTTGTTCACAGCAGAAATTCGTTGCTTTCCTCCCATTGAATTAACTTAAATTACAATAGAAGGGAACAAGATGAAAAGAAGAACAAACGAGAGGATTTTATAGTTCAATCTCTCTATTTTACAATGTATTGTGGGATCAGTGGCAATGAGATCTGTCGAGCAGCTCCTTTGGACGATCGAACGTTGAACTCTTCTCTTTTGAAGATATCGGCCAATTGTAGACGATCTTCTCCAGTCTTTCCCGAACTCAAGACTCTGTGCGTAACTTGAATTCTCTAAGAACTGAAAAGAAGAAGAAGAATACCCCTGACTTCAAGGCTCTCTCACGTACTTGAATTGTCAAAGGATCCAAAAAGAAGACCCCTAGGGTTTCACCAAGAAGGTATTTATATCCCCAGGTTAATGCAAGAGTTTCTATCTAAATAGAACTCGCATTCATCAAGGATCCTAATCAAATATCTTAGTTTTGATTTAAATCCCTTGATTTATAATTCTGATTAGATTCAATTCGGGTATTTGGATAAGCCCAAATCATAATCTCAATCAATTTGAGATTCTGGTTATCTGCTCATGCGGAGCTAATTGCATCAAAACACGGCGCTAAAATAACCAAAATGCGGAGCTAACGCAAAGCTATTGATAGCCCCATGTTTTACTCAACGCGAGGCTAAAACTAGCCAGACGCGGAGCTACAGAGTTAGCTCCGCGTTCTGTTGTGGAAAATCCTTTTAACTTAGAAATTTTTACTGCCAACAGAAGTCTCCAACGATAACCTCAGTAAGCCTCAAAAGTTTGACGAAAGCGGCAACGAGGCGGATACTGAGTATGAGCCTCCCGAAGATAATGATGGGGGTGATTATGAAATCAATCCTCACATAGATTTTAATTTGAATTTTGACAATAATGTAGCTGATGTAGTAGAGGATGAGTGGATTATCAATGAAAATATAAAGTTAGTCTACGAGCCTGCTGTACCTACAGAGTCTGAACCTTCTTGTACTTCCACCGAGTGGATGGCCTATCCGAACTTGAAGTTCTGGCGGCATACCATTTGCCACTCAAGTCATCCCTCCTCTCTCAATCAAAAATAACTAAGGGATAAGGTCACTTCTTTAGAGGGCATCCTCGACAGGGGTCCCAAAAGCCGATCATGTTCGGCAAAGTAATTACGTCACCTCAACAAAGACAAACTAGTGAAAGTAATGAACAATCATCACCTCAATTTCACTTATATGAACAGAAATTCCGACAAATGATGGAAAAGATGGGTTATAATTTTACCCAGAAACCGAAATTAAACTTTGGAAAAGGGTGATGAAATCTTATAGCTTCGTTTAGACCGAGAGGAAAGAGCCCAGACTATTATCAAAAGACTCGCAGGGGGTTGGGCTATGTATCTACTCCTCCCTCATCACCACACAAATACGAAGAAAGCTCTTCGGCCAATGAGGACTTACATCCACTTGACCATGACTCAGATCAAAGTACCGGAGCTTGGTTTCAATCTTTAACTGTAAATATGGTTTCAGCCGCACTGGAATGCGACGAGGAACTAATTGGTGTTCAAGATGATTCCTAGGCTAAACACATGGACACTCTTTGGGATGTCCGCTTTGAACAGCGTGACCCGCCCACAGAGAATAAATTGGTACAAGTTAATATGGGAACGGAAGAGAACCCGAAACCCATCTTCATAAGTGACACGCTAACTCCCGTAGAAAAAGAGGAACTTATATCTCTTATCAAGGAGTATATAGATGTGTTCGCATGGAGCTATGAAGATATGCCCGGTCTTGATCCTAAGATTGCCACACACCGGTTAAATATTAAGGAAGATGCCAAGCCAGTTAAACAACAGTAAAGGCATTTTCGACCGGAGTTGATGGAGGCGATAGTCACTGAGGTCAATAAACTCATAAAATCAGGATTTATCCGAGAAGAGAAACATCCTGATTGGGTGGCTAATATAGTACAGTTCGTAAGAAGAACGGCAAGATCCGAATATACATTGATTTTCGGGATCTGAATACTGCGTGCCCTAAGGACGAATTCCCACTCCCGATTACTGATGCGATGATTGATAACACCTGCGGTTATGAGAGGATGTCTTTTATGGATGGCATCTCAGGTTACAATCAGATCAAGATGCACCCGGATGATGAAAAGCATACAACTTTCAGAACACTGCTGGGGGTATACTGTTATACAGTAATGCCTTTCGGATTAAAGAACACTGGTGCCACTTATCAACGTGCAATGAGCGTGATATTTAAAGAACATCTACAAAAAATGGTAGAGTGTTACGTGGATGACTTGGCAGTTAAAAGCAAAACCGAACACGATCACCTTCATGATCTGAAAACAGTTTTTGACCTTATGCAAAGACATCATTTGAAAATGAACCCTGCTAAGTCCTTTATGGGGGTGTCCAGCGGGAAATTCCTTGGGTTCATAGTTACCTCAGAAGGAATTTTCCGTCTTCCTTGTTTGCTCAAAAATTGGATTTCTCCTTCTATTGTAAAATTATTTGATTACAACGAAAATATTGAGATTTACAAAAAAATCTGAGGAATTACAAGAACGAAAATATTGATTGATTCCTTTTATTTATGTGGGTTTGGGTGGCGATGGAGCCTCGCTGGTGCACTCCGTGGACCGTCTGACTTGGAAGGGGTTGGCTCTGCTCCGCTCCTCAATTTTACGAACTTGCTCCAAATCATCCAAAAGTCCTTTCTCTGACTCAATTTCTGTCTTTTATAAATAGAATCCTTTCGAAATCCGCCTCGAATCTTCCCTGAAAAATCGGATCATGAAATATCAGCCAAATAAACAACGAAAACATGCGGAAAATAACCCGCGGGTTGGCACCTGCGGGATCGCTCCCGTGGGTGCCCACCCGCGGGATCGCTCCCGCGGGAGACACCCGCGGGATCGCTCCCGCGGGAGCCTCCCGCGGGTGGCACTCGCGGGTGGCCACCCGCGGGAGGAAGTCCCGCGGGTGTCCACCCGCGGGATTTCTCCCGCGGGATTCTTCCCGCTGGTGGGCACCCGCGGGAGGAATTCCTGCGGGGCCCACTCGTGGGGATTTTCTCAAAAATTAATTTTTTTTAGGCCTCTACATAACCCCCTCCAAAGTTTTCGAAGTTCTGTATTGAGTCGGACTGAATTTTGAAACACTTTGGATTCTTTACTTTTGGCTATCAGACGTTTTAAATGATTTGGTAGACAGAGATAATTGTTGACATATTTCGCGGAATATGAGTGGAGATATGACGTTGGCATGCTTATTCAATTATTCAATAACAAGCAGAGGTATGATTTTAACGTGCTCGTTGGGTGACAAGTAGAGGTATGGTGTTAACATACTTATTTTAGGTCAAGCAGAGGTATCATATTAACGTGCTCATTAGAATCCTAACCGTTCAGTGACATCTAGTATGACGGATCAGGGAAAAATAGAGGTGATATTAAACGTGTCATGGAGCTCAACCTATTTAGAGGATCTGGTCGTGATAGTGACAAGCTGACTAAACAGAGGTGACGGTTAACATATTTAGCTTTGGAATCGGACTATCAGAGATAACTGTTAACTTGATAGGGAAATGATTTTCGTCAGAGATAATTTTTAACTTAACGATATCAAAAACAAATTTATCAGAAGCTGTAATATTGGACTTGATGAAGTGTGAGTTTTCTTTTCTGTCAGAGGTGAAACCTTAATATGACAGGAGATTTAATCGGATTTTATTTCATTTGATTTTTAATTATGATGTCAGAGGTATGATTTTAACTTGACAAATATTTTGGAGTGTCACTTGCTCTACTGGAGAAAAATAACGAGAGAAATTTTATTGTCAGAGGTGAAATTTTAACATGACAAGAGATTTATCTGATTAAGGTTTTTAGCAAACCCCCAGCTATCAACGGATTAAATTAGCCTTTACCAACTACCGTTTGAGTCGGGCTAGCCATACTATTTCCCTCAGCATGGTGAGTTGTCGAGGGTTTCGTTTGGGCTTAAATGCCAAACTTTTCCTCTTCCCTTTGCCTTAGCATAGGGCAGCGATGTATCATTATATTCGAATAAGGATACTGTTGTGACAGGTTTGTCATGGGATTTTTAGTAAACCCCCAGCTATTAACATATTTGATTAGCCATTACCAACTACCATTTGGGTTGGGCTAGCCATGCTCTTCTCCTCAGAATGATGAGTTGTCGAGCGTTTCGTTTGGATTTAAATGCCAAACTTTTCCTCTTCCCTTTACTTTAGCAGTTTTGGGCAGTTCATACTTTTACCCCCAGCATGATGGGGTTGGCGAGAAATTTATTTTCTTCCCGTAGGCTTGTCAGCGTTGGGTAATTCATACTTTTTAGCCCCAGTATGATGGGGTTGGCGAGAAATTTATTCTCTTCCCGTTGCCTTGACGGCATTGGACAGTTCATGCTTTTTGCCCCCAGCATGGTGGGGTTGGCGAGAAATTTATTCTCCTCCCGTTATCTTGACGGCGTTGGGTAATTCATACTTTCTACCCCTAGTATGATGGGGTTGGCGAGAAATTTATTTTCTCCCCGTAGCCTTGTCGGCGTTGGGTAATTCATACTTTTTACCCCCAGTATGAAGGGGTTGGCGAGAAATTTATTCTCTCCCCGTAGCCTTGTCGGCGTTGGGTATATATATATATATTTTATATTTTATTTTTTTATTATTATTTTTTTACAGGTTATGGGGGTTTAAATTAACCGCCCTGAGCTCATCTTTGGAATTGTTGTGAGCCCAAGTGGTACCTTTAGACCACCCACCTTAAATATGTCCGTGTTAGCTCTAACTCCTTTTTTGTTCAGCTTTGAGCTGAACTGCTCTAGCGTCAATCAACGCTTGAATTTGTCTTTTAAAATAAAACAATTTTTTGTGCGGTGACCTATAATCCAATGGTACAGGTAGTAATTCGGATCGTTAGTCTTCTCAACCTCTTCAGGTCTTTTGCTCTATGGCAACTTTAGCATCTTGCGCTTGCTGAGCAGATTGAACATAGTAGCAGTATGCTCATCCTTAAACGAATATTGCTTTTGAAGCCTGGTTTACTTTACTGTGTTGCTTATAGTTGGCCATGCTTTCTATTTCGATGTGTTCTCTACGGCCATTGCCATTATGTCTTTCCCTTTAGAACGGGAGAAATGGAATGGAGGTTCATTTGTACTGCCTCCAGTTGCAGATTGCTGCTTTTCGAGGCGTCGAAGTATATCTTCGGCCTGTTCACCCTGCTTAAGTAGATCTTTCCATGATTTGGGTTCGACCGAGCCCATTTTATCTAGAACGTCGGTCAACATGTTGTGTCTGCAGGTTTCCACAAGAGTATCCTGCATCATGCCATATGGGCATCGAACAGAAAGTTCTCGAAATCGCTCGACATAAGCTTTGACCGTCTTGTCTTTCTCTTGCTTTGCTGCTAGCAAGGATAGTATAGAGACTTCAGTATCATCTTCAAAGAATAGGGCTAAGAACTCATGTTCTACATCGGCCCATGATTTAATTGTTCCCTGGGGTAGCTGCATGAACTAGGTAAATGCAAGCCCCCGTAAAGTGCTCGCAAATATCTTAGTCATAGTCGGATCATTCCCCATGAGGTGTCCTGTCTGCGACAGAAAGTAGAAGATGTGTTGCTGCGGCGAACCTTTACCGTCGAATGATTGAAGGTTCAAAGGTTTATATTTTGTAGGGTAAGGTACAGTTTCCCATTCTATGGGATATGGACGTACTACCCCCACCTCTTGCAGTTTTTTGCGATGAAGAAAAGCTTGTATTTGGTTCTCCATCTTCTCTATTTTTTCTACGTGAGGGTTGATGATAACCTTCACTTCCTCTTCCGCTCTTGAATGAGGAGGCACTTCTTCATCCTCATCCTCGCTGTCTTCATTTATTTGGACGGGTCGTTATCCTTTCTGCCGACAAGAAACGGATGACGAGGATTGACTCTTTCTAGTTTGAGCTAACAACTCAATTAAAAGTTGTTTCATTTCTTCTATGGTCTCTTCTTGCTGTTCGAGATTTTTTTTCTTGTCTCTCAAGCCTTCCAGAGACTTCTTCTAGGCGCACGCCCTCTGGTTCGATAGAAACTCTTTTTGACTCTGGAGTGATTTCCTTATCTGAAGGGTTGTTTCCGACCACCTCTTTGCCTTTATTAACCATATGCGATGTGGCAGCAGGCAGATCGGTTTCCGAGCACACCTATTTCACCGTTCGCATTCTTTTAGGTTCGGTGATCTGCTAAAAAACTGATCGTTTTGAGTTGCATTTGCAGCTTGATAAAAAAGTTGAGATCAACTATTCGCATTGGCAGTGAGGAATATTTTGTGAGAAGTTCTTCTTCCAATTGAGATACTCTCTTAAGTCTTGAGGTACCTTCACATCTCTATTTGCATCTTGACGCCTTTTGTGTCGCAAATTCGGTTCATAATACTGGAGAGTTTGCAATATTTCAGGGTTGAGCTCTTTTCCAGCATCAAATTGTTCTCCAACCCTTCTGCGGATTCATCTGGAGTGCACACTGGCCAGAGTAGTTGTGTGGATCCCACGCGCCTTTGCTAGAGAGATTAAAATACTTGGTGTATGTTGCATGCTCACCATAGGCGTGCTCAAAGAGACATGAGAGTTGTGTTCGTTGAACGTAACACATCGTTACTTCCGCGAAGTGGAATCCACGGGGTGCAACCCGCGGTTGCATCTGCGGGTTGCAACCAGCGGTTGCAACTGCGGGTTTGCACCCGTGGGTTTATTCCCGCGGGGTGCAACCCGCGGTTGCACTTACGGGCTTGGACCCGCGGGCTTGCACCAACGGTTGCAAACCGCGGGCTTGCACCCGCGGTTGTAAGCTGCGGGTGGCAACCCGCGGTTGCCACCCACGAGTTGGTACCCGCGGTTGCCGCCCACGGGTGGCAACCCGCGGTGCCACCAACGGGTTGGCACCCGCGGTTGCAAGCCGCGGGTTTGCACCGGAGTTGCTTCCGCGGGATACAACCCGTGGCTCCATCCGTGGATTTGCTCCAAAATTTTTTACTGTCCCGGAGTTTTCACAACCCTTCCTGTATGATTGAGGCGTACTCGTTGAGTTTTATGTCTTAGATTTCTCTTTTGGGAGTGGGTTAAAATTTGGTTTGACTTTTGGCTTTACTTCGGAATGGGCGATAACGCCGTATACTTGACAGACGATGACGTCTTGTCAGTTTCAATGGGCGATGACGCCTCGTAAGTTTTCATAGGCGATGACGCCTTTTGATTTCCGGCGGGCGATGATGCCTAACATTTTTTCATCGTCGCCCAGCGTTTCAATGACAGATCCGATCGCTACCAAATCAGACTGCGCCATCATATTCTCTGTTGTGAATAGAGAGGCTCCCATTGTGGTCGCCAGTTCTTGTTTGCTCAAAAATTGGATTTCTCCTTCCATTGTAAAATTGTTTGATTACAACGAAAATATTAAGATTTGCAAAAAAAATCTAAGGAATTATAAGAACAGGAATATTGATTGATTCTCTTTTGTTATGTGGGTTCGGGTGGCGATGGAGCCTCGCTGGTGCACTCCGTGGACCGTCTGACTTGGAAGGGAATGACTCTGCTCTGCTCCTCAATTTCACGAACTCGCTCCAAATCGTCCAAAAGTCCTTTCTCGGACTCAATTTCTGTCTTTTATAGACCGAATCCGCTCGAAATCCGTCTCGAATCCTCCCTGAAAAATCAGATCACGAAATATCAGCTAAATAAACAACGAAAATAGGCGGAAAACAACCCGCGGGTTGGCACCTGCGGGATCGCTCCTGCGGGTGGCCACCCGTGGGACACCCACGGGAGGAAGCGGGTGCACACCCGCGGGATTCCTCCCGCGGGTCTCCCGCGGGATTCTTCCCGCGGGTGGGCACCCGCGGGAGGAATTCCCGCGGGGCCCACCCGTAGGGATTTTCTCAAAAATAATTTTTTTTTTTAGGTGTCTACATTCCTGTCGCCTCAACTCTTCTTGACGAGCTGTTAACTCTGCCCGTAGCCGCGCCAACTCTATTTCAGTGATCGCTTCCACATCCGCTTGACGAACTGTGTTTAGCGTGTTCACCTGCTCTTCTAAAGTTTCAAGGTGGGCCCGGTAAGGAGCTGCTCGGTCATGTCCCCCAATCCTTTCAATATTATCCAGGTAACTGGACAACATTGGACGTCCAAGATCAAGAAAATCTCTTCCGTCCAGGATCATCCCAACACATCTTCTTAGCAACCGCATAAAATCATTAACACTGTGGTTGAAGAATTCTTCGAGAGGGTCCACAGTGTCTGTATTTAAAGCATGCAGCGCTAAGGAAGATGTCGCCGGGGGAGGAGTAGCATCCGTCGGAGTCGAGGAAGAAGAAGCACGTCCCTGTACCAAACTCATTACATGCGGGGCCAGTAAAGCCAATAAAGACTTGGCTGAACTGGGACCCGAGGTGAATTATCACTGGTACAAATCACCCGAGCAGCACCACCAGTAGGGGCAGACGATGGAGTATCTTCACCCGAAGCTCCTCCTGTGGCAGAAGTGGCTTCGAATGAGAACTTCAAATTTTCTTCGACTCCCATTGGCAGATGACTTGGAGCTGGAGGAGTCACCACTGTCTCAACAGCCATAATGGTAGAAGGCGTTAATACCGCCGGCTGAGGAGCAGAGGGCACGCCAACTATTACTGAAAAAGTTTCCTCGGAGCAGACCCTTAGTGTTGGAGATGGCAGACTTGGGGACGGGGTAGCTTCTCTTGCTGCGGTCGCGACAACGACCTCTGTCCTATCATCACTCCCGAGTTCATCGATGGAGGGAACTGAAGTAGGAACAGAGAGAGGAGCTGACGTAAAAATATCCACGTCAAACTCCCCCGCCGAACTACTTAGACCACCCATCGAGCCGGTGGTACCAGAGTAGTCGACCAGCTCCTCAGACTCCACCCTGGTAGTCGAATGCATGGGAGAGTGGAATTGACTACCTGCATCTCAGAAAAGCAAACAAGGAGTGTTACATATAATATAGAAAAAGGAACAGAAGATAGAATATAAAATTTAAAAGAACCATATCAGGAGATACAAGTCCTGTGGTTGGACTTGAAGGAGGAGCCGTCGTTGTCTCTAAAAGTACACCCGTCTCGCCGCCCAAAGGTTGCGTCATAGTACTATGTCGATTCTTCAGTTGGCAGGCGAACCACAGCATCAGGAGCGTGGGGAGCTTCACAGAGCGTACTCACCTCTGCTGGCCCAGATGGCAGAGTTAAGGCCAGCAAGTCTGAAGCAAACTTGACCGCCGCCTCTTGAGGGGCTAAGAGGGTCCCCGGGGCTAGTTTCTGCTTCTTCTTCGTTGGTTCGCCCCTTACAGATCCGCGACGCTTGATGGCTGGACTCCGGGAGCGGGGAACCAAGTTTTGAGGAGCACCACCAGCATTCGCCGTCATCGTCATCTCCATCAAAGTTGCCAACATCTGATGGATCGGCCACCACGCTAAGGAATTCATCCATCCCTTTTACCCTCACTCTTTTAGCCCCTTTGCGGCTAGAGTAGAAGGCCTCTATCTCTTTACAGTAGCTGTGGTTGATAGAAAATGGGGCACATCAGCATTGGCAATGTTGTACCAGGTGCAGAAGCTTAATACCATGCTTAACTCTGGCGATTTCAGGGGTAGCATAAATTCTGCTCTGGTTCCTCCAGCAACAAAATGGAACCAGCCCCGTGCCCCTGCGTACAGGTTCCCCTCGTATACCAACCCTTTATTTGGATTTCCTACATAAAACTGCGTATATCCAAATTGACGGGCAAATCTGCTCGGGATATACGGCTCTATGTAGCACATGGTGTCTTGCCTGTACACCAAGTGTCCGGAGCGAATGTTCAGCAACCACCAGAAGGCCCCTAAAGATAAGTTGGTGAACTTGTTTGCTCCTAAAATATCTTTAAACTTAGATCCATACTCTCCCCCAGGAAAGTCTGGGAAGCAGCGGAAGATCTCATAGTTTTGATGATGACGGAGTGTCCTGCGAATTTGAGACATATAATTGCTCTTCCATACGGAGCGCTCGTACTTCTCCATGAAGAACGGCTTGTCAATCGGGCAGTAATCCGCAGTACTCATCAACGACGGCCAGTGCATGACTAGCCACGCCATTAAGTATGCATAGGGCATCTCTACCCTTGGGTGCGGTGTCTTCACCGTAGCAGCTTCTTTGGCTGTTTTACCCTTTCCATCTTTGCCCTTGTTCTTCTCTGCTAGCATAAAACTCTTGCAGAGAGCCCGGAGCCCGCTTTAGAGGCAACCATTGCTGGTAATAGCCCGAACGGTCGCCCGTAAGCCAATAAAATAGACGACGTTCTTTACAATGGCCTCCTTGGAAAGTGAAGGAACAACGCATCTCTTTAACCAAAGCATCAGGAATCCCACAAGTAGACCACTATCTGAAATTGGGAACTGTGCCTGGTAATGGAAGCTTTGGAAGATGGTATCAGGACTGAATCCTCCTTCATTGGAGTTAGTCGTATAAGTTGTGGCTTCCAGTTTGGAGATATGCTCCTTTATTTCTTCAACACTTACAGGTGGGCGTCCTTGAACCATTGGGAGACTCTCCTTCAAATTAATGAAGAGGTAGTCAGCCCAGTTCTTATAGCCAACTCCCTGGTTCCTCACTCCCGCCAAGTCGGTGCAAATGTGATAGTGGTACATCATTTCCCAATAGGTTTGATAGATGTGCTCATCCCCCGCTTTTAGCATCTTCAATTCTTCAGCGGTGGGGATATATTCCTCATAAGAGACTTCGCCTATTGATAACCCTGACACTTCGAACATCTCGTGGAGAGCGAATCCCAGCTCACCCACTGGTGTAAAGAAGGTGCCGGTTTCAGGGTTATACATCTCCAGCAGGCTGAACAGATGGTATGAACTTTGAGGCAAGCCGAACTGGACGTTTCTAATGGCTTTGTACAAGCCAATTTCCTTCAGGGTCTGCGCATGGGTGTCTAGTATGTATTTGACGAGCCTGAACCACCACATGTTGCCCGAGGAATGGACCCATCCGGGCATTCTGAAATCTTTGGCGGGGTACTACTGTCCACCCTTGGCCAAGAATTCGCTAAGAAAGGTCTTAGCACGAATTGGGACTTCACCAACAGAGTGTTCTTTGGTGACTCTGCCTGGGAGGAGCCCCGTAATACATCTAGGGGGACCATCTTGAAAAGCCCCATTTGCGCCAAACTTGCCTGTCGCAACACCATCATATTCACGAGTTAGCTCAAATTCTAACTCGCGGTGGGAAGATAGCCTCTGAAGATACACCACGGGGTAGCTACGCTCCATGTCAGGCAGAAACATGAGCAGATCCCCGGCCTGGTACAACCACTTGCTCTCCTCTTCAAAGAGGATCTCATCCGAATGCTCCAACGCATCTCCAAAGAGGAATGCGGGTTTCTCCAATGTCTCTCGGTTCATCGCTTTAAAAGGAGCATCAGTGATAATCTCCCTCGCAGTCGCAGGACTGTATCTTATCAATTTCTCCTTGCGCTCTCTAAGACCTGGCTTGAAGGTGGGAAGATCAGTAGTGAAATGGAACTGAGTTGCTGAGTCTGCACCACCAACGAAGCCGAAGTGATGCCCTTGGGAGATTGGATCCACTGAATAGCCAACTGCAAAAGAAAACTTAATGATTAGAAAAGTTTCTGCAAATCAAAAAAGTTTTCTAAAGTATAAAAATGCGGAGCTAGAGGTAACTACCGCGAAGCTAAGTTCGATAACTTCGCATTTACAAACGCGAAGCTAAGATTGTAACCTCACGTAAGAATGCGACAGTTAGCAAAAATAACTTCGCTTTTAGAACGCGAAGATAACGCGATAGCTTCGCGTGAAAGAAGACCAGAGATCTCCTTCTTCTCCAAGCCATTTGGCCGGAGTACGGCGATCTTGCCAGTAAAAGAGATGATTAGCCGGTTAAAACCAAGCCAAATCACTCCTAAAATGTTCTAAAAAGTCCAAAAGTGAAGATTCTTACTGCCGATAGGCGTGGCGTGGACTGGCTCGCCGCTGCGGCCACTTCCACGGCCGCTGCCGCCGCTGCTTGCGCCGGCCACTGACGGCGAGGGTGCGCGAGAAGAGGCACGAGTCTTGGGTGCCATTGCTTGCGAAATCTTAAAGAGAATCGAAGGAAAATCTTGAAAATCGCTCGAGACGCTAGGGTTGCAAGGATCACCGGTCGCCTGAGCTTTGGATTCTTGAATTCTTCGAATGAAGGAAGAAGGAAGAGACTCTATTTAAATGAATAAACCTGCCCCTTGGTATTCGGTGCGAGATTCGGTGCAGTTGATCACTGAAACGCGAAGCTATTAGCTCCGCGCAAGTGAACAAAACGTGAAGATAAACTTGGTATTTTAACTCCGCATTTTCAGTTTGAAGATCCAAAGTATTTCAAAATTTGTTAAATTCTAAACCATTTTGAAACTTTGGAGGGGGTTCTGTTGGCAGTGAAAATTTCTAAGTAAAAAAGGATTTTCTACAACAGAACGCGGAGCTAACTCCGTAGCTCCGCGTATTGGCTATTTTAGCCTTGGGTTTGAGCAAAATGCGGAGCTAATCCATAGCTCCGCATTCAGGTCTCTTAGCTCCGCATTTTGGTGAGATTAACTCCGCGTTAGCAGATAACCAGAATCTCAAGTTGATTGAGATTATGATTTGGGCTTATCCAAATACCCAAATTAAGTCCGATCAGAACTCTAAATCAAGAAATTTAAATCAAAACTAAGATATTTGATTGGAATCCTTGATGAGTACAAATTATATTTAGATAGAAACTCTCATATCATCCTAAAGCTATAAATACCCCTTTAGGGAAGCCCTAGGGATATTTTTTTGAATATCGTTTAAGCATCTTAGAGAATTCGAGTTACGCATAAAGCCTTGAATTCGTGAAGAGCAGAGAAGATCAAGATCCAAGAGTCGGCCGGCTTCTTCTTCATCAAGAGCAAGGAGACCCTCTTTGTCAGATCGTCCAAAGGAACTACTTTGATAGATCCCATCGCCACACAGATCCCACGATTATTGTAAAAGAGAGCGATATACTATAAATCCTCTCGTTTGTTCTCTTTTTCTTTTGTTCTCTTTCATTGTAATCTAAGCTGAATTCAATGGAAGGAAAGCAACAAATTTCTGCTGCGAATAGGGTGGGAACCCGCGGGTGCCACCCGCGGGGTGCCACCAGTGGGGTGCACCCATGGGGTTGCCCACCTCGGTACTTCGGTTACGTAGATTTGATCCAGATTTTAGGAGAACAGTTACCCCCGATCTCGGTGTTTCTGTTACGTGGATTTGACCTAGATCTTATCTGAGCAGTTACTCCTTGATATATAAAAGAGGGGAGAATTACCCTAAAAACAGAGTTTGCAGAGCGGAGAAATTCTCAAGGAGGAGAGTCCCAAACGAAGAGAAACAGGGTGACAGAAAAATCCCAAGAGCGGAGTTCCCTCCCCTTCTCCGGAGAAATCAATCGACGCGGCGTTCAGATCGTCAAATGAGTGCAGAAGTAAGGCTCCACCGCTGCCAAAACCCACAAATTAAAAGGAAAATTAAAATCAAAATTTCCTCATTCTTGTAATCTTGAATTATTCTGTAATTTTCTTTTTATTGTTGTAATTCAAAAGTAAATTGGAAATGTAAGGAAATTTCCAATTTTCGAGGGTCTAGGCATTAAATTATGTCTGTGCATGGAAGCTTACAAGAAGTCCAAATAGGTTAAATGGTTGAAAGAGAGATGATAACTTTAAATCAAGGATGAAACATTCAGAAAAATTAGGAGAATAATTGAAAAATAAAGCAAAGAAAAGTAGGGATACAGAGACATTATCATATAGCTCACCTTTCTTCCCAAAGTTTTGAAGGCATAATAGACAAGCCAATATTTTGGGCAAATCATTGTCTCGAGCATATCTTACTGCTTATTACTGAGTGTGCGTGTATGCATGCGTGCGTCTCTACATGTGCATGTGTGCATGTGCACGTGTGTGCATGTGCAGGTGTGCATCTATAGGATTTTGAGATTTTGCTAGGTAGAAGCTCTCATAATGATATATCGAACGCTTCCAAATTGCACATGAGTGCACCAAATTGGTAAAAGAAGATTGCCGCAGAATTAGATGGTGACTCTCATCTAAGAAGATGGGAGAGCTATCTTCTTTTTTTTTATCCCAATAACGGTGGATCCCTCTTCTTATATGCAAGTTTCAAAAGGATGAATTGTTGTCCCTCTTCAACGACAACCAAGGGTTTCAATGTAAATCCTAATTGAAGATGAGTTGGTTTGGTGATTTTCATGGAGGCAATAGGGTTGATGCCGGTTAATGTGAAGATGGCTACTGTAGTAGATATGGTGACCGATAATATCAGGCTAGACGATAGGAAAAATCCTAAATCTAGCTAGGAGTGATTAAGGTGGAATGAAAAGTTAAAGATTAAAGAGAAAGCTAAAGTTTTTAAACTTTAGGATTTCTGATGGTCACCAAAACACATGTGGATTAAAAAGTGTGCAAAACCTTATCATGGTTAGGGCTACTGGAAACGGTCATAACTTAGTGCAACTGTGTTTATAAAAGGAGACAATACTCAATCTAATCCTAGGGGTTCTTCATCGACCGACATGACAAATCCCTAGCAATTTCTTCCTAGCACATCAACAACTTCTTTGAAAGAGGATGTATGCACTCTTAAGTACTTTTCACTGAAAATTGGCAATGAAGGAAACTTTTATGCAGAGATTTCAAGAAAATAGAATAAAATATTTGGGGCAACATCATACACTATAAATCCTTCTACTCTATATTGAGTGGGTGTATTGATACAACAATAACTAAGCCTTTTATCCCAAGTACTTGGGATAGGAGAGGGTGTATTGATAGATTGTACGTAGAAATCAAAATGCTCACAAGAAATTCTCCTTTGATAAAACAAATTTTCTTTTCTCAAATTTGTAACGAAGGAGGAGCATGATTTGTCGCATGCGGGAATGACAATGTCGTTTAATAAAAAATTCATAATCCTAAAATAAAGAACATAATCAATTAGTTTTTAGAGGGATTTATTCTCCTCTGTGTCGATATGGGTTCTTTTCTTGAATTTATATTCTAAACTCTAATCCTAGAAAGCTTTGAGTAGGCTAGTAAGCCTTGTCGGGATTTCACTCTTTATATATAAAACGATAAGAAACTATATCGACTATAATCATTATGTTTTCTCGTATTAATTTATTCTGCAGTATTCGCATCATACCAAAACTCGGTAGTAACATTGGTGAGTAAATTGAGCATATCTTGAGTTAATTATCTTTGTGATTGATGTTTTTTGGATTTTCGTGATTTTTCTAGATTCTTTGGGAATAGTCCCAAATCTACTTATTATTCTAATATTATTTTCTTCCGCGTGGCCCACTTGCGTAGGTCGAATCCCATCTCACTCCCTTGGCTGCCCCTCTCAGGCTTTAACCTACTTAACTTCTGGGATGTGAGAGTTTGGCTTAAAATTGGGAAATTCTAACTGAGCACACCATTTTGATTTGTGAGCACACATTTTGAATTGGGGATTAGATCAAACTATTCGGGGAAGTTTTAAGACTAATTCTCCAGAGCCCGGGCAAAAAGCATGTTCAAAAATGAAATAGCAAACTCATAATATTTTACAACTCTAGAAAGTGGTGCTCACTAGGTCAACCAGTGTGCTCATTTAGAATTTCCCCTTAAAGTTTCAATTCCTAAAAACAGACTCTTGCCCTTACGTAACCATGCCAAAATCCGAACCACGTCTCACACACTCCCTTTGATGCTCCCTCCATCTTCCTTGCTGAACTTAACTAACTTAGCCCATTCTCCCTCTCTTTCTCATTCTCATTTTTCTTTTTTATTTGTTTATTCTTTGTTCTTTGGAAAAGAGAATCAAGCTCTCAAGCTTCTAGTTCAATATCTCAAGTTCCATCAACATCTCTATTACCATAATCGCATTCTCTTCTCCAAGAATTGAAGGTAAGCAATCCTTAAACACTTTGCATGAAAACTAATTAATGCCTACTAAAGGTGAAATTAGATTTAAACCTCAGTTGATGGTATGACTTATTACTCAACTGAGTTATTTGTTATATTCATGCATGTAACTAAGTTTAAGTACTTGATTATGCAAGTAATATTACACATATATTCCATGCCTAAGTATGTCTAATGATACCATTTAATCATATTTTAGCTTATGCATGCTTGACTAGTTATGCTAAATTAATCAAACCCTAAGAAATCTGTCCAATTCAGCTACTCACTGTAAAATGGAAATAATTCACATCTAACTCTGATTGAGCTCATTCTTGCTTCATTGTAAGGCTAGTTCGAAGATCTACAACTTTCCTCATGATAATATTTTTTAATTCTAGTTTTATCTATGTCCAACTAGAATATGAAATTACTCTTCTGCATCATGTCCTATGATCTTGATACCTCAATAGAATAACTGTATCTTTGGCGTCTTAACTCCAATTAAGGTCACTCTTATTCTTTGGAAAGCTGATTTCTATATTTGTAACTTTTCTCTTTATGATGTTTCCTAGTTATATCCATTTATGTATTCAATCCAAGTTAAAAAACTACTGTTTATGCATGCATCCTGAGCTAAATTCCCATTTCTGATTTTATCTTGTGTCATTTTGCACCGGATTGTCTTGTTCTTGATTAAATTGAGCTTGCTTTCCCCTCAAATGAGTTTTAGACTTAGTTTTTGTACATTGTGGACTCCCACATGATTAAAGGAAAGTTAGATAATTTTACTGCTTTGATGTGTTCAAATTGGCCTGATTACGACATTCTCATGCGAGATGCATGCTTGCGATTCTCATGCTTGCTTGCTTTGCTTACTTAGCCATATTGTGCGCACATCTACTGTGTGCATTGCTTTAAATACATATCAGTAATTAAGTATCTTTTTTTTTTGACGATAAACGGGGGGTTATAGCCTTCCGCGTTCCGTTAATGAGATCATAATAGAACAATCATGGTCTATGACCACTAGTAATGTGGTCCATTAATAGAGTTACAAAGGTTCAAATATCATTACATAAAAAGCAACAAAGTAAAAAACATCAAATAAAAGTAAAAGTACATATGTCCTGGATATCGCAGCTGTGTTTGTCACCACTCCATCTCTTCTCGAACTGTCGAAGTCATCCCCTACTCCTCGACTGGTGGGGTATCGTCTCCCAAAGAGCCATCTGATAAGTAAAGTTTCTCTTCATCTGAGAGAATACCTGTCCAAGTCATGGAATCATGAATAGTAAGTCGCATGCAATAATTAATGGAGCGGTATTTGTCATTGAATAATCTATTATTTCTCTCTCTCCATATATTCCAGCAGTATGCAACAATCATCGTTCTCAATTTGTGATTATCATTACCCCTCCTATCAAGTCTTCTCCATATATTTGTATCTAAAGTACAATTGATGTTCAACCCGAAAGCCCTAGCACACTCGTCCCATATACCTCTGGAAAAAGAGCAGTTAAACATAATGTGTTCAACAGATTCTCCCTCCATCTTGCACAACACACAAATATTAGGGTCAATCCATCCCCTTTTTTGTAACTTCGGCCAGGTAAAGAGAGTTTTTTTACAAACTAACCATAAAAATAACCTTATCTTTTGAGGACACTTAACCTTCCAGATCCATTTAGTGTCCACAGAAAGGATACCACCATTTATGAAATGGCGAAACATGGAGTTCACTGTGAAATTACCATTCTTCTTCCATCTCCAACACGGTCTATCCTCTTCTATTAGAGAAGGTGATAAGTCGCTCAAAAGTTATTTTAGCATTCTTACTCTAATGAAATCCTGGCCGGATAAAGCCGCTGAGTTCCATCTCCATCTCGAACGTCCCCAACAATCACTAACCCTAGTATTTTTGTCACTAGCCTTCTGGAAGATTTCTGGAAATAATGTCTTGAGAGGAAGTTGTGAGCACCACCTATCATGCCAGAAAGCTATCTTGTCCCCCTTACCCAATTTATATTCCAGACTTCGACAAACTAGTTGTCTCGTCACAATCATCCCTTTCCAAAAGACTGATGCCCTATGGTTTTTCTTTATTTCTCCGAACCACGTATCACCTTTCGGGCCATATTTATTCAGCAGTAATTTTTGAAATGAGCCCTGATTATGCGTAATTAGATACCACCACCATTTGGACATGAGTAACAAGTTGAAAGTCCTAAGTTCTATGACTCCTAGGCCTCCTGCTTCTTTAGGTCTACATACTTGTCCCCATGGGACCAGATGGTATTTATTGGATGTCATGTCTACTCCATTCCAAAGGAAGCTCTTCCTGATCTTATCGATTTTATCTATCACCCATTTTGGGATAATGAAGAAGGACATAAAGTATAGTGGTAATGAGGAGAGTACTGAATTAAGTATCACCACTTTCCCTCCCAAGGACAAATACTTTCCTTTCCAGCCCTCAAGCTTCTTCTCAAAGCAGTCTAATAATGGAAACCAATCTTTTTTCGACAACTTCCCCGGTTTTATTGGTATTCCTAAGTAAGTTATTGGGAATTGCTACTCTTTGCACCAGAACACTTCTCTAATTATCTGCATGGACACGTTCCTTGCTCCCAAACAAATCAGGGAACTCTTTGCAAAATTTATTTTCAGACCCGACCAGGCCTCATAACAGCAGAGTGCCCATTTGATAATTGCCGCTTCTCTTAAGTTGCCTTGCCCAAAAATGAGCGTGTCATCTGCGTACTGTAGATTAACAAATGATAGATTAGGGGCCCCAGGAAGCCCCTCTATCTTTTCCCTAGCCTTTAACTTCTGTAACATGGAGTTTAAGCCATCTGCTACTAAGACAAATAGCAATGGGGAGAGTGGGTCCCCTTGCCTTAATCCTCTCTTCATGAGTATTTCTTTTCCCAAAGTATTGTTGATCATTACCTGCGTTTTGCCAGAGTATAACCAGATTTGAATCCATGCCCTCCATTTCTCTCCAAAACCCCTGAGTTTGAGAGTCTCCAGTAGGCAATCCCAATCAACCATATCATATGCCTTTTCGAAATCTAATTTCAGTAAGAAGCCATCTATCTTCTATTTCTTGCATTGGTGTATAACCTCATATGTCGTGGCTACCCCTTCCAGTATATTTCTACCAGCAATGAAACTGGTTTGATAATCTTTTACTAATAGCTTTAGTTTCGGTGTCAATCTGTTAGCGAGTACTTTTGAGACTATCTTGATGGAACTGTTCAATAATGCAATCGGCCTATAATTACCAATCTGTCCTGGTGAGCACTTCTTTAGTATTAGGGTGATGACTGAATAGTTGATTCTATCCAATTTACTCACCCCTTTGAATACATCATCCATTAACCAAGTTAAATCCTTTTTGACATCTTCCCAAAAGAATTTAAAGAAACAAATTGGAAATCCGTCGGGGCTTGGAGCCTTGTTCTGGCCCAACTCCCATATTGCTCTTTTGATCTCCTCCTCCCGAAAATCCTCGTCAAGGTCCGAAAGTTCCGCTTCATTCTCCCAAGCCTCCTCTTTCATGCGAATACGGAAAGTGTTCTTACTGCCAAGCAGCCGTTTAAAGTGACGATATACATGTTCCTTCATCAAGTCCCCACTAACTTTTCTTTCGTTCACCCTAAGATGGTGGATCTCGTTCATTTTAAACCGCATACTTGCCCATCTATGAAAAAATGCAGTATTTGCATCTCCCTCCTTTAGTCAGTTAGCATGTGCTCTCTATCTCCATCTTATCTCCTCCCTCTTATATATTTCTTCAATTTTTCTTCTTAGCTGCAGTAATCTGCTGTTCTCATCCAAAGACAAATTACGAGTTTCTTCTAATTTTTCTATTACGTCTATCTCCTTCAATATGTCATCCTTCTCGGTTCTACCTTCATTTCTAAAGCGTTTGTCCTATTTGCCTAAAACCTTCCTTAGGCGACGCAACTTGATGAAAATATTTGCTGCTGCGTCAATTGCCCCCGTATGTTGTGACCAGCTCTCTTTGACGAGATCGCGCACCTCTCCATGATCCAGCCACCATTTCTCAAAATGAAAGCGTTTGTGCATTTTCTACTTTACCTCTTTAGAAGTGAGTAAAATTGGAACATGGTCTGAGGTTGGTCGCTGAAGAGCATAAATTTCGGCAAGAGGGAATTTGAGGTCCCAATTTTCAGAAACCAGTTGACGGATTGAGTCTCATGTTTGACTAAGTGAATAGTAGACCCGACAAAGGTAAATCTATGAGGTCCAATTGACTAATGAGTTCATTAAACTCATGTCTATCCCTGAGTGATCTTTCCTCCTCTTTTCTTTCACTTACAAATCTAGTGATGTTAAAGTCCCCTCCCAAAATCCACGGATCATCATACCTGTGTCTAATTGCGTAAAGTTCCTTCCAGAATTGTGTACGCAGCCCACTCTCATTTGGTCCATACACTGCAGTCACTATTTGGGTCCATCCATTCGTGATTCTCCTTACCCTAACAGATAAAGAAAATTCTCCTGGCCAAGACTTCAAAATTTGAAAGTTCTTGTTGACCCCAATTATAATCCCACCTGAAGCGCCCTTTGCGTTCAAGATACAGAAATCATAAAATTTCCTTGAAGCAATTAAACCCATCTGGGTCAGTCAGCTTCATCACCTCCATACAAATGATGTCAATCTTATTACTACTTATAATTTCCGCGACCATTCGTCGTTTGGCTGGATTTCTCAATCGTCTCACATTCCAAAAAATACAATCCATCAAAATGTATCGACGCCTTCTCCACCGCCACCCCAACTATACTTTCTAAGGCGTAATGGCCCCATTTTGGTCTTCCAATGACCCGACTTCTAGGTTTTTTAATCGTGTAATATTATGTAAATGGCCATTCTTTCCCTCCCCCAAATCAATATCGCATGTATGGGCTTAAAACAATTAATATTACATCAGGCACACAATTAAGAATACTAAATTCTGATTTAGATGTACCTGTAGGGTGTTCCGTTTGTTCTGCCTTGCGCTTAGAAGCCGCTGCTGCCACCTGACCCAACTGATAATGTTGTCCACCTCTTTTTTCCACCAGTCTCTTGCTTCTCCTAGATGGCGTGATCAGAGATGTAGTATGTCCATCCTGATTTGGTAGTTCATCCACCCTCTCATGGTCTGTCAGCTTTTCTTTCTCTTGAACATTTCCTCCACCCTGCTCCGGAATCACTATTGCCCCTCTTTGTTCTTGTGTTAATTCCTCCTCCTCTACTTATACTGTTTCTGTAGTATCTTTCTCTACCGCCACTATCTCTTGATTTTCCTTACAAAGTGCCTTTCTTATCTCCCTGACACGCTTAGGCAGTCTGGAAGGTTGTCTTTTCCTGACATGTCTATCTTACTTCATATTTTCTCTACACATAACATTTTTGAGTAACTTGGCAATAGTATCCCTGGCAAATTCTTTGTCGAAGTTGTTTAATGTAGTTAGCAAACCCGTGTATTCTATGTTTTTATTAAAGGACTCTTGGCTGAAGTCCAATTCGACTGGAATCCAGTTGCTTCATTACTATTGGACATATCCTTATCCATACTCTTGAAAGTCCCCTGATGATCATCCGACCCGTTTTATTGTGGGTACAAGGATCTTTACTCACCTCTCCCAAGTTGCGGGCCCCCTCACCATTTTGTAGACCACTAAAGTCCATAGATGAAAACCCCTCCACCATGCAGTCCCCTCCTCTCTCCTTTTTCCCCGCCTCTATTTTTCCCTCTTTGTAACAATGGTCCCACTTGAAGTTCCCTCTCTACCTACTCCCTCCCCAAAATTTCTCCTTGGGTGGGTCCCACCCGAACTTCCTCCCTAAGATAAGAGTGGGAGAGAGAATCTTCTCCCATCCACTCTCTTCCCACTTGCAGCCTTTGTTGACAGTGAAAATTTCTGAATAAAAAGAGTTTTCCACAACAGAACGCGGAGCTAATCCATAGCTCCGCGTCTGGCTATTTTTAGCCTCGCGTTTGAGTAAACGCGGAGATGTTTAATAGTTTCGCGTTAGCTCCGCGCACTGGTTATTTAGCGCCGCGTTTTGATGCGATTAAAGCTCCACGTGAGCAGATAACCAGAATCTTAAATTGATTGAGATTATGATTTGGGCTTATCCAAATACCAAATCAAATCCAATCAGAATTCTAAATCAAGAGATTTAAATCAATATTAAATATTTGATTGGAATCCTTGATGAGAGCAAATTCTATTCAAATAGAAACTCTCAAATCTTCCTGGGGCTATAAATACCTTCCTGGTGAAACCCTAGTGGTCTTTTCCCTTCGGGCTTTGGTCTTCTTCTTCTTTTCGGCAATCCAGAGATCGAAGATCATCTCCTTTCTTCTTCTCAGTTGAGTTGATCCTTCAACAAATCAAGTACGCAAGAGAGCCTTGAAGCCTTTTTGTGATCATCATTGTCTTGGAGAATTCAAGTACGCGAGAGAGCCTTGAGTTCGGGAAAGACAGAAAAGAAGATCGTCTACAGTTAGCCGATTTCTTCAAAAGAGAAGAAGTTCGACGTACCGATCGTCAACAGGAACTATTATAGATCCTATCGCCACTGATCCCACGATTATTGTAAAAGAGAGAGATTAAAATATAAGATCCTCTCGTTTGCTCTCTTTTAATCTTGTTCACTTCTATTGTAATCTAAGCTATATTCGATGGAAGGAAGCAAAGGAACTTTTACGGCGAACAAACTGGCGACCACAGTGGGAGCCATCTCTTTCACTAATGAAGAGATTGTAGCGCAATCGGACGTCGACATGATCGGATCTGAAGTAGATACGCTGGTTGTAGAAATCGACCAGCAGAAATACGAGGAGTTCCTCTCCTCCGGATCAGGTGACTTGGATGAGACACGGCACTATCGCTGTATGTACTCTAATGCCCGAGTGACGGGTAGAAAGGTATCCACCAAAAGACGGGGATCCTTGGAGACTGCGGTTATAGGGCCGGAGTTCACACAAGAAATCCTAGCCGAGGATGAGCTTCCGACTGCCGAAAAAGACCTGGGGACTGGATTGACCAGAACCCAACTCCGAAACAGGAACCGGAGAGTGAGGCGTAAAGCCCTCAAAGCCCGCCTTGGACGCGGAGCTAACACCAGAGGACGCGAGGCTATGGTCCCTCGCAAACTGGCTCGCGCTACCCGCGAGACCAGACTCTACTGCGTTAAATGCGAAGATACAACTTGCCTTAAAAGCAAGGAAAAGCTAGCGTGTGATTTTCCACGCGAGGCTATTGCTGAGCCTAGCGAGCCAGTAAGGGTTGCGCTAGTCGCATAATACCTAACACTCGCGAGTTACGCGAGTATAAAAATTCTTCAAAGCCAGCGTGTGATTTTCCACGCGAGGCTATTGCTGAGCCTAGCGAGAGACGCGAAGCCAGTAAGGGTTGCGCTAGTCACAGAATACCCAACACTCGCAAGTTACGCGAGTATAAAAATTCTTCAAAGCCAGCGTGTGATTTTCCACGCGAGGCTATTGCTGAGCCTAGCGAGAGACGCGAAGCTAGTAAGGGTTGCTCTAGTCGCAGAATACCCAACACTCGCGAGTTACGTGAGTATAAAAATTCTTCAAAGCCAGCGTGTGATTTTCCATGCGAGGCTATTACTGAGCCTAGCGAGAGACGCGAAGCCAGTAAGGGTTGCGCTAGTCGTAGAATACCCAACACTCGTGAGTTACGCGAGTATAAAAATTCTTCAAAGCCAGCGTGTGATATTCCGCGCGAGGCTGATACTGAGCCAAGCGAGAGACGCGAGGCCAGTGCTGGTTGCGAGAAACGCAAGACTTATGACACTCGCGAGAGACGCGAGGACGATTGGCAAATAGTTGTCAGTCGTAAAAATCGTGCTAGGCGCGAAGCTATGATCTGCGTTAAACGCGAAGATAAGTCAGCGTGTAAGAACTTCCCTTCATGCGAGTCAATTATCCCAGAAGCTAAACTTCTGAAGACTCACCAAGCCAGCGAGAGACGTGAGGCTAGTGTGGATAAGAGCGGAGCTATTCTTCAGGCCCGTAATGTGAAACGCGAGGCT
The DNA here is from genome assembly GCA_036321105.1 of Dracaena cambodiana. Classification (NCBI taxonomy): domain Eukaryota; kingdom Viridiplantae; phylum Streptophyta; class Magnoliopsida; order Asparagales; family Asparagaceae; genus Dracaena; species Dracaena cambodiana. The sequence goes on from JAYEPQ010000007.1 coordinate 17,099,289, forward strand.
ATTCCTAAGCCCCGCGAAGATCGGTCCGACCCCAGAGTCAGGGTTAATCAGTCAAAGAAGCTTCAATGGGTTCCCAGACCTTTTCAAGAGTTTGGGCCTCCTGACTCCACGGCTAAAGGCACTGATCTCAGGGAGTATCTCTCCAGAAAGAGAAGCGTAGAACAATTTCAAGCAGAACCTATCTGTCACTGCCAGCAACTAATGACCGCAGTGTCCGCTGTAATGGACAACTGTGGCTGCAGCAAGAGCAGGGTATCTGCGTTTGATCGATTAATCGAGCCGAACAAGAACCCTGTGAAGAAACCAAAGACTACTTCCCTGAGGCAATGGAGAGCTGTAACCTCCAACATGGTGGGGAAATGAAAGAAAATTGTAGAGACGGATGATGATTTAGAATCGAGCGATGAAGAACCTCATCGTGTTACTCGACTAAAATCAGGAGCCATCCCGCCTCGAAATTATAAGAGGCTCGCAGGGGGTCTTTATGATGAGGACAGTGCTAATTCAGCCATAGCCTCACCTCGTTCCTCCGCGTCATCTCGACTACAGAAGTCAGCATCGCACATGGCAGATAAATTTGATGATATCAATCAGAGATTTGAAGCTCAAGAAAGAATGATTCGAGAGCAACAGAAAACGATTGAAGACCTTAAGATGCTACTTTTAAAAGTTGTCGAGGATAACGCTAAATAGGGCAAGAAGACTTCAAATGAAGAAGAACAGGAGGAGAAAGCCCACTCAATGCACGAGGACGAGGATAGATTTTCTTTCCATGATCCGCATGGAGAAAAGATTGAAAGATTGCAAAATCAACTCGAAGTTTTGATGCATAAAAAAGAGTTGAAGGAGTCAAGAGTCTCTAGACCATATCCACCAGAATGGGATGTGGTGCCCTACCCTCCAAAGTATAAGCCACTCAAGTTGGAGCCCTACAACGGGAAGGGATCGCCCAGTCAGCATATCTACTATTTCTTGTCCCAAGCTGGACATTTGGTGGGAAATGACCCCATTATGGCCAAGATTTTCGCAAGTACTTGGCGAGGGCCTGCCTTTACCTGGTTCATGCAGTTGCCTCCAGGTACCATTAATACCTGGTTAGATGTAGAGAAATTATTTCTCTCACGTTTCTTTGAGGATGATACCGAGATTACGGTTCATTCCCTCCTTGCAACCAGACAAGGAGAACAAGAGACGGTCAAAGATTTCATAGAAAGGTTCCTGGAGAAGTCCGTGCATTGCAAACACGGAATGATCCAGGACACTCTTGTCGAAACTTATCGACACAATCTTAAGACCAATGTGCTCCTAAAAATGGGGGCCGTAGAGTCTAAGACATGGAGGGATTTGCTCAAACAGGGAGAGCAAGCTGAGGACTTAATTTGTCGAGTTGAAGAATCTCGTGGATCAAGAAGTGCTTGGGGTAGTAAGTCATATACCCAAAATAGCAGCAATAAAAATAAAGGAAAAGCAGTGATAGCATCAGAAGCTGCTCCTCAGAAAACCAGCCCTCCGCCGGAGCCGAAGCCTCAAGGTCAGCAAGGATCAAGGCAAAGTAGACCGCAGCAAGAAAGGAATTACACTTTCAAGGCGGAACAGACGCCTATCCTCTTTCACTTGCTCCAAAAGAAAGGAATGTTGAAGCTTCCAGAAAATAAGAAGCCAGAAGATGCTGGAAAGACTAAAGATCCCAATTACTATCTCTATCACCGGAATGTTGGGCACCCTACTAGGGATTGTTTTCCCCTTAAGAACAGAATCCAAGCACTAATAGAAGCTGAAGTTCTGACGCTTAAGGAAGAGCAGAAGAAAGTCACTGCCAATATGGCAACCATAGTGGTTGGAACCCATGAGTTCCCGCAGGAGTGACCCCAATCCCTAAAGGTAAGATGGTTACGAAGAATCTCGACCCTCACAACAAAGCCCAAGAAGGACTTGTTCCTGTGACGACCCAAAAGGGGGAAGTCATGTGGGTTCATTCCGATTTGATAGAGGATGAGCAATGGACTACTACAGGAAGTCAAAAGAAGAAGCGGGCTGTTAATGCCATCTCTGCGGATATAAAGGAGGAATATATAGCTTCGGGAACATTCACAAGTTCTGAAGAGGAGCTCGAAACTATGGCCACTCATCAAGATGGGGCAGGCCCTTCCGGTACCCGATCCGGAAAGACATATCTTAAGGACTACACTAGAATAGATCCGAAAGATATCTATGCGGAGCTTGCGAAACCCGCAAATCAGAAAGGGCCTCATTTCAAGAGGAGACCTGTCAGAGATGAAGGAGATAAAGAGTCTACCTTCAAGTTCGATATAATTACTCAGCTGGCCAACATCCCAGCACGAGTAACGCTTTATGAATTGTTGAGACTATCAAAATCAACATGTGAAGCATTACGAGAGGCCTTGGCAGACTCTGAGTCATTCTTAGCTTAGATAGTCGAGCCGGCTAATGAAGAACAAGACCCTTGATCCCATTGTCATCAAGTGAGGAGGCAGGTCCCACAGATTATCTTCTCTCCAGAAGACATGCAGGTGAGGAATATAAAGCACAACAGGCCTTTATATTTCACCGGATATGTCGGATCCACAAAGGTGGACCGAATTCAGATTGATCTGGGTTTTGCATTAAGTGTCGTGCCCAGAAGGTTGATGCAGCTGTTAGGGATTTTCCTCCATCGTCTGATGCCAACCAACACAACTATATACGGGTTCAACGCCAACAATAGCCGGCCCCTTGGAAAAATTCGACTCCGATGTCAAATCGGGGACTTGAGAACAGAGGCTACATGCTACGTCATCGATGCAGACACCTCCTACAACATTTTGTTGGGGCGGCCGTGGATCCATGCTCACATGATAGTCCCGTTGACCCTCCACCAATGCATGAAATATTGCGATGAGGAAGGAGAGATCCGAACGCTAATTGCCGACAAGTAACCATTTAAGGGACTAGAGAATTACTTCACAGATGCTGCACTCTATAAACCAGCCCTTGAAGCCTCCAATGACGATCCTGACGAACTTCCAAAGCCCGATGATAGTGGCAATGAAATCGATACTGAGTACGAGCTTCTTGGAGAAGATGATGGGGGTGATTATGAAATCAACCCTTATTTAGATTTCAGTTCGAGTCTTGATAATATAGTGAATGTAATAGAAAGTGAGTGGGTTATTAATGAAGACATAAAGTTAGTCTACAAGCATGCTGTAGCTACTGAGTCTGAACCCTCTTGTACTTCCACTGAAGTGGATAGCCTATCCGAACTTGAAGTTCTGGCGGTATATCATTTGCCACTTAGGTCATCCCTCCTTTCTCGGTCTAAAATAGTTGAGGAAAAAGGTCACTACTTCGAAGTGCCTCCTCGGAGAGGATCCCAAAGGCCGATTATGTTCGGTAAGGTAATTACATCACCCCGGCGAAAGCAAAGCAGCGAAAGTGATGAACAAACATCATCACAATTTCATCTGTATGAACAGAAATCCCGGCAGATAATGGAGAAGATGGGTTATAATTTTACCCAGAAGCGGGGATTGAACTTCGGGAAGGGGCGATGCAATCTTATACCCTCGTTCAGACCGAGAGGAAAGAGCTCCGATTATTATCAAAAGACTCACAGAGATTTGGGCTATGTATCTACTCCCCCCTCATCCACTAAAAGATGAAGAGAGTTCTTCGGCCAAAGAAGATACATCTTCACCCGACCATGATTCGGATATAAGTACCGGCATCTGGTTTCAATCGTTGACAGCCAATATGGTTTCAGCCGCATTAGAAAGCGATGAGGAACCAATTGATGTTCAAGACGATTCCTGGGCTAAGCATATGGACACTCTCTGGGATGTCCGCTTTGAGCAGCGTGATCCTCCCACTGAAGATGAATTGAAACAAGTCAACATGGGAACGGATGAAAATCCTAAGCCCATCTTTATAAGCGACACGCTAACTCCTTCAGAAAAGGAGGAGCTTATATCTCTCATCAAAGAGTATATAGACGTATTCACATGGAGTTATGAAGACATGCCGGGGCTTGACTCTCAAATTGCCACACACCGGTTAAATATAAAAGAAGACGCCAAGCCAGTTAAACAACATCAAAGGCGTTTTCGGCCGGAGTTGATGGAGGCAATAGTTGCTGAGGTCAACAAACTTATAAAGTCCGGATTCATTCGCGAAGAACAACATCCTGATTGGGTGGCCAATATAGTGCCAGTTCGTAAAAATAACGGCAAAATACGGATATGCATCGACTTTCGGGATCTCAACGCTGCATGTCCTAAGGATGAGTTTCCACTTCCCATCACCGACGTGATGATAGACAATACTTATGGTTATGAGAGGATGTCCTTTATGGATGGCTTCTCAGGATATAACCAAATTAGGATGCATCCGGATGATGAAAAGCATACAACTTTCAGAACGCTGCTGGGGGGTATACTGCTATACGGTGATGCCATTTGGGCTGAAGAATGCCGGTGCCACTTATCAACGTGCGATGAGCACTATATTCAAAGAACATCTGCGCAAGACAGTAGAGTGCTACGTGGATGACTTGGCGGTCAAAAGTAAAAATAAAGAGGACCACCTTCAGGACTTAAGAATGGTCTTCGATCTCATGAGGAGACATCATTTAAAGATGAATCCCACTAAGTCATCTATGGGAGTATCGAGTGGGAAGTTCCTTGGATTTATAATAACTTCAAAAGGAGTTTTCCTCGACCCTGAGAAGGTAAAAGCAATTAGCGAGATGCCGCCTCCCCGCAATCTTAAAGAATTGAGGGGGTTGCAAGGAAAGCTCGCTTATATTCGGCGCTTCATTTCCAACTTATCCGGACGTTGCCAGCCGTTCTCTCGACTTATGAAGAAGGGGGTTTCCTGTGTATGGGATCAGGCATGTCAACGGGCCTTTGATGACCTTAAAGAATACCTCACCAAACCTCCCGTTCTTATGGCGCCGGTTCCTAGGCAGCCCTTCCTTATATATGTAAGGGCCATGGATAATGCCTTAGGAGCATTACTTGCTCAATATAATGACCACAGCCATGAGCATGCCCTCTATTATCTAAGCAGGACAATGATCGGAGCCGAACAGCGGTACACCCCGATCGAAAAGGAGTGTTTAGCCCTACTGTTCGCTATTCAGAAAATGCGACACTATCTTTCTGGGCAAACGATTCATGTCATATCACGGGTTAATCCCCTGAAGATTCTGATGACAAAACCGGGATCCTTAAATGGCCGGTTGGCAAAATGGGCATTATTGCTATGGCCATATGATATGCATTGTGTCCCTCAAAAAGCCACAAAGGGACAGGCGATCGCCGATTTTCTTACAGACCGTCCAATCGGGTCTAATTCCAAATAGACGTCAGAGATTAACACAGTTAGTAAGGAACAACCATGGCAAATATTCTTTGATGGTGCTGCCAGACGATCTGCTGCTGGAGTGGGGGTTGTGCTAATCTCCCCACATAAACATGTATTGCCTAACGGTTACTCATTAACAGAACCGTGAACAAATAATATCGCGGAATATAACGCGCTCATTATCGGCCTAAAGATGGCTTTACAACTGGGGGTAAACTATTTAGAGGCATATGGAGACTCTAAACTCGTCGTCAATCAAATGACGGGAGAGTATGAGGTCAGACATGAAGCCCTCATCCCCTATTATCAGCTAGCCATTGAATTAGCTGCTATTTTGAGCAATTCTATATCTCTCATATACCTCGGAATGAGAATGTATATGCAGATGCCCTTGTCGCATTAGCTGCAACATTGGCGATCCCGCCAGGTGAGGTTAAAAGCATCACCATTGAAAGCAGAGAGCTCCTTCACCCAGATACTCTTCTTCAAAATAAAGAAGTGTACCAAGTAGGCCTAACCCTGGAGCCCCATGATTGGCGATTTCCGTTTGTGGATTATGCTTTACATGGGATATTACCAGAAGATCCTAAGGAAGCCACCTCGATAAAGAGGAAGGTCCAAAGATTTTATTATGACCATAAAATTCAGACTTTATATAGAAAGTCAAGAGATGGTCTGTTGCTACGCTGTATATCAAAAGCAGAAGCAGAAGAAGTGCTGAGAGAAACACACGATGGAGTATGTGGAGCTCATCAGCCCGGTCCAAAACTCGGAGACCGTATAAGAAGGCTGGGATACTACTGGCCGAACATGATCTCGGAAGCAATGACATACGCTAAACGATGTCATGCATGCCAGATACATGCTAATTTTATTCATCAACCTCAAGAATATTTGCACAATACTATTGCAAGTTGCCATTTGAAGCATGGGGGATGGATATTGTGGGGCCTATAACTCCCCCGTCATCCAGAGGACATCGGTTTATTCTTGCAATAACCGATTATTTTTCAAAATGGGCCGAAGCCGTGCCCCTGAAAGAGGTAAAAACGACAGATGTGATCAAGTTTGCCAAGCATCATGTCATTTACCACTTCGGCGTCCCCCGACGGATTATTCATGATAATGGTCCGCAATTCATCATTCAGGGATTCTCCAGATTCTGCAATAAGTTCAGAATCAAAGATATTGCTTCAACACCGTATAACCCCGCGGCTAATGGGTTGGCCGAAGCCTTCAACAAGACGATTATTAAACTCCTTCGGAAGTTCGTCTCTTCTAATAAACGAGATTGGGATGAGAAGCTAGGAGAGTGCCTGTGGGCTTATCGCACCACTGTTCGCACCCCTACGAAAGCTACTCCATTCTCTTTGGTCTATGGAAATCCAGATTCCTTCTCTAAGAGTGGCTCTAGCCACAAAGATGACGACAGAAGAACGCCATTATCAAAGATTACAAGAATTAGAGGAGCTGAATGAAAAGCGTCTCAGGGCTCAACAACAAATTGAGTTATATCAAGCCCGAATTTCTCAAACGTTCAATAAGAACGTTAAGCCAAGGACCTTTAAACAAGGAGACTTGGTTCTGGCTGTTAAAAGGCCAATGGTTCTAACCCATAAGACTAAAGGCAAATTTGAACCCAAGTGGGAAGGACCGTTTGTTGTGGAGACAGTATACTCCAGTGGAGCCTATCGCTTGATGAATCAAAATGGCGACAGGATGATGATGCTGATCAATGGAAAATTTATGAAGAAATACTATGCTTAATATCTCTTGGAGTATAAACCTCCAATTTATCCAAGTTACGCAGATGAGCACTTGGACTTCTTCTATTCTGGTGATTTTAACCCAGTAAACCTGTGAGTTTGGTTCTCAAGTTTGAACCACCATCAGTCTCTTCTTAGGCATGCACAGTTTAGCGCCTCTGACCTAAAACCTGGTGTGCTTGGTTCTCAAGTTTAAACCACCTCCAGTCTTTTCTTAGGCATGCGCAGTTTGGCGCCTCTGACCTAAAACCTGGTGTGTTTGGTTCTCAAGTTTGAACCACCTCCAGTCTTTTCTTAGGCATGCACAATTTGGCACCTCTGACCTAAACCTGGTGTGTTTGGTTCTCAAGTTTGAACCACCTCCAGCCTTTTCTTTAGGCATGCGCCATTGAGCGCCTCTGACCTAAAGCTGGTGAGTTCGGTTCTCAAGTTTGAACCACCTCCAGTCTTTTCTTAGGCATGCGCAATTTGGCGCCTCTGACCTAAACCTGGTGTGTTTGGTTCTCAAGTTTGAACAACCTCCAGCCTTTCCTTTAGGCATGCGCCATTGAGCGCCTCTGACCTAAACCTGGTGAGTTCGGTTCTCAAGTTTGAACCACCTCCAGTCTTTTTTTAGGCATGCGCAGTTTGGCGCCTCTGACCTAAAACTTGGTGTGTTTAGTTCTCAAGTTTGAACAGCCTCCAGTTTTTTCTTAGGTATGCGCAGTTTGGCGCCTCTGACCTAAAACCTGGTATGCTTAGTTCTCAAGTTTGAACAGCCTCCAGTCTTTTCTTAGGCATGCGCAGTTTGGCGCCTCTGACCTAAAAACTGGTGTGCTTAGTTCTCAAGTTTGAACAGCCTCCAGTCTTTTCTTAGGCATGCGCAGTTTGGCGCCTCTGACCTAAACCTGGTGTGTTTGGTGTGCCCAGTTCAAGTTACGCGAGAGAGCCTTGAACCGCCACCTGTTTGGTTCTCAAGTTTGAACCACCTCCAGTCTTTTCTTAGGCATGCGCGGTTTGGCGCCTCTGACCTAAACCTGGTGTGCTTAGCTCTCAAGTTTGAGTAGCCTCCAGCCTTTCCTTTAGGCATGCGCCATTGAGCGCCTCTGACCTAAAGTTGGTGTGCCCAGTTCAAGTTACGCGAGAGAGCCTTGAACAGCCTCCAATCTTTTCTTTAGGCATGCGCAATTTAGCGCCTCTGACCTAAAAGGTATAAATTACCCAGCGCCAACTAGGCAATGGGAAGAGAACCAGTTTCGCGCCAACCTCTTCATACTAGGGGTAAAAAAGTATGAATCGCCCAATACCGATAAAAGTAAAGGGAAGAGGAAAAGTTTGGCATTTAAGCCCAAACGAAATCCTCGACAACTCACCATGTTGAGGGGAATAACATGGCTAGCCCAACTCAAACGGTAGTTGGTAAAGGCTAATCAAATCCGTTGATAGCTGGGGGTTTGCTAAAAATCCCATAAAATCTGACATATTAAACTTTAACTTTTACTTCGGTTCGAGAAATTGCGCATAAATGATACCGAGATAAATCGTTTTGACGACAGGTTATTTGTTGGGCAAGCAAATCTGTTTTGAAGCCAGCAAATAAAAGAGTCAAAAGAATCATCTTTATTAAAAAGGTGAAGATACAAAAAGAATCTCAAAGAACCATCAAAGATTCTCTCTCTCCTATTACGGAGTTCTTATTATAAGGAAAATAAAAGCGTAAAGAGAGATGAAACTATTGGCCTCCCAGGAGTCTCAATTTGTTTATTGTCTCGTCCAAATTTCTACGATGAGAAGCCTCCACGGCGTGTTGAGCCTGTTTACGTAACTCATCGTCATTTATCGCAAGTTGTTGCTGACGAGATTCTTCTATGGCACGATTCCTGGCCATCTCTTCCTGCTGAATCTGCTCCTGCTGGATAAGCAACATCTCCCGCTTCTTGACAGACTCTCCTAATCGTAGTTCATTTTCTATCAAGATGGCCCAAGCTCTGGCGATCATCTCCTGGGCTTTAGAGATGGCCGCCTGACTTTCCCCAATTCCAAAGTCTACCCTCCGCAGGTCGCTGAGAACGGATTCCCGACTGGCCTGGAGCTCTGTCAACTCCTGAGACCATTTCTCCTCCTGTTGCCTTAAAGTATTTCTTCGAGATAAGGATTCTGCCCGAAGCCGCGCCAGCTCTATCTTAGTGATCGCCTCCACATCCGCCTGACAGAGTGTGTGTAGCGTGGTCACCTGCTCTTCTAAGGCTGCAAGGCGGGCTCGGTATGGAGCTGCTCGTTCTTGTCCACCGAATTCTTCAACATTCCCTAGATAGCGGAATAACAGTGGATGTGCAAAGTTGAAGAAATCGTGACCGGCAAGAACCATCTCGACACATCTTCTCAACAAACGCATAAAATCCTCGACAGTGCAGCTGAAAAGTTCTTCAAGAGGATTTGCAGTGTCAGTAGGCAAAGCAGGTAATGCCAAGGAAGGTGTCGTAGGCAAGAGAGTAGTAGTTGCTGGAATTTGAGAAGAAGAAGTCCGTCCCTGCATTAAATTCATAATATGGGGGACCAGTAGAGCCAGTGCAGATCTGAAAGAGCTGGAGACCCCAGACGAAGTAGCGTCAGTACAGATCACTTGGGTACCCCCACCAACAGGAAGAGAAGATGGGATCACTTCGCCTGAAGCTCCTCCGGTGGGAGAAGCATCTTCGAACGAGAATTTCAAATTCTCCTCCTCTCCTGCTGGAAGACTTGAAGCTGGGGGAGTTGTAGGTGTCTCAGCAGCCATGATAATAGATGATGTTAAAATCGTTGACTGATAAATGGAAGGAACACCAACTACTGTTGGAAAAGTCTCCTCGGAGCAAGCTGGTGGTGTTGGAGACGGCATACTTGGAGACGGTGTGGCCTCTCTTGCTGCAGCCGCAATAATAACTTCTATTCTTTCATCACTCCCTAATTCATCAATGGAAGGAATTGATGAGGAAATTGGACATGTGGTCGGTGTGAAATAGTCATCGTCAAATTCATTTGCCGAACCACCCACTGAGCCAGTAGCGCCCGAATGGTCCACCCTGTCATCAGACTCCCCCTGAGTAGTAGAATGCCTCGGCGAGAGGAGTTGACCACCTGCATCTCAGAAAACAAGAAAAGTGATGTTACAGTAAACAAATAGCGGGCAAAAGATAAAATGCGAAGAACCATACCAGACGATACAAGTCCAATTGTCGGACTTGAAGGGAGAGCCATTGTCGTTTCCAACAATGTACCCGTCTCGCTACCCGTTGGTTGCGCCACAGGTTCTGCAACAGGCTCTATGGCCGAAGGAGCCGAAACCTCAACGACACTTGGAGCTTTAGCTGGTTCATCCTCCCTTGCCGACGCTGGGGGTAGACCTGAAGTCAATAAGTCCAAAGCAAGTTTGACAGCCACTTCTTAGGGGGCTATTAAAGTTTCCTGAGCCAATTTCTGCTTCTTGGCAGGTCTTTTCTTTGGGGCACCGCGGCGTTTGAGAGATGGACTCCAGGGACGAATGGCGACAGGCTGGGGAGCTCCTCCAGTACCAGTATTGTCATCGTCATCACTGGCGTCATCGTTGTCAGACTCGCTGGTGTCTGAAGGCTCAGCCGCGGCGCCAAGGAATTCTTCCATCCCTTTTATTCTCACCCTCGAAGCACCTTGGCGGCTAATGTAGAGAGCTTCAATCTCTTTGCAGCAACTGCGATTAAGAGAGAAGCCAGAAATGTCAGCATTTGTAATGCTGAACCAGTTGCAGAAGCAGAGAGTTGTGGCCAATTCTGGCATCTTCTGGGGCAAGGAGAATTCAGCCTCGGTTCCACCCGCTGCAAAATGGAACCAGCCACGAGCGCCTTCATATAAATTCCCCTCGTAGGCAAGATCTTTATTTGGATTGCCCACATAAAGTTAGGAATATCCAAACTAGCGAGCAAAGCGACTTGGAGTGTACGACTCAATCAGACACCTGACATCCCGCCGATATACCAGGTGCCCAGGTCGGATGTTGGGGAGCCACCAGAACGCTCCTGCAGATAAAGTAGTGAACTTATCTGCTCCCACGGCGTCCTTCAACCTCATTCCATATCCTCCGCCGGGAAAGTCAGGGAAACACCGGAAGATCTCATAATTCTGAAAACTACGAAGAGTCTTCCGAATCTAGGACATATAATTGTGCGTCCATGAAGAGCGTTCATACAGCTCTACAAAGAAGCACTTTTCGCCTGAACGACGTTTTGGTGCACTCATTAAAGATGGACAATGCAAGATGAGCCACGCCATTAAATAGGTGTAGGGCAGCTCCACCCTAGGGTTTGGAGTTTTCGGCTGGGCAGTCTTTTTCGACTTGCCCTTTTCTTTCCCCTTGACCTTAATAGTGGGGAGGAAATCACGACGGAGCACCCTCAGTCCATACTGCAAATTGCATACCATGGCGGGAAGAAGTCCAAGGGGTCAGCCATATGCGAGAAGAACCGCTGGATATACCATGGTCACTGCAATTGCTTCTTTGGGCAACGACGGCACGACACATCTCTTCAGCCACAGCATCAGAAATCCGGCAATGAGACCTCTGTTGGAGATCAGGAACTGGGCTTGATAATGGTAGCTCTTGAATGAAGTGCCGGGATCATATCCGTTCTCATTGGATTCCGTGGTATAATACAAACGATAATGGCCCCTGGCTACACGTTGGTCAATCTCTGGGATGGGGACAGGAGAATGACCATGGATAATGGCCGAGCTATCCTTAGAATTTAAATTGGCAAAGAGATACTCGGCCCATTTCTTATGACCGATACCGTGATTACGCGCACCCGTCAAGTCAGCGCAATTATGATAATGGCACATCATCTCCCAGTATGTGGCATAGATGCGCTCATCCTTAGCCATCAACATGTTTAACTCCTCGGTGGAAGGGATGTATTTTTCATAGGGGATTTCACCCATGGAAAGCCCGGAAACCTCGAACATCTCGTGAAGAGCGAACCCTAGCTCACCCACTGGTGTAAAGAGAGTGCAAGTCTCAGGGTTGTACATCTCCAGGAGGCAGTAGAAGTGATAAGCACTCTGGGGGAACCCGAATTGGACATTTCTGATGGTTTTATACAAGCCAATATCCTTTAAAATGGGCTCGTGAGAATCCAGCATGTACTGAACGAGGCGGGCCCACCACATATTGTTAGAGGAGTAAACCCAGCCAGGCATTCTGAAATCACTAGCCGGCTACTGACCATCTCTTGCCAAGAACTCAGTTAAGAAAGTTCGCGCGCGGGATGTGACTTCTCCCACTGGGAGTTCCTTGCCAAATCGGCCTGGAAGCAAACCAGTAATTCATCTAGGGGAACCATCTTGATAGGGCTCTTGTGCGCCAAATTTGCCTGTTGGGACGCCATCTTGCTCCTGAGTTAGTCCCCACTTTAATTCGCGAGGCATCGCCAGTCGATGAAGATAAATTAAGGAATCGCCACGATCCATTCTGGGCAGAAAGATTAAAGCTTCGCCCGAATTATAGAGCCATTCGCGCTCCTCTTCAAAGAGGATCTCATCCGATTGACCCATCTGGTCTCCAAAGAGGAATGCGGGCTTCTCCATCGCCTCTCTGTTCACGTTTTCAAAAGCAGCATCAGTTATCATTTCTCGCGCAGTGGTGGGATGATACTTGATCAACTTCTCTTTGCGATCCTTCGGGTCTGGCTTGTACGAGGGCAGGATGGTAGTGAAACGGAATTGGCCTGAAGGATCAGAGCCTCCAGCAAAGCCGAAGTAGTTCTTGTGGGGAAGAGATTCCATCGAATACCCTACTGCACAAAGAAACACCAGAGTTAGAGAAGTTTCTCTAAGGCAGAAAATTTCTCTAAGTATGGACGAGCGAAGCTAAAAATTAGAACGCGCGAAGCTAAAAATAGCGCCGCGCGAAGCTAAAGATTAGACCGCGCAGAAAGTAAAATAGTCTCGCGTCTCTACGCGACTGCTAGTTAAAATAGCCTCGCGTTTCAGCACGACTGCTAGTTAAAATAGCCTCGTGTTTCAGTGCTACTGCTAATTAAAATAGCCTCGCGTTTCTACGTGACGGCTAGTTAAAATAGCCTCGCGTTTCAGTGCGACTGCTAGTTAAAATAGTCTCGCATTTCAGCGCGACTGCTAGTTAAAATAGCCTCGCGTTTCTACGCGACTGCTAGTTAAAATAGCCTCCCGTTTCTACGCGATTGCTACTTAAAATAGCCTCGCGTTTCAGCGCGACTGCTATTCCAAATAGCCCCGCGCTTCAAAACACGAGGATGACGCGATAACTTCGCGTGAGAAGAAAGCCAGAGACTTCTCTTCTTCTCCAAGCCTTATGGCCGGAGTACGGCGATATCGCTGATGAAAGGAATGGTTGTTAGTCAAAATAAGGCCAAATCACTCTAAAAATTTCCTAAAGAGTCTCGATAGAGAGATCCTTACCCCCAATGGGCGAAACGTGGGCCGGCGCGTTGCTGCCATGGCCGCTGCCACCACTGCTTGCCCCAGCCGCCGATGATGGAGCTGCGTGGGAAGTAGCACGAGTCTTGGGCGCCATTTCTCAGAAAAGTCGAGGAAAATCGACCGGAAATTGGGAGAAAATCGGTCGGAGAACGTTAGGGTCGTCTGAGCTCTGATCGTCTGAATTTCTAGGGTTTCTGGAAAATTCTCAAGAGAAGTGAGAAGAAAAAAGATAGAAATTTTATTTAAAAGAGGGAAACCGCCTCTTGGAGTTCGGCGCGGATTTCGGAAAAAATGACTGATCAGTTACTCCCTAAAATGCGGAGCAGATAATCCACGTGGTGATGAGGAGAATGTGAAGCTACTTAGCTCAGCACAACTCCGCGTAACTATTGAAAATGCGAAGTTACTTAGCTTCGCACAATTCCGTGCAACCACTCAGAGCGCGAAGTTATTTAACTCAACGAAATGCGAGGATAACTTGGTATTTTAGCTTCACGTTCTCATGAAGAACTTGGATTTTTGGCTAAGTTAAAGATGATCCCTGTCCGATCACTTCAGGTATTAATGATTTAAGTTACGTAGAAGAGCCTTAGATTATTTTACCAGAATTATTAACCATCTGTTTGTTGAGCAATCAAAATTATTGAAGCCAACAGATAGAGAGGAAAATAATTTGCCTTTATTGATAAAAAAAAAAGAGATTACAAAGAGGGAGTTATAGCTCTCCCAAAAGCTTCTACATGATCATCGACTCATCAATAACTCAACGGTGAGATCTCTACGGGGTACTGAAGCTCAGTTTCCTGGTTCACATGCAAAAGATCTCCTCTGTAAATGTAAGCTTGGATCTGTCATCTGAAATGAAGCACGAGAGGAAAGGGAAGTGCTACAATGAAGCACAAGCTGAACTGCAAGTGCTGCATTGAAGCACAAGTTGAATTGCAAGTTCTGCAATTCCTTACTTGAGCTTGCAACCCCTTCAAAAGTTTACCCCTAGGAACCAGAGCTTGAAACCTGCAACTATGTTGTAAAGCATATGCTTCTGACTTTCTTAGAGTTACTTTTGCTGATGAAGATCGATGGACCCGCATACACTCCTCTTCAAAAAGGATTGGACTTACTGCAAAAGGAACAAAGTTTCCAAAAGTGTGAAAATGCGGAGCTAAACTAACTCCGCGTGCAGATTAAGAAATAGCCTCGAGTTTTGAACGCAGAGGATGACGCGATAACTTCGCGTAAATGAGGGATAAAGTTTTTCAATGATTGTTTCCTTCTCTTTCTAAAGCGACTGCTAAATCAAAGATAGCCTCGCAGATTCATCGCGACTGCTAATCAAAGATAGCCTCGCAGATTCATCGCGACTGCTAATCAAAGATAGCCTCGCAGATTCCTCGCGATTGCTAATCAAAGATAGCCTCGCAGATTCATCGCGACTGCTAATCAAAGATAGCCTCACAAATTCATCGCGACTGCTAGTCAGAAATAGCCCCGCGTTTCAAGCGCAGGGATGACGCGATAATTTCGCGTAGAGAAAGAACAGAGTTCCTCTCTTTCTTCTTCTTCTCCTTTTAAGCCTTACGGCCGGAGAGCGGCGATCTCGCCGACAAGGTAAACATATGGCTAGATTAAACCGAGCCAAAACATCTCAGAATGGTTCTTAGAAGACCAAGAGTTAAGGTTTTTACCTTCGGAAGACGCTGCATAGACTGGTTCACCATCGCGTTTACTTCCATGGCCGCTGCCATTTACGCCGGCCAACTCGCGTAAAGCCAAACTCTTCTGGAGCGATATCTTAATGATGAAAATCTATGGAGAGTTAAAGGGAGATCAATTGAAGATCGCTCATTGGCATCGCTCACTCTATTGTCGGAGTTGCCCGAGCTCTGAGCTTTGCAGGCACTCTCAGAAAATTTTGCAGGTGAAGTGAAGAAGAAGACGATCAGGGGGCTCTATTTAAACAAAAATTTTCGTCACTTGGTATTCGGCGTAGAAATTCAGGGTAATTAATGACATAATTACTCATTTCACTGAAGACGAAGTGAAGCTGATTTGCTCCGCGTAGGCAAGCATAACGCGAGATAGACTTGGTATTCTAACTCCGCGTTTCAGTTTAAGTATCCAAAGTATTTCAAAATTTGCTAAGTTCTAAGCCATTTTGAAAACTTTGGAGGGGGTTCTGTTGACAGTGAAAATTTCTGAATAAAAAGAGTTTTCCACAACAAAACGCGGAGCTAATCCATAGCTCCGCGTCTGGCTATTTTTAGCCTCGCGTTTGAGTAAACGCGGAGATGTTCAATAGCTCCGCGTTAGCTCCGTGCACTGGTTATTTAGCGCCGCGTTTTGATGCGATTAAAACTCCGCGTGAGCAGATAACCAGAATCTTAAATTGATTGAGATTATGATTTGGGCTTATCCAAATACCAAATCAAATCCAATCAGAATTCTAATCAAGAGATTTAAATCAATATTAAATATTTGATTGGAATCCTTGATGAGAGCAAATTCTATTCAAATAGAAACTCTCAAATCTTCCTGGGGCTATAAATACCTTCCTGGTGAAACCCTAGTGGTCTTTTCCCTTCGGGCTTTGGTCTTCTTCTTCTTTTCGGCAATCCAGAGATCGGAGATCATCTCCTTTCTTCTTCTCAGTTGAGTTGATCCTTCAACAAATCAAGTACGCGAGAGAGCCTTGAAGCCTTTTTGTGATCATCATTGTCTTGGAGAATTCAAGTACGCGAGAGAGCCTTGAGTTCGGGAAAGACAGAAAAGAAGATCGTCTACAGTCAGCCGATTTCTTCAAAAGAGAAGAAGTTCGACGTACCGATCGTCAACAGGAACTATTATAGATCCTATCGCCACTGATCCCACGATTATTATAAAAGAGAGAGATTGAAATATAAGATCCTCTCGTTTGTTCTCTTTTTATCTTGTTCACTTCTATTGTAATCTAAGTTGTATTCGATGGAAGGAAGCAAAGGAACTTTTGCGGCGAAAAGCCTTGTCACCCTCAAAGTCCCCTCGGGACTTCCTCCGCGGCTCTTCAATGTCTAGCCTTCCTTTCCCAGTATCGCCTCTCTGGCATCCCCTGCCATCTTCCACCTTTCCCTTCTGTTTCAGATCTGGTCCATCGGTAGGTAAGGTTGTCATCTTTCCAATGCAGGTATGGGTTTTGATCTCTTTAGCATCAAGGAAAAGTCTTCCTTCTTTATCTCTTCTTAAGATTCCAAAGTTGGATCCCTTCTCATCAATAGCCAGCGGGTCATCTGCCACCCAAACCACCTCCCCTTCCTGTGGTGTACTCCTTCCTCCCGTCGGAAAGTTGGTGTTTTGATTTTCTTTAAATAGGCAATTTCGGGAGGAGAGTTCTTGGATGCCTATTGTCGGAGGCAAGTGGTACTCGGCCCGATTTTTAAGAACTTGGGCAAAACATGAATAAGAACTTAATACGATGATGATATTATATACCAAGTGAGATTTACATACCATATTAATTAGTATGGATCATAGCAAGGTTCTTCTCTTGTTCTCCCCCGGATATATATAGGATATGTGTGGTTGACTCCTTGGAGTTACATTTATCTATTTCTCTTTATGTTGTTGATATTCGATTGTGTTTACTAGTTTGCCATGCATTATATATGATTTATAATTAAGTTAGTTCTTATTTCATTTACTTCTTTACACAACCTCGATCATATTATTTTTCAAGTCTATACACTCAAGTATTGGCTTTGATCTTAAGGAGTCCATCCTGCACAACTGAGCCGTTTAATGGGCCGGGCGGCCCGTTGGGCACGCCTGGCCCGGCACGTGCCGGGCACGGCCCGACACCTTGGCTCGGGTCGTGCCCGAGCCGAGGCCAGCCGTGCTGCCGGCACGGTGCTGCCAGGCCATGCCGCGCCATACCCGACACGGATTCTTATTTTTTTATTTTTTAAAAATAGTCGTTGGCTAAATTTGGGGGGGGGGTTTGCAATTTGTTTTGCAAATAGCCCCCAACGGCTATTTTTATAGCCGTTGGGGGGTTTCTTGCAATTTTAAATTGCAGATTTTCCCCCAACAGTCAAAATAGCCATTGGGGGGTTTTTGTAATTTTTTTTACAAATTAGAACCTTTCTTTCTCTATAAATAGCTTATTATCTCCTCTATTACCATTCATCATTCTTATACACCAAATTCATTCTAAAAAATCTTCTAAAATCCAGTTCACGGACTTGAGAACCTCAATGACGTCGAACACATTGGAGATGTGTGTCTGCTTGAAGGATTGGTACGACGCTGAAGATAGGGAATAAGACTTGACTAATGAATTTGTACTAGAGACCTTACGCTTACCAAAAGAAAATGAAGTATGATTAAAAGTATTTAAATTTGTAAGGATTTTTATGTATTTTCTAAATTTTTTTTGTAATTTTTAACTCATAAATCTCTTAAAAAAGATATTAAGAACAAGTTGAGGGTAACGGTTAGGGTCCTCTCCCCTCTCTTCGGGCTTTGTATAATTTCTAAAGAGATTTATAGAGTAATTATATGAATGTAATGAGATTAAATATAATATAATATTTTTTAATTGTTATTACTTCTTATTAAATCTCATTAAATGAAGCTAAGTATCCTCTTTTATTTTTATTTTTTTTGTTTTTTAATTAACATGGGCCGGCACGGGTTCGGCACGGGTACGGTACGGGCCCGCCGTGCCGTGCCGGAGGGCCGAGCTCGGGCCTATGCCCGGGCGGCACGGCACATCCCAAAAGGGGGACGTGCCGTGCCCGGCACGGCATGCCCGTGCTGGCGGCGGCCGTGCCCGGGCTAGGCCGGGCACGGCCCGATAGGCAGGTTTTTGATGGTCCATACTTCCTCACATGGTAGAAGCCCTGTGGTAGTGATGTGAATAAAATTCCTACTGCAAGCTCATAGGTTTTACAGCACTAATAGGTTGTCCCGCAAGAATTTTGAATGTTTTGCACTTTCTTACTAATTTAGTCGTATCTAATGAATTAATAAAAAAATATTTTTCTTAAAAAAACAAAATTTAAAAGTATAAAATTCCCTAAGCATGGACATAACAATGATCCACTATACTTTGTCTCTTTTTTATCATGAATAATCACATAATATAATAAAAAAATGATCATTTTATTTTAAATCAATTAACATCAACTCCTACCTATGAAATATAAAGAGACTCAAATCAAACATAAATCATCAAAGAGAATGTTAATTAATTAAGTTAAACTAAATCTGTAGATTATTAGTTTGCTAAATCAACTTATCAATTCTAAATCTTATAGCATGTATAGGCTATCAAAACAATCAATTAATGATTATTAAGTATAAACTATTAATAATATGACTTACGAATATAATTTTCCAATTTAATTTATTAATTAATCATTGAAGTTACGCATAGATAGGAGATGAATGTGTTCACAAGTGTTAGCCTACATATCCTAAGTTCATCGATATCCTAGATCTCTTAGAGATTAATTAGATATAATAAAACTGAAAACAAATAAATAATTTCTTATAACAGAGAAACATCTAAGCTAACTAGAAATATATTAAAACTAGTAACTTGCAAAGATTATCCAAGAAAAACAATGGAGAACAGTTAGAGCTTAAAGATGACAATATTCAAAAACCCTTGATGCAATCTCCAAAGAATTTCTTTTTAATTAGAAATTTAAAAAATGGTTTTTTTTACAAAGGTACACGTCTCATATATATGGAGTTTCTAATTGTATCCAGCTGGTTTAGAAAAATTCTAAAAATATTACATATCATCTGGAAAAGATTCACCGGCTAACTAATCACTTTGAGTGCTAGATAGCAATACTGATTGCCATGTAGTGGTGGTCTCCTACAATAAAAAAGATCCAAACCTACTTAGGAATCAGCTCGTAAAATTTCACCTCTATTTGGTCTATTTTGACTACTACCCGCAACATTGATTGTTAGGTAGCAGTTAAACTATTGAATTAGTCTATGGGCTTTCAAATGCCTGGTCTTTTATTTTTGGGCTTCTCCAAGTTTAATCTGATCTTTAATTTGTATGCTGAATCTGACTGACTACTGAATTTCCTCATTTCATTGCTTTTCGTAATTCGATTTGTCACTTTTTTACTACTTGAAAGTATTTCTTACTACAAACACATAAAACCTACAAACACACTAAAAATAGTTGAGTAGTATTACTTATATATAAGAAACAAATAGAATAAAAAGTAAAATTTAAAGGATATAGAACTCACCACACTCCCACATCTATTATTTGCTAGTCCTCGAGCAAAATCTAATGTAAAAAAGAAACAAAAAGTCCCACCTCACTTTCACAGGAATAATAATTAAACTTAGCACATGAACAAACCATTAAACCCCTAGATTATTTTAGTGGATATGACGTCTCGTAAGGATTTATAGTGAACATACCTAAAAATTGTGAAGAATTAACAATAAGATTAAGAAATAAGTAAAAGAATGGTAAGGATAATCGAAAATCAAAAAAATAAAAAAAATTCTATAAAAGCTAATAAAAAGAAAACAAAACAAAATAAATTACAACAATCTTTATGGTGTTTCAACATTAAATCTCACTTGTGAGCAAATTCAAAAGTATTTCTAAATTATTAATTTTCAAGTCTAGTTTCATATCAAGCTTATTTGTTAGTTTTAATAAATATATCAATCGTATTTTTCAAAGCCCATTAATCTATAGTCTTTAGCTTATATACGTCTACGTGCATGTGTAATGAGCTACGTCGGCTTTGGTTTAAAAAAAGTAATAATTCAACTTTTCTATAATTTTTATTTATTTATAAATACTTCATCTTTAATGTGAATAATTTTATACTTCTCGAGCCACAAATATCCAATTACTTGGATCATATATATGTTTTTTCATTCTTTAAGTATCATTCATCTAAATGCATATGCTTAGTTGGTACATGCACCCAATTATTAAGCACTTTAAGAATTCATTTTATTTATAAAGGATCATTATTTCATACCAGACTCACATCTTTTATTCATTTTTTTAGAGATAAAATAGTATTTAAAAGTTATCATTATAATTCTTTACCTAATAAACCATTATGATCATGAAAATAAACATATAACTACCTCTAACTAAGATTAAGAGTGCTTATTTTCGGATTTTCTATTCTTTCATAAAGTTCAAAGCACACTCTCAATTTGACTACTCTATCCAATTTCAAATCCAAATTTACCATATTCTTCACGACTAGTTTAATTTTTTTGAGAAAGAAATTTTTTTTTTTTTTTTACTTTTTGGAAAAACAAATAGAAAACTATCCAAAATAAAATGGAAACTCAAAAATCCTATTAAGGAAAGAAAAACTCTAAAAATAAAAAGAAAAATCTTAGAAAAAATGGACTACTCTCCTCCCCACACCTTTATATGTACATGTCCTTGTGACACGAGCTCAATAATGCCGGTTTAGCTGTGCCTACCACTGTCAGCTCGCATCCTGTGAGTTTCTGAACCCTATGCCTCGTCATTCTTGTTATGTTATATTCTTAATTTTCCCAAGCCTAACCAAAGTATATATTAATGACATCATTTGAGTTGGTTGGGGGTATTGTTAAAAAAGGCATCATACTCGAAGATATACACATCCTTGTTGGTGGTCTCTGGTGCCCAGTTCTCTTTGACCGCTTCATTACGAGACACCAATGACCACTCAACATCGATGCAGACATGAGTCCCTTCATATGCAATAGACTCAGACTTAGAAAGTCAAGTGCGATAGATCTGTGTAATTATACATGACAATGGCAAAATCGACATAGACCGTAGTTTCGTATCTACAATAATATTAAATAACTATCTACACATGCAAAATTTGTCATCTTGAGTCATTAAGAAGAGGACAACATGTAATGATGGCATGTATAAAGAAGTGTGTGACACTCCCAAAATATTCCCAGTAGAATATATAGATATTATGATAAATAGTCACATTACTAATTTCGTCATCATTGGGAATCGTACATTGGGATCCATTATCATAACATACACCCTTGTAGCCATAAAATCTTGATGCCCGTGACTGAATAGTAACCTGGTGATGTCAGATATAGTCACCGTATGAGTCAAGTGGTCATGCCCTCTCTAATGTAATGTTAAAGCATTACCATCTAAATTTATGTCATTTTTAGAGAAGCTCGTGTACAACTCATGTACAAGGCCACTCATGCATAGGGTCAGGGACATAAAAGAATTGAGACTATAAATGAGGTATTCCTAACCCATAGTAAAAATCACATGCATTAAATAAACAGAAAATTTTTCAAAAATTTCTAAAAGCTTTTTTCCGCAAAGATAGTAGCCATGACAATAGTAAATCAACAATTAAACTATCTAAAAAATAGGAAGAGGGGAGATCTTATTGTCCCTCAAGTTATAAAGGTGATTCCATACTGGGCCAGCTAGGTCGCAGTTTACGCCACTTGTTGGTGGTTGGATGGTGAGATCTGGTGGATGGTTTAGTCCTCTGGTGACGCTTCAGGTGCTTAAATATCTGGTGCCTTAAAATTGAAAGAAGACTTGATTGGTGGTAGGTAGGAAGGAGAGAAAAGGGATCTAAAGGGGTATTAAAAAATATGAAAAATCACAATAACCTCTAGAATAATACATTTGTGCAAAATAATCCTAACATCCCCTAAAAATTTGTGAATTTATGTGCAAAATCCTCATAAAATTAAAAAAAAATCATTTAAACACATTTTGGCTTTCGAAAACACACTCATTTACATATTTTTGAAAACAAAAAGATTTTGAAAGAGATAAATTGAGAGAGGGAGCTAAAAAAAAAACGATTTTTTTGTTCTTTTTGATGTTTTTTTAACATTAAAATCAAAAACCAAAGTGTACTAACTAATTTACAAAATATCTACATATAATACGGCTCATGATGAGTCACGACCTCAACACTCTCGCCCGGTTGAGTCTCCAGGAATTGTTTCAGTTTTGGCACATTACTTTAAAAATGTAACCGTTCTTAAGATTCTCAACATCTGCTGCACTATTAGGGTTCAAAATCTGCATAATATATGGTTCACTCCACTGTGATTGCAACTTCCCAAGAAATAAATGTAAACTAGAATTATAGAGAATTCTCTATTTTCATGCAAACAACTTTCGAAGAATTGCTTTTTGTGGAGCACTTTAGTTTTCTCTTTATAAATATTGGCGCTGTCATATGCATCTCTCCTGATTTCATCCAATTTATTGAGTTGCAACTTCTGCAGCTAGTCGGCTTTGTCCAATACAAAATTTAAATTTTGATGTCCATAAAACCCTATGTTCAAGCTCCATTGGTAGGTGACATGCTTTGCTGAAATCCAAACGATTTGGAGACATGTATAATTTAGTCTTGTAAGAGGCATGGTAGGCCCATAATGCATGTACTAATTTACTTGACTAATCTTTACGATTTTGGTGCATTGTTTTCTCCAAAATCTATTTAATTTGGCAATTTGAGACTGTCATTTGCCCACTAGTCTGTGATTGATATGGTGTGGTAAACTTGTGGGTAAGGAATATTTTCTCATTGCCAAATCGCAAAAAAATATTCTTTTTCAAGAAATTGACAATATCTTTATTAGAATTAAATTTGGTGGCAACTATCTCAACCGATTTAGAAAAGTAATCCATTGTAATAATAAGTATATGTTGGTTTCCAAATTAGTTAGGTAATGGACCTATAAAATCTATATCTCGGGCATCAACTATTTTAATGTCAAAGATAGACTACGGTGGCATCATGTTCCACTTTGTGGTCTTGCCCAATTATTGGCTTCGTACATAAGTCTTTTCCAGAAATTAATAACCTTTAAAAAGACTAGGCCATAGATAATCTACAGTGCAATGCCTTTTTGACTGTTTCCTAGGGCCAAAGTGACCTCCGCAAGGCTAATCATGACAATGATAGAAAGCTTTGAGTCTCACTCTCTTATATGCATTGCCTTATGATCTGGTTAGGATTGTATCTGAACAAGTATGACTCATCCAATAGAGAAAATTTATATAGAATTTTTATTAATCTTGCTTAAATTAGTAAGATGAAATCTTTTTAGTTGCAAAATAGTTCTAAATAGTTCTCAATATCTGCAAACCACCATTCATGAAGGAGGATGACCAACTTTTTGTCAGAAATGGGGTGGTCAATGGTTGGAACACTGGAAGGCAAAACAAATGATCAGCTATTAAATTATCAATACTCTTTTTGACTCTAATTTCTAAATCAAACTCTTGAAGTAATCTAATCCATCAAATGCCTTGAGGTGAACTGCAGTCTTTACATTGTCAGTGAATAACCAGTAAACTTAATATTGTATTCGGTATCATTCTTAGCCCCATGAATCTCATCAGAGTGCCTGTGGCTCTTTATGAGGGTCAATTTGCACAGCTTGAGACAATCTACCTTCATTTGCACTTTTAACCTTTGTATAAACCCTCTTCTAGCATGATCAGTGTAGATATTAATCCGAAACTCAATCAAGAATGATCAAAACTTTTCAAGTACAAAAGACGACTACCATGAACTCTTACTCTATAGCAAAGTAGTTCAATTTGACGCTATTCAATATTCTACTTGAGTAAAAGATCACACTTTGTTTCTTTTCAATTTGTTGACCTAGAACTGTCGTGATTATATAATCAGATGAATCACACATAAGCTCGAATGACTGACTTCAGTCTAGCGCATGAATAACAGGAGTGGTAGTCAATATCTTTGAGTAGCTTAAAGGTTTTGAGATAATCAAATATGAACTCAAATGACACATTCTTGGCCAGCAAATAAGTCAAAGATCTAGAAATCTTGCTAAAGTCCTTGATAAATCAATTATAGTAACCGACATTGCCAAGGAAAGATTTCACATCGTTCACTGATTACGGAGCTGGTAAATTAGTAATCAGGTCTACCTTGTCCTTATCGACGTCAATATCCTTCTTCGAGATGATATGCCCTAATATAATATCATTCTTCATCATGATAAGACATTTCTCCCCTTTGATGTCAATTCTTCTCGTTCAGCATGCGAGAACTAACTCGAGATGGTGTGTGACACTCATCGAATGAGTCTCAAAAGATGAAGATATCATCCATTGATATATCAAAAAAATGTTCCACCCACCATGTTAGAGAAAATACTCACCATATATCTTTGAAACATAGCAAGTGTATTGCATAAATCAAAGGGCATGTGACGATCTGCAAAGGTACCAAAGGAATATATGAGCGTGATTTTCTCCTTATCTTCATGAGTAGCTAAAATTTGATTGTAGTTGAAGTATCCATCAAGAAAATAATAGTAGTCATGTCTGGCTAACCTCTCAAGTATCTGATTGGTAAATAGTAAGGAAAAGTGGCCCATCCTTATCACGCCATTAAACTTTCTATAGTCAATGCAAACTCGTTATCTTGTTTGCATATACATCAATACTGACTCATTTGCATCACTTTTACTATAGTAATTTTGGGCTTCTTCAGTACCATTTGAATAAATCTCACCCACGTACTATCAGAAATATGACAGATGATACAATAATCAGGCACTTCAGAATGTTTTTCCTTATAACTTCTTTTATTATTAGATTCAATTTGTGCTGAGAATCTCAAGTAGGTTGTGCATCGTCTAGTAAATGGATTATATGTTGGACGATACATGGACTTATTCCCTTGATATTGGCCATGATCCAACTTATGGCCTCCTTGTGTGTTCTACACACAGCTAGCAATGCTCTCTCTCAAGCCTTAGTCAAATCAATATCAATAATGACTGGAAGGGTATTGTTTTTCCCAAGAAAGTATATTTGAGATGACTCGAAAGGGTCTTCATCTCAAGCTCAGATGGACACTCGATTGATCGATGCAATTGAGCTCTAGGCTCACTAGTCAATAACTCTAGAGATAGTTCCAACATGCAAAAAATACATTGTTAGATAAGTCATCAAACTTAATAGAAAATAAGATCTCAGCAACTAAACTATCCAACTCAATAAAGAACTCATCCTCAAGGTGTTAACTAGATATTTCTTAATAATATTTACATCTAGGGGCTTATTAGATGGATCAGGAAGCATGGCTAAGGAAAGACATCCTAGTTTTCCCAAAGTGAACTAACAAGTTGATTCTTGAAAGAATCATAGAGAGAGGACCCGATCTGTACCGTTTTCACAGGATCTCGTATATAAACTGTAATTGTCTCTTCTGCAGGTATATGCCATATGTCAAATTCATGCCTCATTTTTGGAGAGATTGACTTTGATTTCAGCCGGGTGAACCTCCTTCAATCATCTCTACTACTTGATGCATGAGTTTGGATGCCTTCTACTTCACCTTGGTTGTGTTAAGATAACAATTTTTTTTGACAATTTTTGGTTGCTGAGGAACCATCCCACACCATTGTTAGTTGGAAACTTTATGACATGGGAAAGACTAGACAATACAACTCCATGTGTATTTTGAGCAGGTCAATCGAGGATCATATTGTACAACAAAGTTACGTCCATGATGGTGTAATTAACTTTCAAATCTATCCATCTCAGAGCTTCACCAAGAGAGGTGTAGAGTAAAATTGTCTCTGCAATGGGGTACTTGATACCATTGAAGCTAGTAAGTAATCCCCCTATAGGGTCAAATTCTTTCTGTTGATTTCCATTTTCTCATAGGCACTTATGAAGATAATATCACAAGGGCACCCTTTATGGATGAGGACCCTCCTTATCTCAACAATGGAGATATTTAGCATGATGATGAGTACATCACATGGGTTCTCTATAGTGCTTGGGACGTAATCGACAACATTTACACCATGGGTATAGTGTCCTCATCCCTGAATTATTACTACCCCCAGTCTCAAGATCACCAGCTGTAGATAGTACAAACGATGTGACTTCTATAACTTTGTTGTCAGTTCGAGGACTCAAAGATGGACTGGCAACTGCTCCTATGTTATTCCCTTATTAACAAAATTCTTGGATGGCCTCGTTGGATGAGACTCTCAATGTCTCTTTTCAGCTGGTAGCATTCTCCAATGCTATGTCCCATATCTTGGTGGTATTTGCATCAATGCTTCGAGCCCTTATATCTAAAGCAGTTTGGAGAGGCAATGGAGGTTGAGGGAGAAGTCCCCCGTTCTGGATCTGGTTCAGAACTTTTATGGGAGTTATATTCAGGAGTGTGAAATCCTCCATGCATTTGCTCGAGCTGTTTCTCATTGAGATTCTTCACAGCGCCTTGGGGACTTTACTTCTTCTCCCATTCTCTCACTTTATTCTCCTAGGACTCTTTTGCCCTTGAGAATCTTGATCTCGGAAGATCGTTTTTAACTCCTCTTATCCTATATATTTGTTGAACCGTTTCAGTAGTTTTGGACAAAGACCTTGGCTTCCCTATGTAGTGTCTCAAGCTAACATGACATACTCCTTTAATGAGTGCAGCAAGGATGATGGCAGAAGGACAACCCTTAGTTTATACATTGGCATCATTGAACAGCTTTTGGATGTCTGTAAGTGACTTGCTTAGAGCGGTTCTATACCTAGGAGAGAGGCAACACTCTTCTTGATACTTTTGCTTGCAGTGAATTATTGGATAAGCTAATGATAGCTAAACAAAGGAATAGATTGACCTTACTGAGAGTTCTTTATAGCAGCTTCTTACTTCCTTCTCCAAAATCATGTAGAAAGCTCAACACAAAACCTTGGAGCTTCATGGCACTACTATAGTTGATGATATGATTGGATCTGTCATGCTATCATATTTCCTACCAGATTGGAGAGCTCAAAATTTGGATTTCCATCACAATAAAGATTAGGAGAGCTGCTCATACTCCTTGAATTTGGAGTCTGAGTCAACAGGAGATTTTTTTTGCTGTAATAATATCGATTTAGTCACACTATCACCTTGGTGTCGCTTGGTAGATGCCAATGGTAGATATTCAGACTCGCCTCCAAGTGGTGGCATATTATCCTGCATCCTGTGTGCACTTGTAGGCCTAGTCGGCACTCCCACGGATTGCCCTGCTTCTACCTTATTGCTCTAGATTAGAGGTTTTACGCCAATGCCTTTGTGAGCTTGCTGATCTCTTTGGTAAACTTTAAGAACACTACCCGATGGATTAGCATGGATTGATTTTGAGGCTTGTGTGATGAACTTACAGTTGTTTGGAGAGGAGCTTGGACTGATTTTGAGGCTTGTGTGATGAACTTACAGTTGTTTGGAGAGGAGCTTGGTTACTCGCCTGGCCTTTCGCCTGGGTACTTGTTATGGTTTAGATGGTGTTCCTATAGGCGATGCTAATTTTTCGACTCAAAATTCACTCGAGTCCAAGATAGACGGTTATGGGAAAATCGGTTGGACACCAGTGAGCAAATAATCTAAGAAACAAACACACGGAGAGAAAGAATGACTAATGTTTAACGAGGTTCGACTGAGATGGCCTTGTGCAGATGTCCTCTGAGAAATGGGGTCGTTCGATGAGAATTTTATTGATGGAAAATTTACAGTTACTCAATCTTTTCTATCGTTTGAGTTTACAAACTATATATATCTCTTTGAGTAGACTATTTTATTGTTACAGAGCAAATGATCATCCGGATTTAAAAGAATTGTTCCTAATTCTACAGAGGAATAAGTTACTTATAGTGAAGGACTCCCTAGAGGTTAAGACCTTCGAAGCTTCTGCAGTTAAAGCTAAGAGATAAAGTAGTTTCCTCGTCGATACCATTGTGGTAATAGTTTTACTTGATAAGAAGTATAGTGGATCTTGTGAGGATAAAAAAGTCGGATTGAGTCCAACTTCCTTATCATAGTGATCTGAGATGGCAATGGACCTTTGACAATTATGGGCCATAGGGCTCAACGAGCCTCTAGTGCAGAGTTCTTTTTTAGGAGGAGAAATTTGGTCTCAGCAAACTTTCAAAATAACGGTTGTTAAAATACAAAATAATTTTACTCAATCTTCATCACAACTTCGGAGTTTTGGTGCAGTAGAAGGAACTTTCAATATAGTATCAGAGCAACCAAGGTTCAAATTTTGCCGGGCACGCATTTAATTGCAGATTTTAAAAAAAAAAAATTATACCGCTGCATAAAGCTAAGGTTTCCGCACAAAATGGACCTTCAACCTGCGGAGGCGTGTTAAAATATAAATAATTTCCCTCAATCAACACCACAAACTTCGGAGTTTTAAGCTACCAGAAACTCTTAAGATTTTGACAATAAACTGTAATGAATTTTAAAGTAAGCTGCAAGAAATTACCATGAACTTTTAAATCAGTTACCATGTAATTTTAATACTTTATGGTAACAATCTCACACTTTTTTCTTCCGTCATCCCCGATCTTGCCAATCTCTTTCCTTTTGATTTACTCATACAATGATCCTGAATAAATAATACGATTTGACTAAAGATCATAAAGCTATTATAGTAAAAGTAAAGAAAGTATTGCATAAGTAACCAACATAAAGCCTTCAGGAAACAAGCTCCTTGTACATAACCATAACCAAGCAAATTTTCTTAGAAGATGCTTGTTCAGACCAAGTTACTTAGGAAGAAAGATTAATCATTAATCCATATCAAATTACCAAATCTACTTAGTATACAGCTTACAATAATCATGAGAATTTGATATGACAAGATTCATCCGCCCTCAACAATTCATAACTAATCAAATGATCATTACCATTGCCTCACCAAACAGAATCCAGCCAACAAACTTTGATGCAAAATTAGACCAAACTATATTCAATTGTATTCATTATTATTATCAGAAGCCCGTGTGTTGTGTGTGCCCACTTTGTGACCTGTAGATGCAGAGAGCCAACGGGCAAATTGGAGAATTAATTCAAAGCTTGACAACCAAACCCAACGAACACCAGCTAAACAAGTTCATCATCATCTCCAACACGATGGAAGAGAGAAATGATGAGGACTTGAAAATAGGGAACAAGACTTAGCCCCACTCATCTTCACTACTCCCTGTTTATGGAACAAGACTTAGCCCCACTCCCCCACTCCCCAATTCTTTGGAAGGATGGAGATATTGGCCAGTGCCCATTCCCATTTGCTTTCTCTCTAGGGAAGCTAGAGGTGGCAAAGGAGAGTAAAAGGTCGGGTTTGGTTTGGATTTATCTAAGATCTGATACCTGATAAGGATCTCCGTATCCGTTTTTTGACGGGAGTTTCTAAAGTAGCACACCACTTTTCCTAATGAGCCTACTTAATAGTGCATTTTTGGTTCAAGTTTTCAGTCCGGATCATTGTAAAATAGACTCACTAGGAAAAATGCTGTTCTCCTTTGGAAACTATCATTTTTGACAAGTGCTATAGGATCTGAATATGATCTAATACCTAAAAAAAAAGGATCAGGGTTTAGATTTGCCCTTTTTTCCTTCAGCCTATGTTTGGTTTGAGAGAAAATGGAAGAAAGAGAAAAGGAAAGAGAAAAGAAAAGGAAATAAGATTGAAATTGTTTTTTTTTTTTTTTTTTTTTTTTTTTTTTTTTCTTTTAACCTTTGGTTAGTAAGGCTGTGGTAGGTTACATTCTTACATATGTTTGCCAAGAAACAGAAATAACATTCTGAAAATAAAATTGAAATTGGTCGAGTTAAATTTGAATTTGATTTTTCACGTGACTATCTTTACGTGGATAGTTACTAAAATTAAATTAGTCGGATTAAATTTAGGTTTGGTTTTTCACGGTCTGCCTCCACATAGATTATTACCAAAATTAAGTTGGTATATTCATAATGAAAGAAGAGATTATTAATTGTTCATATATAAGTATAGTCCCATATAAGATATGACAAAGAAAATTTATGAATTTAAATACAAAGTTGTAGTTTTGGCCTAACAATTTAACCTTTTTGGTTAAATTGGTTCTTAACTTTGTATTTAAACTCATCATGTTCCCAATTGAATCCAACATTTCTGTCTAAATTTGTACAAAGTAACAGTCCATCAAACAAGCTTCAGCGAGCAAGTGGTGATAGTTAATCTTAGGATCACTTTGAATGGAATTGATTATAATGATAGATATGAATTGAATAATGAAAACTTGGCCCAATTGCCGCACCTGAAGGAAACCAATTAAACACAATGGACCCATAACTTCCCCATCCTAGCTGCTTCTCTCTCTCTCTCTCTCTCTCTCTCTAAACACTGTAATTGATCATTTCAAACCAAGCAACACTGCTTGGACAAGCAACAACGCGCTATAAATAGATTTCAAATTCAGCTAGCTAGCTAAGCTAGCTGTCACCAAAAACAACAATGGAACTGGCCAGATCACAACTAGAGGAGCTAAAATTGGAGGTCGAATTTGAGCGCCGCCTTCGACGAAAAGCGGAGTCCTTGAGCCGTGCATTCGCTTGGGAACTGTCGGAAGAAAGAGCCGGCCGGGAGGCCACCGAGAAAGTCTGCGAAGAGCTTGCCGACGCGTTGGTGAATGAGAGAGAGGAGATGGAGAGAGTGATTGAAGAAGTGGAGGAGGAGAGGAAAATGATGAGGATGGCCGAGGTGATGAGGGAGGAGAGAGTGAGGATGAAGCTGTCGGAGGCGAAGATGGCGATGGAGGAGAAGCTGAGGGAGATGGGGGAGGTGAAGGAGTTGAAGGATGCGATGGGGATGAGCTTATCGGTTATGGGGTTGTATGGTGAGTTTGATTTCAGCATGGAGTTGGCTGAGGCTACTGTTCAGCTAGATTCTGGCAAGAGTTCGGGGGGCCATGCTCGGCCTTGGGTCGACTGCGGTCCGTCCGCGTCGTCGTCCCCTTGGTGGGGTGAGAGGAGTTTAGCATGCAAGGAGATGGAGTATGAGAAGGCTGAGCTCAGAATGTTATTTTTGAGAGAGAAGAAAGATTACATGTTTTAAAAAAGATATTTCCATGGTATAAAAAAAGAAAAAATGTAGGTAAATCTTGATTTTACTTGGAAAAAGATGAAGTTGCTTGTTTTCAGGTCTATTTCTACTTTTCTAGTTTGGTTCCGGGAATTGAAAAACTAATGAATGGTATTCCGTGTCAAAAGAATTGCATATGCTACCCTTTACCCCTCAAAAATTGAACAGTTTATTCTCGTCATAAGGGATTTTTCTCTTGAGAAATAATAATAGTATGGTATTTATTCGCTGGAGGCCCATGAGTCAGCCCATCTTCCGATTCCTTTGGGGTTCTTATTTGCACCCACTTCTGGACTAAACATACCCACCTACTAATTACGGCACCTATGTTTTTTTTTTTTTTTAATTAATTTATTAAATTTAACCCCATGTATTATTCCAAAATTATCCTTCAAACTTTTCTAACTACAACCCTATTCCCAATTCCATATATTATTCCAAAATTATCCTTCAAACTTTTCTAGCTACAACCCTATTCTCAATTCCTCTTTGTAAATCCTAACCAACACGCCCCCCCCCCCCCCCCCCACCCCCCCCCCCCCCCCCCACCCCCCCCCCCCCCCCCCCCTCTCTCTCTCTCTCTCTCACACACACACACACATCAGACTACCGCAGCCCCTCCCCCCAAATCGCACCCGATTGCTGCGACCACCACCCCTCCACCAACAAAACAAAATTGTGCCGCTCTCCCCCTACCATAACGCCTCTCTCTCTCTCTCTCTCTCTCTCTCTATCTCTCTCTAAACCCCTAATTAGCTAACTCTCCGAGTTAGCACAACTCTGCATGTAAACCTAGGTCTCCTTCAAACTTTTCTAGCTACAACCCAATTCCTCTTTGTAAATCCTAACCAACCCCACACCTTCAACCCCCCACACAAAACACACCCCCCCCCCCCCCCCCCCCCCCCCCCCCCCCGCTCTCTCTCTCTCTCACACACACACACACACATCAGACTACCGCAGCCCCTTCCCCCAAATCGCATCCGATTGCTGCACCACTACCCCTCCACCAACAAAACAAAATTGTGCCGCTCTCCCCCTACCATAACGCCTCTCTCTCTCTCTCTCTAAACCCCTAATTAGCTAACTCTCCGAGTTAGCACAACTCTTCATGTAAACCTAGATGTCTGTAATTCTACGTAGTGCGGAATCTGCTTAAATTCTCTTAGGTGAAATATCTGTTAGTATAAAACTAGTATATCAGTTTAATGTGACATGGTTGAGAACCGTTATATTGTACAATTGAGTCTGATATGTATGATTATTTATGTCGTATTGGAATTAAAAAAATCTTAACAATCACTTAGTTTCAAATATCTGATTTGAGCATTGATAGTAATCAATGACATGAGCATACATATTATTGTAAATTTATCCATACTTTAATCGCATGCTGATCCATGTAAACTATGTCAACCATCCCTGTTATCACAATATTATACTAACATATCATGTTCACGAGCACTTAAACTATAAGTACTATTTTAGTATATCTTCTTTCCCTTGTGCATTGTACTTGTCGGAATTAATTTCTTGAGTTTCAAATTTTACATAGATGAAGAAAGAGAATCCCAGTTGAAGACCATACTTCATCAAATCAGGAAATATGATAGGTGGACCGCCATTTGGTTTGTATACATTTATTATATATTTTCATGTTAGAACAGTGTCTTTCTCTTTTGTTATTTGGCTGTATAAATCCGAATACTGGGGCTTAGTTTGTAATCAATTCTGGATATATATATATATATATATATATCACTTTCATTGTATATTTATTTTATTTTATTTTAGCATTAGCTATGATTATCTCAAGATCACGTGCACATGAATTTCTTTTTTTTTTTTTTTTTTTTTTTTCCAACGCTTCCACCAAGCAGCTGAAAATGAGGCTCGACACCCTCTCGCCCAACTGATGGAGAGAAGAGCCGCAACAGCAGGTCCCGAGAAGCTCCTCCCTTTCAAAACCAGGAGAAATTTCAAAAACTTCACTTCGATCGTCGCTGCACTCTCCTTTGCTAGCTCTCTTCGTCAATGTCCTGGCCAGGGAACTGACCTACGAGGAGGCCCTCAGTAAGTCTGCCAGCAACCCACCGGGTGATTACGGTATCAGGCAGCTCCTGAATGGGATAGACCTTCTAGTTGTTGGTAGCGCGGCCACCGAGCCAGTACTGCTGTCTGTTTTCTTGCGGGTGCTGCGGAAGCCAAAGAGTTATGGTGTGGTGAGTGCGAAGAGCGCGTATGCGAAGCTTGGAGAAGATGATAGCTAGCTCACAGTGTAGGATAGTAAAAAAAAAAAAAAAAAAAAAAAAAAAAAAAAAAAAAAATTAATGGCCCTCGCGGGGAATTTCTAGATGGGCACAAGATTTTTCCTAGTGAGCCCACTTTTCCTAGTGCGCACATCTTATAATTTCAAAAATCCAGTTTTTTCCTAGTGAGCACACCTAAATACCGAAATCGCCCTCACATCTCCCCTTATTTCTCTCCCAAACCGTTCCCAAACCCAAATCCCTCTTTCTCTCCCAAACCGTTCCCAAATCCAAACCCATTCCCGAATCGCGATCAACCCTTCCCTCGTCGCTTTCCTTCTCTCTCGTCGACGCTCGCCGGGTCGCAGTCTCGCCGGGTCTCGCCGACGCTCGCCGGGTCGCAGTCTCGCCGGTTCTCGCCGAAGCTCGCGCGGATGCTGGGACGTCGCCGACGCTCCTGCTCTCCCCCTGACGCGCTCTCGCTACAGAACACAATCTCGACTTCAGGAGTGCAGGAGTATTGAGGAGTAAGGTATTTAGTATGATTTAAGACTGAGATTGAGTTGTTGTTGTTGGGGTTTTTTTTTTTTTTGTTGTTTGTTAGTTTTTTTTTTTTTGTTGGATTATGATTTTAGACTGTTTTAGATTGAGATTGAGTTTTATTTTTCATTTTTTGTAACTCTTTAAAGGCATATTATAATTGTAATTATTTATTACTCATTGTTATAGTTGTGACATCTTATTTATATAGTTTAATTTATGCCCATTGGACGCAATTGTTTTTATTCAAGTATATATGAAGTTGCACATACATCATACTGAAGAGTTTCGTGATGGTTAGTTTCATGCTGAATAGTTTGTGTCAACACGAATGCTGTTGTGATCATTTTTCTATTATATTTTTGTGTTTTAAGTAAATGTTTGTTAATTTGAAAGTATATTATTATCAAAAAGTTTGAGTTATGCCGTTTTACTATTTGTTTAGAGCCTTTCGTTTTTGAGTTTCTATTATTTGCAAGTACTCCTGGTGAGTACACGCACGATTATATGGCGTGGTATGAAAAGGTATCTCGACGCTTTATTAATCCGTCCATCCATGCCTCAAATCGAGAGGGGGCGCAAGATGTCCCGCAAATATAAACTGAAGATGTCCCGCAGACAAATAATGACGAGATAATATTCGGTAATATTATTCTTTGTAAATTTAATCAAGTTTAATCGAACTTATATATGTTTTTGCCATAATATATGCAGAGAATTCAAGAAGCTATAGCAATTATTGATCCCTTCTTAGTGCAAGGCGAGACCAAAAGTAAGAAGAGTTTGCTCTATAATGCCCTCGTCAAGATAAAATCAGTTCTAACTGGGTGCACACAAATTGATATTGACACAGTAGCACAACCCGTTGCGCAATCCCCCACTGATCGTCCTATCTCTTCAAGACGCCACCAACCCGCAAGGAAGCAACCCGCTCGGAAGTATCGAAGAAACTAGAATTTGTTAACTCTTTTTAATATCAGTCGCAAATTGAAGAAAACACATGTTAGCATGGAACATATATTTCTTTTAGTTTGTCGTTCTTTTTAAATGAAGTTGTACTCAATGAACATGTTATATATATCGAGTTGTAGTTGGCGTTGTTTTTAAATGAGGCTCAAACTCATTTTAAAAGCCGTTGTTCTGTGTTTGAAACTATGAATTAGTTGTTGATATTAATGATATTGGGTGTCAAGATCCTTTTCATATTAATGATTTATTTGTTGTATATGCCTATGATTCTGGATGAGCATATGTGATTTAAATTGGTGGTCTAAACTTTGATTTGTAAAAGTGTGCATGCATGTAGCTGCTACCCGTCAAGAGGTTGAATATCCATATGTGTCTTTCCTTCATTTATATAGCTATACAAGAAGTTGAGTGCTATTTGAATTGTATTGCTGAATTTGTTCTATTCAGAACCATTTCGAACTTAATGAGCAAAAACTCTCAAATAAGTGACCTCACCCCCATATGTTTTACCCTCATATATTGTTCTAGTAGTCTATGATGCGAAGTTGTTGTTCGACACACCGTATCACTTAACCGTATCACTTATCCGGGTTTACAGAACCGGATAAAATATAGCACATCCGGGACTATAAACCCGGACAGAGACATCAGGTCCGGACTGAATAGCCCGGATGGAGATTTTTTCATTTTTGAACCTCCTGTTCGGGGTATCCAGCCCGGACAGAAAGTCTCTGTCCGGGGTATCCAACCCGAACAGATACTCTCTGTCCGGGCTAGATAATCCGGACATAGACTACAAAAACTTCAGCTGAACCCCCATTTTAATTCTGTTAAAGTAAGAATTGAATCTGATCAGCCAAAAAAAAATAAAAATAAAAAATGCATCTTCCAGCATATTTATTGAACATAAAAGTTATGATTTATAGAGCATGTGGTTTATTACGTCATCACTGTTTTACCTCTTTTAGTCATTTCTTTGGTTCGCTATTTTTGATTTGCAAGTCTTAAATCTCCTTTTTTTCCTTCTGTTTTCTATTTATGTAAATGATTCACTTTATTTAAAGAAATTAAAGTTTTGGCCCTCTTTAATTCTCTCTTCTTTTTATGGAGTATCCTATAGGCTAGAGGTTGTTGATGGTTTTTGTGATCATATATATATATATATATATATATATATATATATATATATATATATATATATATATATATATAACTTTGATGTGCAAGGTCCTTTGTTTTGGCTCCGGCAATAATCCAGCAAGGTCTTGGTCTGGAATAATGGCCTTGGCTATCCACATTGCTTGCGTGAACTTTGTGTTTAAATAACATAAATAAGGAGTGTGATGTCTTATGCAATTTAATGTTGGATATAGTTAATAAAATAAGAATCTATAGGAACATATTTTGCACGACATTGGGGTTTAAACTACACGTATTATGCATTGGGAACATGTACAAAAACTTCAGCTAAACAGTTAACATATATAATTTCTTTTGCACTTAACGAGCAAAAACTCTCTAATTTCCAACCTCACCCCCATATGTTTTACCCTCATATATTGTTCTAGTAGTCTATGATGCCAAGTTGTTGTTCGACATGCCGTATCACTGAGTTTCTAATAACCGTATCAGTCATCCGAGTTTACAGAACCGGATAGATTAAAGCCTATCCGGGACTGTAAACCCGGACAGAGATATGCAGTCCGGACTGGCTAGCCCGAATGAAGATTTCTCAATTTTGGCCCTCCCATCCGGGCTATCCAGTCCGGAAAGAATTTCCCTGTTCGGGGTATCCAGCCCGGACAGAAAGTCTCTGTCCGGGCTGGATACCCCGGACAGAGAATCTCCAAATCGGTTATTAATTATGCAATCGATCTTAAATCGATTATTAAATCGGTTATTAATTAGAGATCGGTTATTTAAAATATATAATAACCGATCTCTATTTTAAATTAATTAGAAATAGGTTATTAATTAGAAATTAATTAGAAATCGGTTATTAATTAGAAATCGGACAGATAACCCTGTACGGGTGTTATTAATTATTAATTAATAACCGATCTCTATTTTAAATGAAGGATATTGTCGATCAGAAATGGAATTTTTTTTTTCCCCTCTTTTTCCACTCTGCAGCGCCTCTCTCTCTCTCTCTCTGTGGTTTAATGCGGGAAACAAAGGGAAGCAGGATGGGAAGATGAAGAAGAGATGTGGAAGGGTATTTTTGACCTAAAAATATAATGGTAAAATTGTAAAAACGAAGACTTTTAAAGTGGGCTCACTAGGAAATTTCTTGTGCCCATCTACAAACTCCCCCCTCGCGGACGAACCCAGCCAACAAAAAAAAAAAAAAAAAAAAAAAAAAAAAAATAACACTAAAAAGCGAGAGAAAAAGAAAAAGAAAAAAAGAGGATTTTTTTAATTAAAAAAATAGGGTATTTACTGGTTTGTCCCTCAAATCTTTATATATTATTATTTAGTTCCCCAAATCTTCATATTTAGGATTTAGTCCTCCAAATCTCCTAAGTTACTACAATTTAGTCTCTTCCCTAATTTTCTTTAATTTTTAATCTGATATTACCATTTTACCCCTCATTATTTATTTTTTCTCTTCCTACTCTCTTCTTCTCATCTCTTCCTCGTCTCTTCTCCTTCTTCATTATTCCTTCTCTCTTCCTCCTCTCTTTTCTTAATAAAGAAAAGAGGAGGAAGAGAGAAGTAAGAGAAATGAGGAATAATGACGAAAAAGAGAAAAGAGGAGGAGGAGAGAAGAGGAGGAGAGAAAGAATGAATAAGAAGGGGTAAAATGGTAATATCAGATCAAAAATTAAATAAACGTAGGGAAGGGGACTAAATTGTAGTAACTTAGGAGATTTGGGTACTAAATCCTAAATATGAAGATTTGGGGTACTAAATCATAATATATAAAGATTTGAGGGACAAACCAGTAAATATCCCTAAAAAATTAATTAAAACAAATAGCCTTGCGGTTGGATTCCAGCTCGCGCGACGCTGAGAAGAAGAGAGAAGATTTCAGGGGTTTTGATCCAAAATGTCATGTTAATTACTGGGGTTGTGCTGTTTCATAATAATATTTAGATGTGGTTTTTACATATCTGTCCCTTACATCTTTAAAAATTAGAATTTAGATTTCAAACCTTCATATTTATAATTTAGTTCTCTAAATCCTTTAAATTACTACAATTTATCCTCCAGCCACATTTTGGCCCGAATTTTCCGTTATACCCCTGAGTTATTTCACTTAGTCATCTCTTTCCTCTTCTTCCTCTCTTCTTTTTTTTATTGGATTTCCCTCTCCATTCTTCTCGTCTCTCTCTCTTTCTTCTTCTTATTGGGTTCCTCTCTCCATTCTTCTCCTCTCTCTCTTTCTTTTTTTTATTGGGTTCTCCTGAGTTACTTCATTTTAATTATTAACTGGGAGGAAAGAGAGAGAAGAAGAATGGAGAGCGGAATCCAAAATGAAAAGGAAGAGAGGAGGAAGAGGCAAGTGAGGACTAAAATGAACTAACTCAGAGGTATAACGGGAAATTTGGACAAAAAATATGGTTGGGAGACTAAATTGTAGTAATTTAAAGGATTTGAGGATTAAATTATAAATATGAAGATTTGGGGGACTAAATTCTAATTTTTAAAGATGTAAGGGACATATATGTAAAAACCCCTATTTTGATATGAACTTACTTGTTAAATAGCTACCTTCTTCAATATCTAAATTAGATTTATTGGGTGAAAAAAAAGAATAAAAAAGTAAATAAAAAATAATAAATAAAAAAAGGGGTATTCTCGCCAGCAAGGCCGGCCGCCTGCCTCACGCAGTGAACCTAGCCTTCATCTCAATAATTTTGGCCCCGCCCCAGATTATTTTGTATTCTACAAATTCTAATCAAATTCTAATTAATTTTTGGGTGCATGATTCTATTTAATTATATTTAAGTTTAATAATTCAACAAATTCTAATTTGAGTTTAATTAATTTTTGGGTAC
This sequence comes from Dracaena cambodiana, assembly GCA_036321105.1. NCBI lineage: Eukaryota > Viridiplantae > Streptophyta > Magnoliopsida > Asparagales > Asparagaceae > Dracaena > Dracaena cambodiana. The sequence continues at coordinate 17,138,553 of JAYEPQ010000007.1, forward strand.
AGTATCAAGACCAGATACAACAAATTTAGGAGCAAGTCTAATCAAAAGAAAATTCAAATATCTTATCAAGATTATAATAAGATTCTATTTCTATCTAGTATGAAACCCTCTCAATAACTTAACTGGAGCCTATAAATACCCCTCTAGAGAGACTAAAAAAAAATATTTTGGTAATTTAAGTTATGTGCGAGAGTCTTGAAGCCTTGAGATCAGTAAAGGGAGAGAAACCTTTGAACAGATCTCTCTCGTGCAAGAGTTCGAGCTTCCACCAAGATCGGAAGAGAAGAAGAACAAGTTCAAGAAATCTCCACCGTCTCCAATTATCGACATTGGATTGTCAACGAGAAAAACACCAATTCTCATAGCTGTCTCGATCCCATGATCTTCTGAAAAAAGAAAGCGACGTATTTTATAAGTCTTATTGTCTGTTTTTCTTTTTAATTTCTTTTTATTGTAATAAAAAAAGAGAGAAATTTTTATAATCTATAATTTTTCTCAATGGCAATGGAAAAGATCACTGATTTTTTCCAAAAATAGACTGGTGAGCACAGTGGGAGAAATCTCCTATACTGGAGAGAAGATGGTTGTCCAATCTGATGTCAATAAAATTGGAGAAACGGTGGAGAAGTTGGTGATCGAGGTCGCCAAAGGAAAACCTGTTACAACGCAAATACGGACCTGAATCTGCAATTGGAATCGAAGGGCACGCCGTAGGGCACTCAAAACCCGTTTTGGATACTAGGCTCAAAATCAGCCTAGCACAAGTCAAAGAGGATACTAGGCTCAGAATTAGTCTAACACACTTAGCCTGATCAGCTTAGCACTCCTCAGCCTAACCAGCCTAGCATATCTCAGCCTGGCCAGCTTAGCACTTTTTAGCCTGGCCAACCTAGCACTCCTTAGCTTAGTTAAAATCAGCTTGGTAAAAGTCAGTTTGGTAAAAATCAGCCAAAAAAAAACCAGCTTGGCAAAATATAGCGTGGCAAGAATCAGCCTAGCACATCTCAGCCTGGCTAGCTTAGCACATCTCAGCCTGGTTAGTCTAGCACTCCTCAGCTTGGCCAAAATCAGCATAGCACTTCTCAGCCTAGCAAATATCAGCTTAGTATGAACAAGACTAGACGCTAGCCTCGCATAAGTAAACTTGAAAATCAAATTAAATCTTAACCAATACGCGAGGTTAGTTCGACTAAGCCAGTGTGCGAGGCTAGATCAGTATGCTAGGCTCGTCTAGCGCGTGAGGATCGTCCATTGCGTGAGGCTAAAGTTAAGCCTCAACATACACGTAAGAACAGAAGAACGTAAGGCTACCAAGCAGTTTCATGCAAAACATTTCAAAACTAATGTTGGACATTGAACCAATCTGCGAGTTGACAAATATAACTTTCATGACTTTTCAGAGCCACCTGTGTGAACAATAAAATCTCGCACAAGAAGCGAGCCCTGTCTGCAAAAGATGGTTATATCAGTACCGCATGAAGAAACTCCGAATTTATAGTGATATCTCACAAATAAAATAAGGGCAACATGACCCTATCAGTCCTGCTATTGTGAGGAGTTAATCGCGACAGTTTTGACTTACTGTCACTGTCAAATCCCAAAACCATCTGTATTTAACCGGCTGTCAGCATCGGTATCCGATATTTTAGAAAGAAGACAACTGTAAAAACAAAACTCTGACTCAAATCAAAATTTGACCGTTTTCACATCGAATATGGTAAATAAAGGCAAGAAACCAATCATCGAGGGGGTGTGCCTCTGATACTGAAGCAGAGAAAACCTATCATCACACACGCCTCAGGTCAGACATGACAGCTCCCCACGATTACAAAAGATTGGCAGAGAGTCCTGATAAGGAATATGAAAAGTTCAATGATCATTTGATTATAGCAATGATGTGATCATACGTTTCCTCTCGGTTCGGCAGAAAGACAGTTCAAATGGTCGAACGATCTGCCGAGATGAGTCAAAGGATTGAGGCACAAGAACGCTTCATTTAAGAGCAACAAAAGAGTATTGAAGACCTCAAAGTGATGCTTACAAAGGTTCTGGAAAACACTCAAAAGAACACATAAAACGGAGCAGAGAGTTCTTCCTCTTTTGATAAAACTAATAAGGATGAGAGTAAATTCAACCGAGATACCGAGGGAAAGGGTGAGGAAGATTATGTCATTGATCCTCATGCCAAAAAAATGGGAAATTTCAGAGTCAAATAAAAGTCTTAATGCACCATAAAGGATTGCAGGAGATATGAATTATGAGACTCTACCCGATAGAGTGGGATTCCACACCGTTTTCGATAAAATATAAGTCTTTGAAGTTAGAACCATATGATGGGAAAGGATCTCTAAATCAGCATATATACTATTTTCTTTCTCAAACCGGCCATCTAATGGGCAATAACCCAGTGATGACAAAAATCTTTGCAAGTACTTTGCGAGGGCTCGCATTCACTTGGTTTATGCAGCTGCTCTCGAAAACTATCAATGTTTGTCTGACGTGAAAAGAGAGTTCCTAGCCCACTTCTTTGAAGACGATACTGAAACATCCATTCACTCTCTTCTAGCAAACAAGTAAAAAGAAGACGAGATAGTCAAAAGTTTTATTGAGCATTTCCACAAAATGTCAGTGAGATGCCCGTATGGCATGTCGTAGGAAATATTAGTGGAGATTTACAAACACAATCTTCAGACTAAGATATTGGTCAAATTGGGAGCAGTAGAGTCCAAAAGATGGAAGGATCTAGTCAAATAAGGGCAGTAAGCGGAGGACATAATACCACGTATCAATGAATATCATACCCAGAGGAGGATGGCTATGAATCAGCCACAACCACAATCATTCTATTCTAAGAGAAAGGAGTAATGACTATCAGACCTGCTGCAAACAAAAAATTACAGAATAATCGAGATTCTTCTATATCGCAACAGATATATGATTTTAGAGATGAATAAGGAGTCATATTCTTTCACCTACTGAATAAAAAGGGAATGCTCAGATTACCCAAAAATCAGAAGTTAGGGTAAGATGAAAAAATAGATGATCCCAAGTATTGTCTCCACCATCAAAATATTGGGCATCCAACCGAAAATAGCTATATTCTGAAAGATAAGATTCAGGCACTAATCGATTCAAATGTGATCCAGTTGAGACCTGAACAGAATAAGGTATTAGCAAATGCAACGACAGCAAAATGACCGCAATAAATAAAAAATTCAAAAAAAAGAAAAAAAAGGAAACAAAGAAAAAAAGAAAAAAGGAGGAGAAAAAACAAAGCAAAAAAAAAACGTGCGAATTTTTGTTGTCCAATGCCACCAAGGCAACGGAAAGAGAAATTAAAAAGTTCTCGTCCTATCATACTGGGGTAAGAGTATGAAATCTAATAGCCCAAAGTAAAAATGCGAGGCTATGCCCGTGTACAACATGATACTAAACCAACGTAAAATCATCTAGAGCATGAAGCTAACTTGAGACTAAACCAGTGTAAAGTCATTCTGACACGAGGCTAACTCGAAACTAAACCAGCATGTATGGTTACAATAGTGCACAAGGCTAAGCCAACGCACAGAACTCATCCAGAGTACAAAAGTGAACTGAAATGTGAGGCTAAGTTTCAGCCCCGCATAGTCTATTACAAAGACAAAAGTAATATATTACTACATGGCAAATTTTATGAACAACCAAACAAGTCCCTTGCAGAGGATGGGACCCACATCCAGCCAAACAAAGATACGTATGAAGCCAACGTAAAGAACGCAAGGCTAATATCTACAAACAATGAAGATTATGCAAAATAAAGCCAGCAAAAGTGCAAAATCTCCAAAACGTGAGGCTAATTTGTAACTCCACGTAAAACAGTTGAAACGCAATGATAACACATACGCGAGGCTATTTGGCAAACCGCGTGATTTTCATTACTGGAAGAGATGCAGAATACAAGGCAAAGTTTCAATCGGATATAAAACTCTCAATAGGCAAAGATAAGCCAACGTGTGATAGATATAACATGCGAGGCAGATCCAAAACGCAAAGAAGTCAAAATGTGAAGCTAGTTCCAAACCCCACGTACTAGTCAAATGTGGCCCACATGGGAGTGGGACCCACATCCAGTAAACATTGCATGCAAAGTTAAACTCCGCATACAATGTGACACTAAGCCAGCATAAAGTCATAAACGCAAGGCTCTGTCCGTGTGGAGTGCAAAGTTATGCCCATAACAAAAATACGAATCTAATTATAACTCAATGTGCGAGGCTAAATCAGCGTATGAATTTAACTAAGTGCACGAGGATAAGCCGACACACAAGTCCAACTCCACGTATAACGTGAAGTTATACTAGCCCATTCACAAGGGTATGCCAGCTTAAAATGCGAAGCTAAGCCCGCAGCTATAAAGCTAAGCTTGCCTTCTAAACACGGACCAAACATCGTGTAACACCATTAAAGGTGTAAATTTCTCAATTTTCTAGTGCTTTGCAATGTGGTCAATTCTGCAAGAAAATCAAAATTTGCATCCATATTATAAAATCAGAGATCAGAGAACCCGTAGGGAATTGGGACATATTACAACTTCTCATAGGGTAGGGACACATTAAAACCCACCCCTACTTCCTCATAGACAGTTTGTTGAAATAAGAAGAGTTACCTTAGGAGTGGGGATAGTACTGATATTTTCTCACAAACATGTGATCTCTTCGGGGGCGCTCACTTACTGAACCATGCACAAATGACGCTACAGTGTACAATGTGCTCGCAATCAACTTCCAAATAGTTCAGCAGCTGGGGGTGAAGTATCTCAAGGCATACGACAATTTAAAACTTACCGTCCACCAGATGACTGGAGAGTATAAGGTTAATATGAAGTTCTTGTGCTCTATCATCAAGGGACAATCAAAATGACCAGCAAATTAGAAAAATTTCATATCGACCATGTGTCATGGTACAAGAATATGTACGAAGATGCCCTCGTGTCACTCATTGCAACTTTGGTGCTGCCACCTGAGTCAAGCAAGCGCGTTATTCTCGGGAGCCGCAATCTTCATTTCCCCAAAACAATATTGGAGGTAGACAAAGTGCACCAAGTTGGATCAAGTCTTGAGCCCCTGGACTGACACTCTTCATTCATAAATTATGTGCCATATGACATACTTCTGAAAGATCTGAAGAAAACAACATTAGTAAAGAAGAAGGGAACTAAACTCTACTGTGATGCAGTGTTACAAACTCTATATTACAAATCACAAGATGGTACCTTCGCTGTTCTCAAAAAGCAAAGCTCAAGAAGGACTTGTAGGGCCCATCAGGCCGGGCCAAAACTCCGGATTCACATAAGAAGAATCAGCTACTTTTGCATAGATGCTGTGACATACGCAAAACATTGCCACACTCACAAATCTCAACAGTAAATCCAATTATATCAAGCATGCATCTTAAAAGGAAAGGCTTTCAAAGAAAGGGATCATGACCCTTAAGACAAAAAAAATTCGAACCCCAAATGGGAAGGACCCTCCATGGTAAAGACGGTCTACTCAAATGAAATTTATTATTTGAAAAATGAAGGCAACTTCATCCAAAGGCAACAATGGGGGAGAGGAAACTAAAATCCTCACCAACTTATCATACTAGGGGTAGAAACAACCAAATGCCGAAAAGGCAAAAGAAAGAGGTAATGTTTGACATTTAAGTCCAAATAAAACCGCCAACAACTCATTATGTTGAGAGAAATAGCATGACTCGCCCAACACAAACGATGATTGGTAAAGGCACCTTAAATTCGTTGATAGCTGAGGGTTTGCTAAAAATTTCATGATAAATTTGTCATAATGTCATCCTATAAGGATTTTCATAACCCAATGCTTCAAAGGCAAAGGGAAGAGGAAATGTTTGACATTTAAGTCTAAATAAAACTCTTGACAACTAATCATGTTAAGGGAAATAATATGCCTAGTCCAACACAAACGGCAATTGGTAAAGACATGTCAAATCTGTTGATACTTAGGGGTTTGTTAAAAATCCCATAAATCTGTCATATTAAGATCTTATCTCCGACAGCGAGATTCCAACCATATCACATCAATACGAACAAACTTATCACATTAAGATCTTATTTCTGACAACGAGATTCAAACCTTCTCTTCTTAAAACTACCAAATCATCATGTTAAGCTCTTATCCCTAATAGTGAAACTCAAAATATCTCATCTCAAAATAATCAAATCTGTCATGTTAAGTTCTTACCTCTGACAGCGAGACTCGAATCATGTCTTCTCAAAACTACCAAATATGTCATGTTTAAGATCTTATCTCTGACAGCGAGATTCAAACAATCTCGCCCAAATAATAAACAAATCTATCAAGTTAAACTCTTACATCTAACTATAAGATTTGAATAATCACACACATTACAATAGATAAAGTTCCTAATGATCCTAATCCAATCATCTTGGCATGTGCAATTAGGCGTCTTTGCCGAAACCAATGATCCTAAACTGATCATCTTAGCATGTGCAATTAAGTGCTTTCGTAAACTCTAGACATGTGCAATTAAGCGCCTCTACGAAAACCCCATGGGTACGTTTAACATTACACCTCTGCCCATAGTTTTTCAACCCTAATCCGGTCATCTCGGTACATTTATTAGTACACCTCTGCCCATGGTTCTTTGATCTCAATTCCATCCAGCTCTGTCTGTCAGCCAGGTGAGTCACCCCTTGATATGAAAACAATCATCGATTATGTCTATCATTCAGGCGGGTCATCGACTCTGTTTGGAAACCTAAATGAGTCACATCATAATCAAAACGCTCAGCTTACTATGACACCTCCACACCATTAGCAAGTTCAATCTTCCATAAAATCATCCACCAACCCCATTAAATCCGTCCATCAATTTCAAAATGATCACCCCATAGGCATGTCAGATATATTTCTATCTATGACTCCATGATTCTAACTCGATTACTAAGACTTTGTCGATTATCCAGATGAGTCAATCTCATAATGATCAATAAAACTTAGCTTGTTATATACTTAGTAAGTTTTATTAGGCACCTTAAATAGTCTAGATTTGGGATACCAATATTGAATAGGAGTAAAAAATATTTCAAAATTTTCAAAAGAGATAAAATTTTGAAAATTTTGGACGGAGTTTTGTAGGATAATAAAAAAATAATGGCCCTCACGGACGCGAGGCTGGGAACCCAGCCTTGCGGGCGCGGGGCAAAAATGGAAGAAAGAAAGGAAAAATAAAAAAATCAATTAAAAAAAAATTTAGCCTCGCATGAGAATCCAGCCTCGTGGGCGCGAGGCTCAAAAGAAGAGAGAAGAATTCAGGGCTTTGATCTAAAATCTCATGTTAGTTACTGGGTTGTGCTGTTTGATAATAATATTTTAATAAAAGCTAACTTGTTAAATAGCTACCTTCTTCTATATCTAAATTTGATTTATTTGGAAAAAAATAAAAAATAAATAATAAATAAATAAGGGGTAACCTCGCCAACGAGGCCGGCCACTACCTTGCGCAGCGAGCCTAACTTTCATCTCAATAAATTTGGCCCCGCCCCGAATTATTTTATGTATTCTTCAAATTCTAATAAGATTCTAATTAATTTTTGGATGCATAATTCTAATTAATTCTATTTGAGTTTGATAATTCTACAAATTCTAATTTGAATCTAATTAATTTTTGGGTGTAGGATCAAGACCAGATACAATGAATCTTGGAGCAAATCTAATCAAATGGAAATTCAAATATCTTATCAAGATTACAACAAAATTTTGTTTCTATCTACACGAAAACCCCTCAACAACCTAGCTAGATCCTATAAACACCCCTTCAGAGGGACTCAAAAAAGATATTTTGGCAATTCAAGTTACGCGCGAAAGTCAAGAGTCTTGAAGCTTTGAGATCAGCAGAGTGAGGGAGACCTTGTGCCAGATTTCTCTCTCGCGCAAGTGTTCGAGCTTCCTCCAAGATCAGAAGAGAAGAAGAACGAGTTCAAGAAATCTCCATCACCTCCAACCATCGACATCGGATCGTCAATAAGGAAAGAACCAATTCTCATAGCTGTTTTGATCTCATGATCTTCTGAAAATAGAGAGCGATTTGTTCTATATAAGTCATCTCGTCTGTTTTTCTTTTTAATTTATTTTCATTATAATAAAAAAAAAGAGAAATTTTTATAATCTGTATTTTTTCTCAATAGTAATAGAAAGATCCCCAGTTTTCTCCGAGAACACACAGTTGCTGGATACAAGGGGAGGGAGGGAGTTGAGTGAGGTGGGCGGGCCGAATGTGAAGGAGTTGAAGAAGAAGGCCTTAACGGCTGTATATCGAGGGAATTACGAGAATAGTTTCTTCAAGAAGTTGAGGCTGAGGTCTACGGACCCACCCGGAGAATACTACATTGTTCATTCTTGACAAGTAAGCCATAGCTGCTATAAACATTTGAGTTGTTCAAAACTTCAATGATATCAGAATAGTTGTAGTAGTAAATGTAGCTAGATTTGATGTTCCCAAAAGAATAAAGAGCACAGGACTTAAACATTTACTTCGTTGCAAAGTTTTTGATTTGTCATTTGAATTTGGAACATTATGTGCTTGTAGAATGCCATGAAATTGGAGGAGTAATTTTATAAGAGGGCAAAGCTATATGAGTGAGAATGACAGAATGCTTGTTTTCTGGCATTTGTTTGGTCAAAATGAGTCGAGCAACCGAAGAAACTTTAAGAGTCACATAAAAAATAGCTACCATAGATATCCTTGCTGATTACTAATTGGGTAAATTTCTGCAAGAAAAATATCATAAGAGCAGGGGATTTAAACTCATCAGATGTCATTTCAGAAATTTGTGTTTTCCAAATTTCTTGAAGCAGTTGGGTCATTCCAATTACATAATGTTTATCCTCCTTTTCATAATGTTTTAGCTCTTATTATTATCTCTCTTGACAATGCAGTTTGAAACCTTTTGTGTGAACAAAAATTGATGTCTGATATAAGAAAAAACCAAAAAAAAAAAGAAAAAAAGAAAAAGAAAAAGAAAATACCAGTAGTATTGAGAGCAAGGGAGGTTATAAGAAAATTTTCTAGTAGCATGGAACCATAGACAGTGTCCCTATAGGAAAAACCTCACTGCAAGAATATAGTGTTTTTGTAACAACAAAAGTCATCACTAAAAATCTCTAAAATCATCACTAATAATCTGTAAATCGTCACTATGTTTTAGTGACAAGTTTTTATCATCATTACTGAAAAATTTATATTCTAGTGACGGTTTTTAGTTCTCATTACTAAAAACTATTTGTAACAAGTTTTTATCTGTTGTCACTAAAGAATATGTTTTTGTAATAATTATTTATCTCCATCATTGAAAACAAAATATTTGTGACAACTTTTAATTTTTGTCACAAATACTCATTTTCAGTGACAATTTTAACATTTGTCATTAAGAAATTGTCACTTTAGATCCATTTTCCTCCCACTGAGAACAGCAAGCTTCCCATCAGGAATGGAATTTGGACGCACTTCTGCAGTACCAGGATATGGTTATCCGATCTCTCATAGAGTTGGTACAGGATGCCATTAGAAGTTCATATGTGACATTAGATAGGGCAAGTAAAGTTTATCAATTTAAATACAAAATTGAAGCCTAAGTTCAAACTCAAGTTTTTTTAAACACGAAAAAACAATTCATGATAAAATGGTACTAGATACTAATTACCAAGAGCTATATCAAGATTATATTTTTTTGAGGAAAGATTTCATGATTATATCTGCTAGATACAATGTTAATTTTGTGAATAACTCATCTTTTAAACCAAATTATCATATATAGAAGTTCTAAAATTACTAAATCAAGTTTTTTTAGTCTTTCATTTTCTAGAGTATATGACATACATCTTGCAATGATGCCGTTCAAATCAAACTAACCCTATTAGAAAGTGGAGATAAACATGATGAGTTTCTTTTAGGTAGAAAATAACTTTCATTTATAAAACTTGGATAAACAATACAAACTCACCCTATATATAGAGTCTAAAAACTTAAATGATAACTCCAAAGTTTAAATAGTCATCATCACCTAATATGAGTTTAGTAACACTTAAAAAAACTTCTCAACATAATTCCAATCTATACAATTGTCTAAACAACCTTTAAGTTTTCGAAGAAGTTAAATTCAAAGTAAACATTATCCTTATAGTCATAGTGAATGCATGCGCCTAAATAATTCTCACTGAATAATTCTCTCCCGATTAAAACTCAACTCGTTCTCGAGTTATCCCCTTCTTCTGCATGACATGAAATGTAATAGGAAACATTTAAGGTAGCCAAAACGCTATAGTTATCTGATAGGTCAATTTTAATTTAATAAGTATTTACTTCAGTTCTCCTGAAAATTCGCAAAAGACTATCAGCTTGATCCTCAAGCTTTCCATGACATCTAGAAGGAAAGAAAGCCTTACAAAGGTGAATCCAATCAAGATAACTTTTTTTGGAAGAAGCTTGATGTCTAAACATGTCGGTCTTTTTATTGTACTTTTGGTTATTTTTCTCATTCATGACTTGAACCAATATATGCATTTTCTTTATCTCCTTAGCTTTTGCTTTTACATTACTACTAAATTGATTAGTGGTAGGAATAAATATTAAATCAAGTGGACAATTAGATTTAGTCCCATAAGCAACTTCAAATGGCCTGACACCTATAGTAGTACTAGTAAGGGACTAGTAAAGCAGTTGTAAGCAAACTTTGCTTGAGAATGAATCAAATCCCATTGCTTTTAGCTTCTAATTTTGGGATGTCTGTCTTAATTTGATTAGGTCATTATTGATATGATGGTGTCGATAGCTAGTTAAAGAAGAGCCACTTTAAACATAGCCTTGATCATAAAAAAGGCTATACTCCATGTTAGTGGTGCTGCCCTCCTGCTCACTGGAGAGTCGCTTTATATGAGCCAATCTCTCGGTAAGTTCTTGGACTTATCCCCGCAGCTCTTGGATCTTTATATCATGAAATTCCCGCTCTCTATGAGGATCATTTTTACCATTAGGCCATCAAGTACATGTACTTACCATGAAATGCTTGCATCAAGGTTTCTAAGGGACTTCAAGAGAAGGCACTTATAATTTGACACCACTTGCTTCCATTCAAATAAAACAAAATCCTACTAGGAATTGGAGATAAACAAGAAGAGTTTTTTGTAGGTAGGAAAAAACTTTCATTTATAAAACTTGGATAAATAATGCATAAACTCCACCCCCATATATATGTAGAGTCTAACAACTTAAATGATAAATCCAAAATTTGAATACTCATCATTACTTACCCAGTTCTATTACAACTTACAAAAAGTGTTCAATATAATTCCAACTACACGATAACCTAAACACCTTTTAGACTTACTATAAGAAAATGGGTCTATAGTGACAATTTCTTAGTGACAAGTATTAAAGAAATTGAGTATTTGTGATAAAAATTAAATATTGTCATAAATATTGTGTTTTCGGTGATAGAAAGAAATAATTATCACAAAAACAAAATTTTTCATAACAACAGATAAAAACTTATCACAAAAATATAGTTTTCAGTAATGAGAACTAAATATCCTACTAAAATATAAATTTTTTAGTGATGACGACAAAAACTTGTCACTAAAATATAGTTTTCAATTATCCTAACTAAAACTTGTTGCTAAAACATAAATATTTTAGTGACAACTAAAAAAAATTATCACTAAACATAATTTTCAGTAATGAGGGCTACAAATCGTCACTAAACATAAATTTTTTCTATGACAACTTAAACTAGGTATTAAGTAACAAAAACTATATATTGTCACTGAAACAAAAAATTTTCCTGTGACAACAAAAAACATGTCACTAAAATTGAGTATTCAGTAATGAAAACTATATTTCGTCACTAAAACATAATTTTTTTGTGATAACTAAAATAATTGTCACTAAAACTAAGTGTTCAGTAAAGAAAACTAAATATCGTCACTAAAATGTAAATTATTTTTATGACAACTAAAAAACCTGTCACTAAAACTGAGTGTTCAGTGATGAAAACTAAATATTATCATTAAAATATAAAATATTTTAGTAGCAACTAATAAACTTGTCACTAAAATTGAGTTTTTAGTGACGAAAATTAAATATTGTAACTAATGCAAAAACTTTTCAGTTACAACAAAAAAGTTGCCACTAACACATGGAAATAAATTACAACTATTTTTAATTGTCACATACAATTTTTTTATCACAAAATTTATTTTAATTTTTAATTATTTCTATAAAATTATCAACTTACAACAATGGTGAGCCTTCAAATTTTCATCAAACATATTATATAAAATTTATTTTTTTTACACCTTATCGCGGCCGTCTATGCAGATTCTATGATATAATAACTTCTTGATCTATTATAATTATGGGTTAATTATACTCAGACCCCTGTAGTATAGAAATGCATAACTTATTACTCCTAAAGTTTTAAACTCTCACTTAGACCCCTGGACTGCGAAAAATATATGTTCGTCTGAGCTTTCCTGTCAGTTATATATATATAACCTAAACATTATCTCAACTGTCTATCCCGATTCTATATGATAAAATAATACCTTAATTTATTATAATTATAATACAAATAGAATTATAATTTTTAACCTAATCTATATATCTAACTTAAATCTTATCTCGACCGTCTATTCAGATCTTATGATAAAATAACTCCTTAATTTATTATAATTATTCTGCATATATAAAACCTAATTCCCAGCCACAATTTCCAGTTAAATTTTGCAGAACCTCAGCCCTTCCCATGTTCGGCCTCTTTCCACCAGATCTGCACCCCTTCCCATTTCGGCCACCTGCTGCTCCACCAGATCTGCAAAAAGTAACTGTATATTTTTTTGCTCGCTGCTCAAGCCCCGAACCCGAGTTCTGCCATCTTTGAGATCTCCACACATCTGCTCAAACCCGAATGTCCCTGTAGCCCATCATCAGCCCGAACTGTCCTATACCCCTCACCCCCACAGCCCCGCAGCCCCTCGGCGTCCCGTACACTGCACCGCCACGCCAAGCTGCACACATGCTGCTTGATCTCGCTCAACCGCTTCCAATAGTGAAAGGTATTTATTCTTTAATTTAAATTTGTTAAATTTATATTATATTGATTTTTTATAGAGTTGAATTTTAGGAACAACTTTGTGATTTTTTACCCATTATGTAATTTTTTTGAAGCAATGGTTTGGGTGACTGTATACAATGGTTTCAGTAGCAGATATAAATGTTTGTACTTCTACATGCAATAATTTCATTAACATGTGCAATCATTTAGGCTTCTATATGCATGTACATTATGTAACCAAAATCATTGCATACAAAATCTAAATCATTAATGTGCTTGAGATTCATTTAAAAAACATGTGGCGCACATCTATTGCTCCCTATAGGATCATCTATAAGGAGCTTAACCTAGGATTTTTTTTTCCACTAAAAAGAGTAGAGTTAAAGGATGGGTATGATTTTTTATTACTCATAATATTCAACGTCTATGATTTTTTTTTTGCACCCTTACAGCTTCGTGGCAGGAAAAGTCAAAAGGGTTTTTATATAGATGTTTCAAAACCATGTTGCCATGCGACGCATTTTGAAAGATCGCGTCAATGTTTTTTAGCCTCCCCCTCCTTTTTTGTGTATTTTTTTTTTCTGATAATAAGTTTATAAGGTGTTATTCAAGTTAAATTTTTAGTTGATTGGATTGTATCAAGAATCTGCATTAAACCTATTCTTATTTGCTATAGTGATGGATAAACTTACTAAAACTATTCAGGATAAGATACCTTAGTGTATATTATTTACTGATGATATTATCTTAGTTGATGAGATAAGAGTAGTGGTAAATGCTAAGTTAGAGTTATGGAGGTATACATTAGAATCTACAGGTTTTAGATTGAGTAGATCTAAAACAGAGTATATGGAATGTAAATTTAGTAAACGATGGACCATAAACTATAATGTTGTAAAACTGGATAGATAAGAAATACAAATGAGCAGTCAGTTTAGATATTTGGGTTCTATTATTCAGAATGATGAGAGATCGATAATGATGTTAACCATATGATACAAACTGGCTAGTTGAAATGGAGGAGAGCAACAAGAGTTTTATGCAACTGTAACATTACGTTAAGATTGAAAGGAAAATTTTATAGGACTGCTTAGGTTAGCTTTATTATATGGCACGAAATGTTGGGCTATAAAGAAATGTCATTCACAGAATATAAGTGTAGCAGAGATGCGCATGCTCCATTGGATGTACGACAACATTAGAAGAGATAAAGTGAGAAAAGAAGATATTCGTGCTAAAATAGGTGTAACTCCCATCGATGAGAAGATACGAGAAAATCGCTTACGATGGTTTAGTCATATGCAACGTGGCCTAGAAGTGCACCGGTTCAAAGAGGGGGTGTTTATCAATGTAGGACAAGTTAAAAGAACGAATGGAAGACTGAAGAAAACATGGATAGAGGTGATACACAAAGATATGGAGTCTAGAGGTTTAAATTAGGAGATATTACTAGATAGAAATGACTGGAGAAGGAATATCAAAGTGATTGATCCAGCGTGATTCTTTTTTTAGTTCATGTAGCCTACCCCAAATACTTAAGATAAAAGACTTAGTTGTTGTTGTTGTTGTATTCAAGTTAAATTTTGAGATCAACATCACTTGAAATTGTATTTAAATTATCTTCTTAGGAGTAGGAAATACAAATAGCTAGACTTACCTGTTGTCACTTTCATGCATTTATTGAGTGCCTTGTATTGCTACACAAAAAAGTATGATAATTCAATATATGTATAGCTTGTTCTTTGATGCTTTACATATATCCGCTTCTCAGTAATCATATCTAGAGGAAAACATTATGAAATAGCTAACTGTATTACCTGTCTGTTTTGTGCGTGCACATAAATATTATAAATTTTTTGAAGATGGATGCTTCTTTTGAGTTACGAAATGCTAAACGATATTTATCTTTCTTTTTGGATTATAGACGTGGCGTGGTAGTATGTAACTATCCTGTCTCATATGCTTTGCACACATAAAATTATACATGAGTAGGTTCTAAATTTCCCTTTTACGAGTTCACTTATGTTCCTCCAAAACTTCTAATAGCGGACTCGAGAGTGTTATCTGTATTAGGAGGAGATTTTTAATAATAAGTACAAGATATCGACCTGAAAGGTTTTCTAGTTCATTTTTTTTTTAGATTTTTCGTGGCTAGCAACAACAAGTGTTCCACCACCATACTCGGTGCATAGATATTTTTTGAGATATACAGATTGGTATTGAACTTTAGTCCTGTCCTAGTAACCAAAATCAAGAATCTGAAAGCTAATTATTTTGTAACTTCGGAGTTTTTTTGAACTTTAGTTCTGTCCTGGAAAGATAATTTCAATTACAGGATTTTTTTTCTTATTTGTTGGCAGTGAAAATTTCTGAATAAAAAGAATTTTCCACAACAGAACGCGGAGCTAATTCATAGTCCCGCGTATGGCTATTTTTAGCCTCGCGTTTGAGTAAACATGGAGATGTTCAATAGCTCCGCGTTAGCTCCGTGCACTAGTTATTTAGCGCCGCGTTTTGATGCGATTAGCTCCGCGTGAGCAGATAACCAGAATCTCAAATTGATTGAGATTATAATTTAGGCTTATCCAAATACCAAATCAAGTCCAATCAGAATTCTAAATCAAGAGATTTAAATCAATATTAAATATTTGATTGGAATCCTTGATGAGAGCAAATTCTATTTAGATAGAAACTCTCAAATCATCCTGGGGATATAAATACCTTCTCAGTGAAACCCTAGGGGTCCTTTTTTTTTCGGTTTAAGTCTTCTTTTTGGCGTCCGAAGTCTTCTTGTGATCCTTTGGCAATTCAAGTACGCGAGAGAGCCTTGAAGCCTTTTGTGATCATCTTTCTCAGCATCTCAGAGAATTCAAGTTACGTATAGAGCCTTGGATTCGTGAAGAGCAAAGACCAAGAAGATCGTCTATAGTCGGCCGATATCCTCAAAAGAGAAGATTTCAATGTACCGATCGTCCAAAGGAACTGCTTGACAGATCCCATCGCCACTGATCCCACGTTTATATTGTAAAAGAGAGAGATTGAACTATAAAATCCTCTCGTTTGTTCTTCTTTATATCTTGTTCACTTCTATTGTAATCCAAGCTGTATTCAATGGAAGGAAGCAAAGGAACTTTTACGGCGAATAAACTGGCGACCACAGTGGGAGCCATCTCTTTCACTGATGAAGAGATTGTGGCGCAATCGGACGTTGATATGATCGGATCTGAAGTAGACATGCTGGTCGTTGAAATCGACCAGCAGAAGTACGAGGAGTTCCTCTCCTCTGGATCAGGTGACTTGGATGAGACACGGCACTATCGTCGCATGTACTCCAATGCCCGAGCAACGGGTGGAAAGGTATCCACCGAGAGACGGGGATCCTTGGAGACTGCGGCTATAGGGCCGGAGTTCACACAATAAACCCTAGCCGAGGATGAGCTTCCGACTTCCGAAGAAGACCTGGGGACTGTATTGACCAGGACCCAACTCCGAAACAGGAACCGGAGAGCGAGGCGTAGAGCCCTCAAAGCCAGCCTTGGACGCAGAGCTAATACCAGAGGACGCGAGGCTATGGTCCCTCGCAAATTGGCTCGCGCTACCCGCGAGACCAGTCTCTACTCGTTAAACACGAAATTACAACTTGCCTTAAAAGCAAGGAAAAGTTAGCGCGTGATATTCCGCGCGAGGCTACCACTGAGCTTAGCGAGAGACGCGAAGCCAGCGAAGTTTGCGCTAGTCGCAAAATATATGACACTCGCGAGAGACGCGAGTATAAAAATTCTGTAAAGCCAGCGTGTGATTCTCCACGCGAGGCTGCTACTAAGCTAAGCGAGAAACGCGAGGCTACTTGCGAGAAACGCAAGACTTATGACACTTGCGAGAGACGCGAGTATAAAAATTCTGTAAAGCCAGCGTGTGATTCTCCACGCGAGGCTGATATTAAGCTAAGCGAGAAACGCGAGGCTACTTGCGAGAAACGCAAGACTTATGACACTCGCGAGAGACGCGAGTATAAAAATTCTGTAAAACCAGCATGTGATTTTCCACGCGAGGCTGATACTGAGCCAAGCGAGAAATGCGAGGCCAGTAATGCTTGCGAGAAACGCAAGATATCTAATACTCGCGAGGAACGCGAAGATGATTGGCAAATTGTTGTCAGTCGTAGAAATCGCGCGAGACACGAAGTTATGACTTGATATAACCACAAGGGTAAGCCAGCGTATAGGAATTTTATTCCACGCGAGGCTAAGACTACAGAAGAGAAACTTCTGAAAACACGCCAAGCCAGCGTAAAACGCGAGGCTGGCGTGGATAAACGCGGAGCTACTCTTCAGGCTCGCGATACTAAATGCGGAGCTATTCTTCAGGCCCGCAATATAAAACGCGAGGCTACTTCTAAGCCCCGCGAGGATCAATCCGACTACAGAATCAGGGTTGATCAGTCAAAGAAGCTTCAGTGGGTTCCTAGACCCTCTCAAAAGTCAGATGGACTTCATGATTCCATGGTTAAAGGCACTGATCTCAGGGAGTATCTATCCAAAAAGAGAGGCATAGATCAACTTCAAGTTGAACCTGTTTGTCACTGTCAGCAGCTTATGACAGCGGTGTCCGCTGTAATGGACAACTGTGGCTGCATCAAGAGCAGGGTATCTGTGTTTGATCGATTAACCGAGTCGGACAAGAACCCTACTAAGAAACCAAAGACTGCTTCCCTAAAACACTGGAGAGCTGTAAGCTCCAATATGGTGGGGAAAGGGAAGAAAATTGTAGAGATGGATGATGATTCAGAATCGAGCGATGAAGAACCTGATCATGTTACTCGATTAAAATCAGGAGCCGTCCCGCCTCGAAATTATAAGAGGCTTGCAAGGGGTTCTTATGATGAGGACAGTGATAATTCAACCATAGCCTCGCCTCGTTCCTCTGCGTCGTCTCGATTACAGAAGTCAGCATCGCACATGGCAGATAAATCTGATGATATCAATTAGAGAATTGAAGCTCAAGAAAGAATGATTCGAGAGCAGCAAAAGACGATTGAAGACCTTAAAGTTATGCTATCGAGATTTGTTGAGGATAATGCCAAAAAGGGCAAAGAAACTCCAAACGAAGAAGAACAGGAGGAGAAAGCCCACTGATGCACGAGGACGAGGATAGATTTTCTTTCCATGATCCGCATGGAGAAAAGATTAAAAAATTACAGAATCAACTCGAAGCTTTGATGCGTAAAAAGGAGTTGAAAGAGGCAGGGGTTTCAAGACCGTATCCTCCTGAATGGGATACGATACCATACCCACAGAAGTATAAGCCACTCAAATTAGAGCCATATGACGGGAAGGGATCGCCCAGTCAGCACATCTATTACTTCTTGTCCCAAGCAGGATATTTGATAGGTAATGACCCCATCATGACCAAAATATTCGCAAGTACTTTGCGAGGGCCTGCCTTTACTTGGTTCATGCAGCTGCCCCCAGGTACTATTAATACCTGGTTAGATGTAGAGAAATTATTTCTCTCACGTTTCTTCGAGGATGATACCGAGATTACGGTTCATTCCCTCCTTGCAACTAGACAAGGGGAACAAGAAACGGTAAGAGAATTTATAGAAAGGTTCCGGGAGAAATCCGTGCATTGCAAATACATAATGGTCCAGGAAACTCTTGTCGAAACTTATCGACACAATCTTAAGACCAATGTGCTCCTAAAAATGGGGGTCGTAGAGTCTAAGACATGGAGGGATTTGCTCAAACAGGGAGAGCAAGCTGAGGACTTGATTCGTCGAGTTGAAGAATATCGTGGATCAAGAAGTGCTGGGGGTAGTAAGTCATATACCCAAAATAGCAGTAATAAGAATAAAGAAAAAGCAGTGATAGCATCAGAAGCTGCTCCTCAGAAATCCAGCCCTCCACCAAAGCCGAAGCCTCAAAATCAGCAGGGCTCAAGGCAAAATAGACCGCAGCAGGAGAGAAATTATACTTTCAAGGCGGAACAGATGCCTATCCTCTTTCACTTGCTCCAGAAGAAGGGAATGCTAAAACTTCCGGAGAATAAGAAGCCAGAAGACGTTGGCAAGACTAAAGATCCCAACTACTGTCTCTATCACCGGAATGTTGGGCACCTTACTAGGGATTGTTTTCCCCTTAAGAACAGAATCTAAGCACTAATAGAAGCTGGAGTTCTGACGCTTAAGGAAGAGTAGAAAAAGGTCACTGCCAATATGGCAACCATAGTGGTTGGAACCCACGAGTTCCCCGTAGGAGTAACCCCAATCCCAAAGGGTAAGATGGTCACGAAGAATCTTGATCCTCATAACAAAGCCCAAGAAGGACTTGTCCCTCTGACGACCCAAAAGAGGGAAGTCATGTGGGTTCATCCCGATTTGCTAGAGGATGAGCAATGGACTACTACAAGAGGTCAAGGGAAGAAGCAGACTGTTAATGCCATTTCTACAGATATAAAGGAAGAATATATAGCTTCGGGAGCCTTCACAGATTCTGAAGAAGAACCTGAAACTATGGCCACACATCAAGATGGGACAGGCCCTTCCGGTATTCGATCCGGGAAGACATATCTTAAGGACTACACTAGAGTAGATCCGAAAGACATCTATGCGAAACTCGCAAAGCCCGCAAAACAGAAAGGACTTCGTTTCCAGAAGAATCCTATTAGAGAAGAAGGAGACAAGGAGTCTACCTTCAAGTTTGACATAATTGCTCAGGTGGCCAACATTACAGCACGAGTAACGCTTTATGAATTGTTGAGGTTATCAAAATCAACACGTGAAGCGTTAAGAGAGGCCTTGACAGACTCCGAGTCATTCTTAGCTCAGATAGTCGAGCCGGCCGATCATCAATAGGACTCTTGCCCCCACTGTGACAAAGTGAGGAGGCGAGTCCCACAGATTATCTTCTCTCCAGAAGACATGCAGGTGAGGAATATAAAGCATAACAGGCCTTTATATTTCACCGGATATGTCGGATCCACAAAGGTGGACCGAATTCAGATTGATCCAGGTTCTGCACTAAGTGTCGTACCTAGAAGGTTGATGCAGCTGTTAGGGATTTCCCTCCATCGTCTGACACCAACCAATACAATGATATATAGGTTTAATGCCAATAATAGTCGTCCCCTCGGAAAAATCCGACTCCGATGTCGGATCGGGGATTTAAGGACGGAGGCTACATGCTACGTTATTGATGCAGATACCTCCTACAACATTCTATTGGGGCGGCCTTGGATCCACGCTCACATGATAGTTCCGTCAACTCTCCACCAATGCATGAAATATTGCGATGAGGAAGGAGATGTCCGGACACTAATTGTCGACAGGCAACCATTCAAAGGATTGGAGAATTACTTTACAGATGCTACACTTTATAAACCAGCCCATGAAGTCTCCAATGACGATCCTAGCGAACCTCCAAAGCCCGATGACAGTGGCAATGAAGCCGACACTGAGTATGAGCTTCCAGGAGAAGATGATGGGGGTGATTATGAAATCAACCCTCACCTAGATTTTAGTTTGAGTCTTGATAATATAGTGGATGTAATAGAGAGTGAATGGGTTATTAATGAAGACATAAAATTAGTCTACGAGCATACTGTAGCTACTGAGTCCGAACCCTCTTGTACTTTCACTGAAGTGGATGGCCTATCTGAACTTGAAGTTCTGGCGGCATATCATTTGCCACTTAGGTCATCCCTCCTCTCCCGGTCTAGAATAGCTGAGGAAGAAGGTCACTACTTCGAAGTGCCTCCTCGGAGAGGATCCCAAAAGCCGATTATGTTCGGCAGGGTAATTACGTCACCCCGGCGAAAACAAAGCAGTGAAAGTGATGAGCAAACATCACCCCAATTTCACCTGTATGAACAAAAATCGTGGCAAATGATGGAGAAGATGGGTTATAATTTTACCCAGAAACCGGGATTGAACTTTGGAAAAGGGTGACGGAACCTTATACCCTCGTTCAGACCGAGAGGAAAGAGCCCTGATTATTATCAGAAGACTCGCAGGGGGTTGGGCTATGTATCTACTCCTCCCTCATCACCCTCCGGATAAGAAGAGAGTTCTTCGACCAAGGAAGATACATCTCCACCCAATCATGACTCGGATATAAGTACTGGCGCTTGGTTTCAGTCCTTGATAGCCAATATGGTTTCAGCCGCCCTAGAAAGCGACGAGGAACCAATTGATGTTCAAGACGATTCCTGGGCTAAGAATATGGACACTCTCTGGGACGTCCGCTTTGAGCAGCATGATCCGCCCACTGAAGACAAATTGATACAAGTCAACATGGGAACGGAAGAAAATCTGAAACCCATCTTCATAAGCAACACGCTAACTCCCTTAGAAAAGGAGGAACTTATATCTCTTATTAAAGAGTATATAGACGTGCTTGCGTGGAATTATGAAGACATGCCTGGGCTTGACCCTCAAATTGCCACACACCGGTTAAATATGAAAGAAGATGCCGAACCTGTTAAACAACAACAGAGGCATTTTCGACCGGAGTTGATGGAGGCAATAGTTGCTGAAGTCAATAAGCTTATAAAATCCGGATTCATCCGTTAAGAACAGCATCCTGATTGGGTTGCCAACATAGTGCCGGTTCGTAAAAAGAACGGCAAAATCCGGATATGCATCGACTTTCGGGATCTCAACGCTGCATGTCCTAAGGATGAGTTTCCACTTCCCATCACCGACGTGATGATAGACAATACTTGTGGTTATGAGAGGATGTCCTTTATAGATGGCTTCTCAGGATATAACTAAATTAAGATGCACCCGGATGATGAAAAGCATACAGCTTTCAGAACACCGCTGGGGGTATAAAGCTACACGGTGATGCCATTTGGGCTGAAGAATGCTGGTGCCACTTATCAATGTGCGATGAGCACTATATTTAAGAAACACCTACTGTTCGTATCAAAAGTTCCTTCGCTTCCTTCCATTGAATACATCTTAGATTATAATGAAAGTGAACAAGATAAAAAAAAAAGAACAAACGAGAGGATTTATATTTATATCTCTCTCTTTTACAATATCGTGGGATCTGTGGCGATGGGATCTGTCAAGCAGCTCCTTTTGACGATCGGTACGCTGAAATCTTCTCTCTTGAAGATATCGGCCGACTATAGACGATCTTCTCTGGTTTTGATTTGTTCAAGGCTCTCTCGCGTAACTCGAACTTCTCAAGAACTCCAGAAAGAAGATGGTGATTTTCTCTGATCTTCACGAACTCAAGACTCTGTGCGTAACTCGAATTCTCCAAAATTTCAGAAAAATATCTCAATTGCCGAAATGATGATCTCCCTAGGGTTTCACCAGGAAGGTATTTATAGCCCCAGGTTAATGCAAGAGTTTCTATCTAAATAGAACTCGTCATTATTAGGGATTCCAATCAAATATCTTAGTTTTGATGGAATTCTGATTAGACTTGACTCGGGTATTTGGATAAGCCCAAAATCATAATCTCAGTCAATTTGAGATTCTGGTTATCTGCTTACGCGGAGATTTAATCACATCAAAACGCGGCGCTAAATAACAAAACGCGGAGCTAACGCGGAGCTATTGATCATCTCCGCGTTTTACTCAAACGCGAGGCTAATACAAGCCAGACTGCGGAGTGAACGCGGAGCTATTAAACATCTCCGCGTTTTATTCAAACGCAGGGTTAATATTACCAAACGCGGGGCTACTGAATTGGCTCCGCGTTCTGTTGTGGAAAATCCTTTTAACTTAGAAATTTTCACTGCCAACAGAACCCCCTCCAAAGTTTTCAAAATGGCTTAGACTTCAGCAGATTTTGAAATACTTTGGATATCTAAACTGAAACGCGGAGTTAGAATACCAAGTCTATCTCGCGTTATGCTCACTTACGCAGAGCTAATCAGCTTCACTTCGTCTTCAGTGAAATGAGTAATTATGTCATTAATTACCCTGAATTTCTACGCCGAATACCAAGCGACGGAAATTCGGTTTAAATAGAGCTTTCGGCTCATCTTCTTCTTCATCTCATCCGAAGAATCTTAGGGCTTTAGAGCAGGCGACTCAGGCTTCTTATTTTGAAAGAATGATCTCCAGTCGAACTTCTTTTTCCTTTCCATAGATCTTCATCACTATGATGCCATCTAGGAAGAATGCGACATCGCGCAAGTTGGCCGGCGTTAGTGGCAGCAGCCGTGAAGGTAGACGCGACGGCGAACCAGTCTATGCAGCGTCTTCCGAAGGTAAAAACCTTAACTCTTGGGCTTCTAAGAACCATTCTTGAGATGTTTCAGCTTGGTTTAATCCAGCCAACTGTTTATCTTACCGGCGAGATCGCCGTTCTCCGCGAAGTTATTGCGTCATCACCTGTGTTTGAAACGCGGGGCTTATCTGACTAGCAGTTGCTATGAATTGCTAGGCTATCTTTGATTAGCAGTCGCGATGAATTGCGAGGCTATCTTTGATTAGCAGTCGCGATGAATTGCGAGGCTATTTTTGATTAGTAGTCGCGATGAATTGCGAGGCTATCTTTGATTAGCAGTCGCGATGAATTGCGAGGCTATCTTTGATTAGCAGTCGCGATGAATTGGAAAGAGAAGGAAAGTGCAGAAAGAAATCTTGTCCCCCTTTACGCGAAGTTATCGCATCATCATTCTCGGCGTTTAAAGTGCGAGGCTATTTCTTCAACTGTGCGCGGAGTTAGCTTAGCTCCGCGTTTTCACTCTTTTGGAAGCTCTGTTCCTTTTGCAGTAAGTCCAATCCTTTCTGAAGAGAAATGTATGCGGGTCCATCAATTTTCACCAGCAAAAGTAACTCTATGGAAGTCAGAAACATATGCTTTACAACATAGTTGCAAGTTTCAAGCTCTGGCTCCTAGAGATGAACTATTGAAGGAGCTTCAAGCTCAAGTGAGGGCCTGCAGCGCTTGCAGTTCAGAATTGCAGCAATTGCAGTTCAGAATTGCTTCGATGCAGCACTTCTCTTTCCTCTCGTGCTTCATTTCAGATAACAGGTCCAAAATGACATTTGCAAAGGAGATCTTTTGCATGTGAACCAGGGAACTGAGCTTTAACACCCCGTAGAGAAATCTGGAGTTCTTTTGTATGTGAACCAAGGAACTGAGCTTCAACACCCCGTAGAGAAGTCTTACTGTTTGGTTATTGATGAGTTGATCATGTAAAAGCTTTTGGGAGAGCTATAACTCCCTCTTTGTAAACTCTTGTTTCATGAATAAAGATAAATTATTTTCCTCTCTATCTATTGGCTTCAATAATTTTGCTTGCTCAACAAACAGATGGTTAATAATTCTGGTAAAATAATCTAAGGCTCTTCTGCGTAACTTAGATCATTAATACCTGAAGAGATCGGACAGGGATCATCTTCAACTTAGCCAAAAATCCAAGTTTTTTCATGAGAACGCGAAGCGAAAATACCAAGTTATCTTTGCGTTTCTCGGAGTTGCGTGGAGTTAATATCTTCACTTTTTTTTTCTCACGCGAGGCTAATAGCTCCGCGTTTTGGAGAGTAACTGACCAGTCATTTTCTACGAAATCCGCGCTGAACTCTAAGAGGCGGTTTCCCTCTTTTAAATAAAATCTCTATTCCTTTTCTTCTCACTTTACTTGAGAATTTTCCAGAAACTTAGAGATTCAGGCGATCACAGTTCAGGCGACCCGAGCTTCTTCCGACCGAGTTTCCTCCCGATTTTCAGTCGATTTTCCTCAGCAATGGCACCCAAAACTCGTGCTACTTCTCGCGCGGCTCCATCATCGGCAACTGGCGCAAGCAGTGGTGGCGGCAGCCATGGCAGCGACGTGCCAGCCCACATTTCGCCTATCGGAGGTAAGAATCTCTCCATCGAGACTTTTTAGAACATCTCTAGAGTGATTTGGTTTGATCTTAACTGACCAATCAACTCTTTTACCGGTGAGATTGCCGTTCTCCTGCTGTAAGGCTTGGAGAAGAAGAAAAGTCTCTGACTTTCTTTTTACGCGAAGTTATCGCGTCATCCTCGCGTTTTGAAGCGCGGGGCTATTTTAAGTAGCAGTCGCATTGAAACACGAGGCTATTTTGAGGAGCAGTCGCGCTGAAACGCGAGGCTATTTTAAATAGCAGTCGCGCTGAAACGCGAGGCTATTTTGAGGAGCAGTCGCATGGAAACGCGAGGTTATTTTGAGTAGCAGTCGCGCTGAAACGCGAGGCTATTTTCAGTAGCAGTCGCGCTGAAACGCGAGGCTATTTTAAGTAGCAGTCGCGTGGAAACGCGAGGCTATTTTAAGTAGCAGTCGCGTGGAAACGCGAGGCTATTTTAAGTAGCAGTCGCGTGGAAACGCGAGGCTATTTTGACTTCTGCGCGGTCTAATTTTTAGCTTCGCGCGGCGCTATTCTTAGCTTCGCGCGTTCTAATTTTTAGCTTCGCGCGTCCATACTTAGAGAATTTTTCTGTCTTATAGAAACTTCTCTCACTCTACTTTCTTTTTGCAGTAGGATATTCGATGGAATCTCTTCCCCACAAGAATTACTTCGGCTTTGCTGGGGGTTCTGATCCCTCAGGCCAATTTCGCTTCACCACTATCTTGGCTTCATATAAGCCAGACCCGAAGGAGCGCAAAGAGAAGTTGATCAAGTATCACCCCACTACTGCGCGAGAAATCATAACCGATGCAGCCTTCGAAACTTTGAATAGAGAAGCGATGGAGAAACCCGCCTTCCTCTTTGGAGACCAGATGGATCAATCAGATGAGATCCTTTCTGAAGAGGAGTGTGTTTGGTTATATAACTCAGGTGAAATACTGATGTTTCTGCCTAGAATGGCTCGTAGCTATCCTCTGGTCTATCTTCAGAGGCTGGCGATGCCTCGGGAATTAAAGTGGGGACTGACTCAAGAGCAAGATGGCGTCCCAACAGGCAAATTTGGTGCAAAAGGGGTTTATCAAGATGGTCCCCCCAGATGCATTACTGGCTTGCTTCCAGGCCGATTTGGCAAGGAGCTTCCAGTGGGAGAAGTCCCATCCCGCGCGCGAACTTTCTTAAGTGAGTTCCTGGCAAAGGATGGTCAGTACCCGGCTAGCGACTTCAGGATGCCTGGCTGGGTTCATTCTTCTTACAATATGTGGTGGGCTCGCCTCGTTCAGTACATGCTGGATTCCCACGAGCCCATTTTAAAGGATATTGGCTTGTATAAAGTTATCAGGAATGTCCAATTCGGGTTTTCCCAGAGTGCCTATCATTTTTACTGCCTCTTGGAGATGTATAACCCTGAGACTTGTACTCTCTTTACACCAGTGGGTGAGTTAGGATTCGCTCTTCACGAGATGTTCGAGGTTTCCGGGCTTTCAATGGGTGAAATCCCCTATGAAGAGTATATCCCCACCACCAATGAGCTGAATATGCTACTGGTGAGGGATGAGCGCATCTATGCTACATACTGGGAGATGATGTGCCATTATCATATTTGCGCTGACTTGACGGGTGCGCGTAACCGCGGTATCGGCCATAAGAAATGGGCCGAGTATCTCTTTGCCAATTTAAACTCTAAGGATAGCTCGGCCACTATCCATCGTTATTCTTCTGTTCCCATCCCAGAGATTGACCAATGTGTAGCCAGGGGACATTACTGTCTGTATTATACTACAGACTCCAATGAGAACGGATATGATCCCGGCACTTCATTCAAGAGCTACTATTATCAAGCCCAGTTCCCGATCTCCAACAGAGGTCTCATTGCCGGATTTCTAATGCTGTGGCTAAAGAGATGTGTCGTGCCGTCGTTGCCCAAAGAAGCAATTGCAGTGACCGTGGTATATCCAGCGGTTCTTCTCGCATATGGACGACCCCTTGGACTTCTTCCCGCCATGGTATGCAATTTGCAGTATGGACTGAGGGTGCTCTGTTGTGATTTCCTCCCCACTATTAAGGTCAAGGGGAAAGGAAAGGGCAAGTCGAAAGAGACTGCCCAGCTGAAAACTCCAAACCCTAGGGTGGAGATGCCCTACACCTATTTGATGGCGCGGCTCGTCTTGCATTGTCCTTCTTTAATGAGTGCGCCAGAGCGTCGCTCGGGCGAAAAGTGCTTCTTTGTAGATCTGTATGAACGCTCTTCGTGGAAGCAGAATTATATGTCTCAAATTCGGAAGACTTTTCATAGTTTTCAGAATTATGAGATCTTCCGGTGTTTTCCTGACTTTCCTGGCGGAGGATATGGAATGAGGCTGAAGGATGCCGTGGGAGCAGATAGGTTCACTACTTTATCTGCAGGAGCGTTCTGGTGGCTTCTCAACATCCGTCCCGGACAATTAGTGTATCGTCAAGATCTCGGGTGTCGGATCGAGCCATACACTCCGAGTCGCTTTGCTCGTCAGTTTGGATACTCCCAACTTTATGTGGGCAATCCAAATAAAGATCTCGCTCACGAGGGAAATTTATACGAAGGCGCTCGTGGCTGGTTCCATTTCGCAGCAAGCGGAACCGAGGCTAAATTCTCCTTGCCCCAGAAGGCGCCAGAATTGGTCATGACCCTCAGCTTCTGCAATTGGTTCAGTATTGCGAATGCTGACGTGCCCGGCTTCTCTCTCAATCGCAGTTGTTGCAAAGAGATTGAAGCCCTCTACATTAGTCGCCAGGGTGCTTCTAGAGTGAGAATAAAAGGAATGGAAGAATTCCTTGGCGCAGCGGCTGAGCCTTCAGACGCCAGCGAGACCAACGACGATGCCGGTGATGACGATGATAATACTGGTGCTGGTGGAGCTCCCCAGCCTGTTGTCAGTCGTCCCTTGAGTCCAGCTCTCAAACGCCGCGGTGCTTTAAAGAAAAGGCCCGGTAAGAAGCAAAAGTTGGGGCAGGAGACTTTGATAGCCCCCGAAGAAGTGGCTATCAAACTTGCTTCAGACTTGTTGGCTTTGGCTCTACCCCCAGCGTCGGCAAGGGAAGACGAACCTGCTAAAGCTCCAAGTGTTGTTGAGGTTTCGGCCCCTTTGGCCATAGGGCCTGTGGCAGAATCTGTGGCGCAACTAACGGGTAGCGAGACGGGTACGTTGCTGGAAACGACAATGACTCTCCCTTCAAGTCCGACAACTGGACTTGTATCGCCTAGTATGGCCTTTAGCATTTTATCTTTTGCCCGTTATTATTTTAACGTAACACTGCTTTTCTGGTCTTCTGAAATGCAGGTGATCAACTTCTCTCGCCAATGCATTCGACTACCCAAGTAGAGTCTGACGATAGGATGGACCATTCCGGGTCCGTTGGTGGTGTGGGTAGCACTGCTGGCGAGTTTGCGGCTGATTATTCCACACTGGCTCCTGCCTCTGTTCCCTCTTCAATTCCCCCAATTGACGAACTGGGAAGTGATGAGAGAACTGAGATCATTATCGCAGCTGCTGATAGGGAGGCGACGCCTTCTCCTAGCACGACATCTCCAATGCCAGTCTGTTCCACTGAGACATTTCCCACGGTCGTAGTCGTACCTTCTGTTTCTCAGTCAGCAATTCTAACGCCTTCTACTATAATGGCTGTTGAGACACCTGTACTTCCTCCAGCTTCTAATCTTCTAGTCGGGGATGAGGAGAACTTAAAGTTTTCATTTGAAGCTTCTTCTGCCATCGGAGGAACTTCTGGTAGAGATACCCCCTCATCTTCTCCTGTTGGTGGCGCTCCCCGGGTGACTTGTATTAGCAGCCCTCCTTCTCAGGTTCCTGATTCCACCAGATCTGCATTGGCTTTACTGGCCCCGCATGTCATGAACCTGGTACAAGGACGGACTTCTTCTTCGACACCGGTAGCCACTGCTCCTCTGCCCGTGACATCTTCCTTAGCATTACTTGCTTTGTCTGTTGGCACTGTAAATCCTCTTGAAGAACTTTTCAACTTTAGTGTCGCCGATTTTATGCGTTTGCTAAGGAGATGTATTGAGATGGTCCTTGCTGGCCATGATTTCTTCAACTTCGCACGTCCACTGTTATTCCGCTATCTGGAAAACATCGAAGAAATTGGGGGACGAGATCGAGCAGCTCCTTACCGGGCCCGTTTTGAAATTTTGGAAGAGCAAATGAACATACTCAACACAGTTCGCCAAGCGGATGTTGAGTCGATTACTGGGATCGAATGGGCTCGTCTTCGGGCAGAGTTGGTTGCTTGTCGAGAAGAATTGAGGCGCCAAGAAGAAGAGTGGTCTCGAGCGTTAGCAGGGTTCCAGGCTAGTCGAGAGTCCATTCTTAGAGGTTTGGATTTGGTGAACTCTGAAATTGAGGGGAGCCAGGCTGCCATTCTCAGCGCCTAGGAGGCTATTGCTAATGCTCGGACGATCTTAGTAGAGAGCGAGCTTCAACTAGGGGAAGCCGTTAAGAAGCGGGAAGCGCTGATCCTTCAACGGGAGCAAGTTGATCAGGAGGAGACAATAAGAAGCCGTACTATGGAAGAGTCTCGCCAGCATCTCATCCAGCAAGTTGGAATGAATGATGATGATCTGCTCCGGCAGGCTCAACACTCTATAGAGGCAACTCGTCGTCGAGTGGTTGACGAAGCGATGAGTAAGTTAAAGCATCTCGGAGATCCATAGTTTCCTTTTATTCTTCATTCCTTTTTTTTGTAATGAGAACTTGTAATAAAAGAAAGAACTTTATTGGTTCTCAGACTTCTTTTGTAACTCCATTCTTTTTAAATGATGAATAAGGATAACTACTTTTTGATTCTTTTATTAGTTGGCTAGGAAATCTTCTTGCACAACAAATAACTTGCTATCAAAAAGTAGTTTTCTCTGCGAAGCGTTCCAAGTCATACTGTCAGAGGTAAGAATTTAACATGACAGGTTTTATGGGATTTTTAGCAAATCCCCAGCTATCAACGGGTTTGATTGGCCTTTACCAACTACCGTTTGAGTTGGGCTAGCCATGTTATTCCCCTCAACATGGTGAGTTGTCGAGGAATTAATCTCCTCTCCCCCTTTTGCCTTTAATCAGCATTGGGTAGTTAATCTCATACTCTTACCCCAGTATGATAGGGTTGGCGAGAAATTTAATCTCTTCCCATTGCCTAGTCGGCGTTGGGCAATTCATATTTTTACCCCAGTATGATGGGTTGGCGAGAAATTTAATCTCTTCCCATTGCCTAGTCGGCGTTGGGCAATTCATACTTTTACCCCAGTATGATGGGTTGGCGAGAAACTGGTTCTCTTCCCATTGCCTAGTCGGCGTTGGGCAATTATATCTTTTAGGTCAGAGGCGCTTAATTACACCTGCCTAAAAGAAAGATTGGGGGTTGTTCAAACTTGAGAACTGAGCACACCAGGTTTGGGTCAGAGGCTCCAAACTGCGCATGCCCAAGAAAAGACTGATGGTGGTTCAAACTTGAGAACCAAACTGGAGGCGGTTCAAGGCTCTCTTGCGTAACTTGAACTGGGCACTCCAAACACATCAGGTTTAGGTCAGAGGCGCCAAACTGCGCATGCCTAAGAAAAGACTAGAGGTGGTTCAAACTTGAGAACCAAACTGGAGGCGGTTCAAGGCTCTCTCGCGTAACTTGAACTTGGCACTCCAAACACACCAGGGTTTAGGTCAGAGGCGCCAAACTGCGCATGCCTAAGAAAAGACTGGAGGTGGTTCAAACTTGAGAACCAAACACACCAGGGTTTAGGTCAGAGGCGTCAAACTGCGCATGCCTAAGAAAAGACTAGAGGTGGTTCAAACTTGAGAACCAAACACACCAGGGTTTATGTCTGAGGCGCCAAACTGTGCATGCCTACGAAAAGACTGGAGGTGGTTCAAACTTGAGAACCAAACACACCAGGGTTTAGGTCAGAGGCGCCAAACTGCGCATGCCTAAGAAAAGACTGGAGGTGGTTCAAACTTGAGAACCAAACACACCAGGGTTTAGGTCAGAGGCGCCAAACTGCGCATGCCTAAGAAAAGACTGGAGGTGGTTCAAACTTGAGAACCAAACACACCAGGGTTTAGGTCAGAGGCGCCAAACTGCGCATGCCTAAGAAAAGACTGGAGGTAGTTCAAACTTGAGAACCAAACTGGAGGCGGTTCAAGGCTCTCTCGCGTAACTTGAACTTGGCACTCCAAACACACCAGGGTTTAGGTCAGAGGCGCCAAACTGCGTATGCCTAAGAAAAGACTGGAGGTGGTTCAAACTTGAGAACCAAACACACCAGGGTTTAGGTCAGAGGCGCCAAACTGCGCATGCCTAAGAAAAGACTAGAGGTGGTTCAAACTTGAGAACCAAACACACCAGGGTTTAGGTCTGAGGCGCCAAACTGTGCATGCCTACGAAAAGACTGGAGGTAGTTCAAACTTGAGAACCAAACACACCAGGGTTTAGGTCAGAGGCGCCAAACTGCGCATGCCTAAGAAAAGACTGGAGGTGGTTCAAACTTGAGAACCAAACACACCAGGGTTTAGGTCAGAGGTGCCAAACTGCGCATGCCTAAGAAAATACTGGAGGTGGTTCAAACTTGAGAACCAAACACACCAGGGTTTAGGTCAGAGGCGCGAAACTGCGCATGCCTAAGAAAAGACTGGAGGTAGTTCAAACTTGAGAACCAAACACACCAGGGTTTAGGTCAGAAGTGCCAAACTGCGCATGCCTAAGAAAAGACTGGAGGTGGTTCAAACTTGAGAACCAAACACACCAGGGTTTACGTCAGAGGCGCCAAACTGCGCATGCCTAAGAAAAGACTGGAGGTGGTTCAAACTTGAGAACCAAACATACTAGGGTTTAGGTCAGAGGCGCCAAACTGCGCATGCCTAGGAAAAAGAAGACGCGTATCTCCAAGGGTACTTAAGAATAGTATTTCTTCAGAAATTTGCCATTGATTGGCATCATCATCCTGTCGCCATCTTGATTCATTAAGCGATAGGCTCCACTGGAGTATACTGTCTCCACAACAAACGGTCCTTCCCACTTGGGTTCAAATTTACCCTTAGTCTTGTGGGTTAGCACCATTGGCCTTTTAACAGCCAAAACCAAGTCTCCTTGTTTAAAGGTCCCTGGCTTAATGCTCTTATTGAACGTTCGAGATATTCGTGCTTGATATAACTCAATTTGTTGTTGAGCCCTGAGACGTTTTTCATCTAACGCCTCTAGTTCTTGCGATCTTTGCTGATGGCGCTCTTCTATCGTCATCCTTGTGGCTAAAGCCACTCTTAATGATGGTATCTGGATTTCAAGAGGCAAAACAGCCTCACTTCCATAAACCAAAGAGAACGGAGTAGCTTTGGTTGGGGTGCGAACGGTGGTGCGATATGCCCACAAACATTCTCCCAACTTTTCAGCCCAATCTCATTTATTGGAAGAGACGAAAATCCGAAGGAGTTTGATGATCGTCTTGTTAAAAGCTTCAGCTAACCCATTAGCCGCAGGATTATATGGTGTAGAAGCGATATCTTTGATTCTGAACTTATTGCAGAATCTGGAGAATCCCTGACTAATGAATTGCGGACCGTTATCATGAATGATCCGTCGAGGGACGCCAAATCGGTAAATGACATGATGCTTGATAAACTTGATCACTTCTGTCGTTTTCACCTCTTTCATGGGCACGGCTTCGGCCCATTTTGAAAAATAATCGGTTATTGCAAAAATAAACCGATGTCCTCTGGATGACGGGGGAGTTATTGGCCCCACAATGTCCATCCACCATGCTTCAAATGGCCAACTTGCAACAGTATTGTGCAAGTATTCTTGGGGTTGATGGATAAAATTAGCATGAACTTGGCATGCATGACATCGTTTAGTGTATGCCATGGCTTCCGTGATCATATTTGGCCAGTAGTATCCTAGCCTTCTTATACGGTCTCCAAGTTTAGGACCGGACTGATGAGCTCCACATACTCCATCGTGTGTTTCTCTCAGCACTTCTTCTGCTTCCGCTTTTGATATGCAGCGTAGTAGCAGACCATCTCTTGACTTTCTATATAAAGTCTGAAGTTTATGGTCATAATAAAATTTTTGGGCCTTCCTCTTTATAGAGGTGGCTTCCTTAGGATCTTCTGGTAATATCCCATGTAAAGCGTAATCTACAAATGGAAATCGCCAATCACGGGGCTCCAGGGTTAGGCCTACTTGGCACACTTCTTTATTTTGAAGAAGAGTATCTGGATGAAGGAGCTCTCTGCTTTCAATAGTGATGCTTTTAACTTCACCTGGCAGGATTGCCAGTGTTGCGGCTAACGCGGCAAGAGGATCTGCATAAACGTTCTCATTTCAAGATACGTGATATATGTAGAATTGTTCAAAATATCCTGCTAGCTCAATAGCTAGCTGATGATAGGGGATGAGGGTTTCATGTCTGACTTCATACTCACTTGTCATCTGATTGACGATGAGCTTAGAGTCTCCATATGCCTCTAGATGGTTCACCCCCAGTTGCAAAGCTATTTTTAAGCTGATAATGAGCGCGTTGTACTCCGCTACATTATTCGTGCACGGTTCTGTTAATGAGTAACCGTTAGGCAATATATGTTTATGTGGGGATATTAGCACAACCCCCACTCCAGCAGCAGATCGTCTGGCAGCACCATCAAAGAACATTTGCCATGGTTGCTCTTTGCTAACTGTGTTGACCCCTGACATCTGTTTGGTATTAGACCGAATTGGGTGGTCTGCAAGAAAATCGGCAATTGCCTGTCCCTTCATCGCCTTTTGAGGAACGAAGTGTATGTCATAGGGCGACAATAGCAAGGCCCATTTTGCCAGTCGGCCATTTAAAGCCCCTGGTTTTGTCATCAGGATCTTCAAAGGATTAACCCGTGATATGACATGAATCGTTTGCCCCGAAAGGTAGTGTCGCATTTTCTGAACAGCAAACACTAGGGCTAAACATTCCTTTTCAATCGGGGTATACCGCTGTTCGGCCCCAATCATTGTTCTGCTTAAATAGTAGAGGGCATGTTCATGGCCGTGCTCATTATATTGAGCAAGTAATGCTCCTAGAGCATTATCCATGTCCCTTACATATATAAGGAAGGGCTGCCTAGGGGCTGGTGCCATAAGTACAGGAGGCTTAGTAAGGTACTTCTTGAGGTCATCAAATACCTGCTGACATGCCTCATCCCATATGAAAGACACTCCCTTTTTCATAAGTTTTGAGAATGGTTGGCATCGTCCGGATAGGTTGGAAATGAAGCGTCGAATATAGGCGAGCTTTCCCTGTAATCCCCTTAATTCCTTAAGATTGTGGGGAGGCGGCATTTCGCTAATCGCTTTTACCTTTTCAGGGTCGAGAAAAATTCCTTTTGAGGTGATTATGAACCCAAGAAATTTCCTGCTGGATACCCCCATGAACGACTTGGTAGGATTCATCTTCAGATGATGTTTCCGCATAAGATCGAAGACCACTCTTAAATCATGAAGATAATCTTCTTTGTTTTTGCTTTTGACTGCAAAGTCATCCACATAGCACTCCACTGTTCTGCGCAGGTGTTCTTTGAATATGACACTCATTGCGCGTTGGTAGGTGGCACCTACGTTCTTTAATCCGAATGGCATCACCGTATAACAGTATACCCCCAGCGGCGTTCTGAAAGCTGTATGCTTTTCATCATCCGGGTGCATTTTAATTTGGTTATAACCTGAGAAGCCATCCATAAAGGACATCCTCTCATAACCACAGGTACTATCAATCATCACATCGGTGATGGGGAGTGGAAACTCATCTTTGGGACATGCGGCGTTTAGATCTCGAAAATCGATGCATATCCGGATTTTGCCATTCTTTTTGCGAACTGGCACTATGTTAGCCACCCAATCAGGATGTTGTTCCTCACGGATGAATCCGGATTCAATAAGCTTATTGACCTCGGCAACTATTGCCTCCATCAACTCCAGTCGAAAACGCCTCTGTTGTTGTTTAAGAGATTTGACATCTTCTTTTATATTTAACCGGTGTGTGGCAATTTGAGGGTCAAGCCCAGGAATATCTTCATAACTCCATGCGAACACATCTATATACTCTTTGATAATAGATATAAGTTCCTCCTTTTCTAAAGGAGTTAGTGTGTGGCTTATGAAAATGGGTTTCGGATTTTCTTCCGTTCCCATGTTAACTTGTATTAATTTGTCTTCTGTGGGTGGGTCACGCTGTTCAAAGCGGACATCCCAGAGAGTGTCCATATGCCTGGCCCAAGCATTATCTTGGACGTCAATTGGTTCCTCGTCGCTTTCTGGCGCAGCTGAAACCATATTGGCTGTCAAAAACTGAAACCAAGCACCGGTGCTTATATCCGAATCATGGTCGGGTGAAGATGTTTCTTCTTTAGCCGAAGAACTCTCTTCATCCTTGGATGGCGATGAGGGTGGAGTAGACACATAGCCCAACCCCCTGCGGGTCTTTTGATAATAATCAGGACTCTTTCCTCTCGGTCTAAACGAGGGTCTGAGATTCCGTCGTCCTTTTCCAAAGTTTAATCCCGGCTTCTGGGTAAAATTATATCCCATCTTTTCCATCATCTGTCGGGATCTTTGTTTATACATATGAAATTGGGGTGATGTTTGCTCATCACTTTCACTGCTTTATTTTCGCCGAGGTGATGTAATTACCTTGCCGAATATAATCGGCTTTTGGGATCCTCTCCGAGGAGGCACTTCAAAGTAGTGACCCTTTTCTTTAGCTATTTTAGACTGGGAGAGGAGGGATGACCTAAGTGGCAAATGATATGCCGCCAGAACTTCAAGTTCGGATAGGCCATCCACTTCAGTGGAAGTACAAGAGGGTTTAGACTCAGTAGGTACAGCATGCTCGTAGACTAACCTTACATTTTCATTAATAACCCATTCACTCTCTATTACATCCACTATATTATCAAAACTAAGAGTAAAATCTAGGTTGGGGTTAATTTCATAATCACCCCCATCATCTTCTTCAAAAGGTTCATACTCCGTGTCTGCCTCGTTACCACCTTCATCAGGGTTATGAGGCTTGCCAGGATCATCATTGGAGATTTCATGAGCTGGTTTGTAGAGTGAAGCATCTATGAAGTAATTCTCCAGTCCTTTGAAAGGTTGCTTATCTGCAATTAGTGTCCGGACTTCTCCTTCCTCATTGCAATATTTCATGCATTGGTGAAGAGTCGACGGGACGATCATGTAAGCATAGATCCAAGGTCGTCCTAATAGAATATTGTAGAAGGTATCTGCATCAATAACATAGCATGTAACCTCCGTCCTTAGATCTCCAATTTGGCATCGGAGTCGAATTTTCCTGAGGGGGCTGCTATTATTGGCGTTGAACCCATATATTGACGTGTTGGTTGGTGTCAGACGATGGAGGGAGATCCCTAGCAGCTGCATCAACTTTCTGGGAATGACACTTAGTGCAGAGTCCGGATCAATTTGAATTCGGTCCACTTTTGTGGATCCGACATATCCGGTGAAATATAAAGGCCTGTTGTGCTTTATATTCCTTACCTGCATGTCTTCTGGAGAGAAAACTATTTGTGGGACCTGCCTCCTCACTTGATGACAGCGGGGGCAAGAATCCTGTTCTTCATTAGCCGGCTCGACAATCTGAGCTAGGAATGACTCAGAATCTGCCAAAGCTTCCCTTAACGCCTCACGAGTTGATTTTGACAATCGTAACAACTCGTATAGCGTTACTCGAGCTAGAATATTTGCCAGCTGAGTTATGATATCAAATTGGAAGGAGGTATTCTTAACTCCTTCGTGTCTTCGCAGATTCTTCTGGAAACGAACACCTTTTTGCTTTGCAGGATTAGTAGTTTCCGCATATATATCCTTCGGATCTACTCTGGTGTAGTCTCTAAGATATGTTTTTCCAGACCGAGTGCCGGAAGGGCCTGCCCCATCTTGATGAGTGGCCATGGCTTCGGGCTCCTCTTCAGAGTCTGTGGGTATTCCTGCAATATATTCATCCTTTATTTCCGCCATAATAGCATTGCTAGTCCGCTTTTTCTTGTGACCCCCTGTGTTTATCCACTGCTCGTCTTCTATCAAATCGGGGTGAACCCACATAACTTCCCCTCTTTGGGTCGTTACAGGGACAAGTCCTTCTTGGGCTTTGTTGTAAGGATCAAGATTCTTTGTAACTGCCTCACTCTTTGGGATTGGAGTCACTCCTGCGGGAAACTCGTGGGTTCCAACCACTATGGTTGCCATATTGGCAGTGACCTTCTTCTGCTCTTCCTTAAGCGTCAGAACCCCAGCTTCTATTAGTGCTTGGATTCTGTTCTTAAGGGGAAAACAATCCCGGGTAGGGTGCCCAACATTCCGGTGATAGAGACAGTAGTTGGGATCTTTAGTCTTACCAGCATCTTCTGGCTTCTTGTTCTCCGGAAGTTTTAGCATTTCCTTTTTCTGGAGCAAGTGAAAGAGGACAGGTGTCTGTTCAGGTTTGAAAGTGTAATTCCTTTCTTGTTGCGGTCTAATTTGCCTTGATCCTCGCTGACCTTGAGACTTCGGCTCTGGCGGAGGACTGGCTTTCTGAGGAGCAGCTTTTGACGACATCGCTGCTTTCCCTTTATTCTTATTGTTGTTGTTTTGAGTATATGACTTATTACCCCCAGCATTTCTTGGCCCGCGGGACTCTTCAACTCGGCGAATCAAGTCTTCAGCTTGCTCTCCTTGTTTGAGCAGGTCCCTCCACATTTTGGACTCTACGACCCCCATTTTGAGGAGCACATTGGTCTTAAGATTGTGTCGACAGGTCTCTACTAGAGTTTCCTTGATCATTCCGTGTTTGCAATGTACGGACTTCTCTCGGAACCTTTCTATGAAATTTTTAACCGTTTCTTATTTTCCTTGTCTAGTTGCAAGGAGGGAATGAACCGTAATCTCGGTATCATCCTCAAAGAATCGTAAGAGAAATAATTTCTCGACATCAAACTAGGTATTAATAGATCCTGGGGGCAACTGCATGAACCAAGTAAAGGCAGGCCCTCGCAAAGTGCTCGCGAATACTTTTGTCATAATTGGGTCATTACCCAACAGATGCCTGCTTGGGACAAGAAAAAATAGATGTGCTGACTGGGCGATCCCTTCCCGTCATAAGGCTCTAACTTGAGCGGTTTATACTTCTGTGGGTATGGTATCGTATCCCATTCAGAAGGATACGGTCTTGAGACCCCTGATTCTTTCAACTCCTTTTTACGCATTAAAGCTTCGAGTTGATTCTGTAATTTTTCAAGTTTTTCTACATGCGGATCATGGAAAGAAAATCTATCTTCTTCCTCATGCATCGAGTGGGCTTTCTCTTCCTGTTCTTCTTCATTCAGAGTTTCTTTGCCCTTTCTAGCATTACTCTCAACAAACTTTGAGAGCATCATCTTAAGATCTTCAATCATCTTTTGCTGCTCTCGAATCATCTTTTCTTGAGCTTCAAATCTCTGATTGATATCGTCAGACTTATCTGCCATATGCGATGCTGACTTTTGTAGCCGAGACGATGTAGAGGATGGAGGCGAGGCTATAGCTGAATTATCGCTGTCCTCATCGTAAAAACCCCCTGCGAGCCTCTTATAATTTCGAGGCGAGACAGCTCCTGATTTAAGTCGAGTGACGTGAGGAGGTTCTTCATCGCTCAATTCCGAATCATCATCCGTTTCTATAATTTTCTTTCCTTTTCCCACCATGTTGGAGGTTA
Source organism: Dracaena cambodiana (assembly GCA_036321105.1). Lineage (NCBI taxonomy): Eukaryota > Viridiplantae > Streptophyta > Magnoliopsida > Asparagales > Asparagaceae > Dracaena > Dracaena cambodiana. The sequence goes on from JAYEPQ010000007.1 coordinate 17,177,259, forward strand.
CGGCTCTCCAGTGCTTTCGGGAAGCAGTCTTTGGTTTCTTTGTAGGGTTCTTGTCTGACTCGGTCAATCGATCAAACACAGATACCCTGCTCTTGATGCAGCCACAGTTGTCCATTACAGCGGACACTGCCGTCATGAGCTGCTAACAGTGACAAACAGGTTCATTTTGAAGTTGATCTATGCTTTTCTTCTTGGAGAGATAATCCCTGAGATCATCATCTTTAACCATGGAATCACGAAGTCTGTCTGACTTTTGGACGGGTCTAGGGACCCACTGAAGCTTCTTTGAATGATCAGCCATGGTTATGCAGTCGGATTGATCCTCGCGGGGCTTAGAAGTAGCCTCGCGTTTTATATCCCGAGTCTGAAGAATAGCTCCGCGTTTTGCCACATTAGCCTCGCGTTTCTCGCTGGCTTGGCGTGTCTTCAGAAATTTAGCTTCTGGAATAGTAGCCCCGCGTGAAGGGAAGTTCTTGCACGCTGGCTTATCTTTGCGATTAACGCAGATCATAGCTTCGCGCCTAGCACGATTTTTACGACTGACAACTATTTGCCAATCATCCTCGCGTTCCTCGCGGGTATCAGAAGTCTTGCGTTTATTGCAAGTATTACTGGCTTCGCGTCTCTCGCTATGCTCAGTAATAGCCTCGCGTGGAGAATCACACGCTGGCTTTGAAGGATTTTTATACTCTCGTAACTCGGGAGTGTCGGGTATTTTGCGACTAGCGCAACCCTTACTGGCTTCGCGTCTCTCGCTAGGCTCAGTAATAGCCTCGCGTGGAAATCCACACGCTGGTTTTGAAGAATTTTTATACACACATCTCTCGCAAGTGTTGGGTATTCTGCGACTAGCGCAACCCTTACTGGCTTCGCGTCTCTCGCTAGGCTCAGTAATAGCCTCGCGTGGAAAATCACACGCTGGCTTTTCCTTACTTTTAAGGCAAGTTGTATCTTCGCGTTTAACACAGTAGAGACTAGTCTCGCGGGTAGCGCGAGCCAGTTTGCGAGGGACCATAGCCTCGCGTCCTCTAGAGTTAGCTCCGCGTCCAAGGCGGGCTTTGAGGGCTCTACACCTCGCTCTCCGGTTCTTGTTCCGGAGTTGGGTCCTGGTCAGTCCAGTCCCTAGATCTTCTTCGGTAGTCGGAAGCTCATCCTCGGCTAGGATTTCTTGTGTGAACTCCAGCTCTATAGCCGCAGTCTCCAAGGATCCCCGTCTCTCAGTGGATACCTTTCTACCCGTCACTCGGGCATTGGAGTACATGCGACGATAGTGCCGTGTCTCATCCAAGTCACCTGATCCTGAGGAGAGGAAATCCTCGTACTTCTGCTGGTCAATTTCAATGACCAGCATGTCTACTTCGGATCCGATCAAGTCAACGTCCGATTGCGCCACTATCTCTTCATCAGTGAAAGAGATGGCTCCCACTGTGGTCGCCAGTTTGTTCGTCGCAAAAGTTCCTTCGCTTCCTTCCATTGAATACATCTTAGATTACAATGAAAGTGAACAAGATAAAAAAAAAGAACAAACGAGAGGATTTATATTTATATCTCTCTCTTTTACAATATCGTGGGATCTGTGGCGATGGGATCTATCAAGCAGCTCCTTTTGACGATCGGTACGCTGAAATCTTCTCTCTTGAAGATATCGGCCGACTATAGACGATCTTCTATGGTTTTGATTTGTTCAAGGCTCTCTCGCGTAACTCGAACTTCTCAAGAACTCCAGAAAGAAGATGGTGATTTTCTCTGATCTTCACGAACTCAAGGCTCTGTGCGTAACTCGAATTCTCCAAGATTTCAGAAAAATATCTCAATTGCCGAAAAGAAGATCTCCCTAGGGTTTCACCAGGAAGGTATTTATAGCCCCAGGTTAATGCAAGAGTTTCTATCTAAATAGAACTCGTCATTATCAGGGATTCCAATCAAATATCTTAGTTTTGATGGAATTCTGATTAGACTTGACTCGGGTATTTGGATAAGCCCAAAATCATAATCTCAGTCAATTTGAGATTCTGGTTATCTGCTTACGCGGAGCTTTAATCGCATCAAAACGCGGCGCTAAATAACCAAAACGCGGAGCTAATGCGGAGCTATTGATCATCTCCGCGTTTTACTCAAACGCGAGGCTAATACAAGCCAGACTGCGGAATCAACGCGGAGCTATTAAACATCTCTGCGTTTTATTCAAACGCAGGGTTAATATTACCAAATGCGGGGCTACTGAATTGGCTCCGCGTTCTATTGTGGAAAATCCTTTTAACTTAGAAATTTTCACTGCCAACACCTACGCAAAATGGTAGAATGTTACGTGGATGACTTGGCAATCAAAAGTAAAAATAAAGAGGACCATCTTCAGGACTTAAGAATGGTCTTCGATCTCATGAGGAAACATCATTTAAAGATGAATCCCACTAAATCATTTTTGGGGGTGTCGAGCGGGAAATTCCTTGGGTTCATAATAACTTCAAAAGGAATTTTCCTCGACCCTGAAAAGACAAAAGCAATTAGCGAGATGCCGCCTCCTCGCAATCTTAAAGAATTGAGGGGGTTACAAGGGAAGCTTGCCTATATTCGGCGCTTCATTTCCAACCTATCAGGGCGATGCCAGCCGTTCTCTCGACTTATGAAGAAGGGGGTTTCTTTTGTATGGGATGAGGCATGTCAACGGGCCTTTGATGACCTTAAAGAATACCTCACCAAATCTCCCGTTCTTATGGCGCCAGTCCTTGGACAGCCCTTCCTTATATATGTAAGGGCCATGGATAATGCCTTAGGAGCATTACTTGCTCAATATAATGAGCACGGCCATGAATATGCCCTCTATTATCTAGGCAGGACAATGATTGGGGCCGAGCAGCGGTATCTCCCGATTGAAAAAGAATGTTTAGCCCTAGTGTTTGCTACACAAAAAATGCGACACTATCTTTCTGGGCAAACAATTCATGTCATATCACGGGTTAATCCCCTGAAAATTCTGATCCTTAAATGGCCGGTTGGCGAAATGGGCATTATTGCTGTCGCCATATGATATGCATTTCATCCCTCAAAAAGCCACAAAGGGACAGGCGATCGCCGATTTTCTTGCAGACCATCCAATCGGGTCTAATTCCAAACAGACGTCAGAGGTCAACACAGTTAGTAAGGAACAAACATGGAAAATGTTCTTTGATGGTGCTGCCAGACGATCTGCTGCTGGAGTGGGGGGTTGTGCTAATCTCCCCACATAAACATATATTGCCTAACAGTTACTCACTGACAGAACCGTGCACGAATAATGTGGCGGATTATAACACACTCATTATCGGCCTGAAGATGGCTCTACAACTGGGGGTGAACTATCTAGAGGCATATGGAGACTCTAAACTCATCGTCAGTCAGATGACGGACGAGTATGAAGTCAGACATTAAGCCCTCATCCCCTATTATCAGCTAGCCATTGAACTGGCAGGCTACTTTGAGCAATTTTACATCTCTCATATACCTCGGAATGAGAATGTATATGCGGATGCCCTTCCCGCATTAGCTGCAACACTGGCGATCTCGCCAGGTGAAGCTAAAAGCATCACTATTGGAAGCAGAGAGCTCCTCCATCCAGATACTATTTTTCAAAATAAAGAAGTATGCCAAGCAGGCTTAACTTTGGAACCCCATGATTGGCGATTTCCATTTGTGGATTATGCTTTACATGGGATATTACCAGAAGATCCTAAGGAAGCCACCTCGATAAAGAGGAAGGCCCAAAGATTTTATTATGACTATAAGCTTTAGACTTTATATAGAAAGTCAAGAGATGGTCTGCTACTACGCTGCATATCCAAAGCAGAAGCAGATGAAGTGTTGAGAGAAACACACGATGGAGTATGTGGAGCTCATCAGCCCGGTCCAAAACTTGGAGACCGTATAAGAAGGTTAGGATACTACTGGCCGAACATAATCTCGGAAGCAATGGCATACGCTAAACGGTGCCATGGATGCCAAATACATGCCAATTTTATTCATCAACCCCAAGAATACTTGCACAATACTGTTGCAAGTTGGCCATTTGAAGCATGGGGGAACGATATTGTGGGGCCTATAACTCCCCCGTCATCCAAAGGACATGGGTTTATTCTTGCAATAACCGATTAGTTTTCAAAATGGGCCGAAGCCGTGCCTATGAAAGAGGTGAAAACGACTGATGTGATCAAGTTCGTCAAGCATCATATCATTTACCGCTTCGGTGTCCCCCGACGGATTATTCATGATAATGGTCCGCAATTCATCAGCTAGGGATTCTCCAGATTCTGTAATAAATTCAGAATCAAAAATATTGCGTCAACACCATATAACCCCACAGCTAATGGGTTGGCCGAAGCCTTCAACAAGACAATCATTAAACTCCTTCGGAAGTTCGTCTCTTCTAATAAACGAGATTGGGATGAAAAGTTAGGAGAATGCATGTGGGCTTATCGCACCACTGTTCGCACCCCTACAAAAACTACTCCATTCTCTTTGGTCTATGGAAGCAAGGCCGTCTTACCTCTTGAAGTCCAGATTCCTTCATTAAGAGTGGCTTTAGCCACAAAGATGACGACAGAAGAACGCCATCATCAAAGATTGAAAGAATTAGAGGCGCTGAATGAAAAGCGTCTCAGGGCTCAACAACAAATTGAGTTGTATCAAGTCCGAATTTCTCAAACGTTCAATAAGAACGTTAAGCCAAGGACCTTTAAATAAGGAGACTTGATTCTGGCTGTTAAAAGGCCAATGGTTCTAACCCATAAGACTAAGGGTAAATTTGAACCCAAGTGGGAATGACCGTTTGTTGTGGAGACAGTATACTCCAGTGGAGCCTATCACTTAATGAATCAAAATGGCGATAGGATGATGATGCCGATCAATGGCAAATTTCTGAAGAAATACTATTCTTAATATCCCTGGAGGCACGAGTCTCTCTTTTCTTAGGCATGCGCAGTTTGGCGCCTCTGACCTAAAATCTGGTGTCCTTGGTTCTCAAGTTTGAACAGCCTCCAGTCTTTTCTTAGGCATGCGCAGTTTGGCGTCTTTGACCTAAACCTGATGTGCTTGGTTCTCAAGTTTGAATAGCCTCCAGTCTTTTATTAGGCATGCGCAGTTTGGCGCTTCTGACCTAAACCTGGTGTGTTTGGTTCTCAAGTTTGAACCACCTCCAGTCTTCTCTTAGGCATGCCCAGTTTGGCGCCTCTGACTTAAAACCTGGTGTGTCTGGTTCTCAAGTTTGAACCACCTCCAGCCTTTTCTTAGGCATGCGCAGTTTGGCGCCTCTGACCTAAACCTGGTGTGCTTGATTCTCAAGTTTGAACAGCCTCCAGTCTTCTCTTAGGCATGCGCAGTTTGGCGCCTCTGACCTAAACCTGGTGTGTTTGGTTCTCAAGTTTGAACCACCTCCAGTCTTCTCTTAGGCATGCGCAGTTTGGCGCCTCTGACCTAAAACCTGGTGCGTCTGGTTCTCAAGTTTGAACCATCTCCAGTCTTTTCTTAGGCATGCGCAGTTTGGCACCTCTGACCTAAACCTGGTGTGCTTGGTTCTCAAGTTTGAATAGCCTCCAGTCTTCTCTTAGGCATGCGCAGTTTGGCGCTTCTAACCTAAACCTGGTGTGCTTGGTTCTCAAGTTTGAACAGCCTCCAGTCTTTTCTTAGGCATGCACAGTTTGGCGCCTCTGACCTAAACCTGGTGTGCTTAGTTCTCAAGTTTGAACAGCCTCCAGTCTTTTATCAGGCATGCGCAGTTTGGCGCCTTTGACCTAAACCCGGTGTGTTTGGTTCTCAAGTTTGAACCACCTCCTATCTTCTCTTAGGCATGCGCAGTTTGGTGCCTCTGACCTAAACCTGGTGTCTGGTTCTCAAGTTTGAATTGCCTCCAGCCTTTTCTTAGGCATGCGCCAGTTTGGCGCATCTGACCTAAATTTGGTGTGCCCAGTTCAAGTTACGCGAGAGAGCCTTGAACAGCCTCCAATCTTTCTTTTAGGCATGCGCAATTGAGCGCCTCTGACCTAAAAGGTATGAATTACCCAGCGCCGACTAGGCAATGGGAAGAGAACCAGTTTCTCGCCAACCCCTTCATGCTAGGGGTAAAAAGTATGAATTACCCAATGTCGATAAGGTAAAGGGAAGAGGAAAAGTTTGGCATTTAAGCCCAAACGAAATTCTCGACAACTCACCATGTTGAGGGGAATAACATGGCTAGCCCAACTCAAACGGTAGTTGGTAAAGGTTAATCAAATCTGTTGATAGCTGGGGGTTTGCTAAAAATCCCATAAACCCTGTCATGTTAAACTCTTACCTCTGACAGTATGATTCGGAAAATTGTACCTAAACAATACCGAAAAGTAAATCATTTTGATGACAAGTTATCTGTTGTGCAAACAAATTCTGTAGCCAGCAGATAAAAGAATCAAATGATTATCTTTATTTCATCAAAAGAATGAAGTTACAAAAATTCTTTTATTACAAGTTCTTATTACAAAAAGAATAAAAGAATAGAAGAAAACTATGGATCTTCTAGAAGCTTCAGCTTGTTCATCATCTCATCAATCACCTGACGACGATTTGCTTCTATGGAGTGTTGAGCCTGCTGAAGTAAGACATCGTCATTTATGGCCAGTTGCTGAGTCAGATGTTGACGAGAGTCTTCTATAGCACGGCTCCTTAGTCCCTCCTCCTGCTCAACCTGCCTCTGTTGGAGGATTAGCGCTTCCCGCTTCTTAACGGATTCCCCTAGCTTAAGCTCGTTGGCCACTATGACCGCCCGAGCTTTAGCAATGGTCTCCTGGGCCCTAAGGATTTCGGCCTGACTTCCCCCAATCTCAGAGTCCACTGCCTCCAAGCTCTTAAGAATGGACTCCTGACTAGCTTGAAGCTCTGCCAATTCCCGAGACCATACTTCTTCCTGACGTATCAGCTCTTCTCGACGCGCTGTCAATTCTACCCGAAGCCGCACCATCTCTATTGCGGTGATCGCTTCCACGTCTGCTTGATGAACTGTGTTTAGCGTGTTCACCTGCTCTTCTAAGGCAGTAAAGCGAGCCCGGTAGGGAGCTGCTCGGTCTTATCCCCCAATTCTTTCAATATTGTCCAAATAGCTGGATAACATTGGACGACCGAGACTGAAGAAATCCATGCCGCCGGGGATCATCTCGACACATCTTCTAAGCAACCGCATGAAGTCATTAATGCTATAGTTGAAGAGCTCCTCAAAATGATTCACGGCACCTGTATTCAAAACGGGCAGCGCTAAAGAAGATGTCGCTGGTGGAAGAGCGGTACCCACTGGAGTTGAAGAAGAGGAAGCCTGTCCCTGTATCAGGTTCATAACATGCGAGCCAATAAGGCCAACGCAGATCTGGCGGAGCTAGGAACCTGAGGGGAAGCGACGCTAGTGTGGATCACTTAAGCAGTACCACCGACAGGAGAAGAAGAGGGAGTGTTTCCACCAGAAGCTCCCCCAGTTGCGGAAGTAGCTTCGAACGTGAACTTCAAATTATCCTCATCTCCTGCTGGAAGACTTGAAGCTGGAAGAGTTACAGGTATCTCGACAGCCATTATGATAGAAGGCGTTGATATTGCTGGTCGAGGAGTAGAAGGTGCACCAGAGACCACTGGGAAGGTCTCTGTGGAGCAGACCGGTGGTGTTGGAGACGGCATGCTGGGAGACGGTGTGGCCTCTTTTGCAGCGGCCGCAATAATAACTTCTGTTCTTTCATCACTCCCAAGTTCATCAATGGGAGGAATTGATGAGGAAATTGGACATGTGGTCGGCGTGAAATAATCAGCATCAAACTCATTGGCGGAGCTACCCAAACCACCCACTGAGTCAGTAGTGCCCGAATAGTCCACCTTGTCATCGGACTCCACTTGGGTAGTTGAGTGCATCGGCGAGAGGAGCTGACCGCCTACATCAGGAAACAGGTAAATGGTGTCATAAAGTAAAAATAACAGACAAAAGACAAAATATTAAGAGTCATACCTGGAGATACAAGTCCAGTTGTCGGACTTGAAGGGGAGCTGCCGTCGTTTCCAACAACGTACCCATCTCGCTACCCAGCGGTTGCACCGCAGGGTGCTCAACAGGCTCTACGGTCGAAGGAGCTGAAACCTCGGTAACATTTGGAGCCCCAACAGATCCACTCTCCCCTGCCGGCGCTGGAAGTAGAGTTGAAGCCAGCAGATCCGAAACAGACCTGATAGCCACTTCTTGGGGGCTATTAAAGTTCCCGGAGCCAACTTCTGCTTCTTGGCAGGTCTTTTCTTTGGGGCAACGCGGCGTTTGAGAGTCGGGCTCCAGGGTTGAGTAATGACAGGTTGGGGAGCACCTCCAACATCAGGGTTGTCATCATCATTATTGTCATCTTCATCGTCAGACTCGCTGACGTCTGAGGGTTCAGCCGCGGCGCCAAGAAATTTCTCCATTCCTTTTATTTTCACTCTCGAAGCACCCTGGCGGCTAATGTAGAAAGCTTCAATCTCCTTGTAATAGTTTTGGTTGAGGGAGAAATGAGGCACATCAGCATTTGCGACGCGATACCATGTGCAAAAGCTGAGAGTCATGGCCAATTCTGGCGACTTCTGTGGAAGAGCAAATTCAGCTCCGGTCCCGCAAGCTGCAAAATGAAACCAGCCGCAGGCACCCTCGTACAAGTTCCCCTCATGGACAAGATTCTTGCTTGGATTACCCACATAGAGTTGGGAGTATCCAAATTGGCGAGCAAAACGACTCGGGATGTACGGTTCGATAAGACATTTACTGTCTTGACGATATACCAGATGCCCGGGCCGAATATTGAGAAGCCACCAGAAAGCTCCTGAGGATAAAACAGTAAAATTGTTTGCTCCTACAGTATCTTTCAATTTCAATCTGTATCCTCCACCAGAAAAGTCAGGGAAGCATCTGAAAATCTCATAGTTCTGGTGTTGTCGGAGATTCTTACGGATTTGGGACATATAGTATTGTTGCCATGAGGAACGTTCATATAGTTCCACAAGATAGCACTTGTCACCTGAGCGGCGCGAAGCAGCACTCATCAAATATGGGCAGTGTAAAACAAGCCATGCCATCAGATAAGTGTAAGGAAGCTCCACCCTTGGGTTCAGAGTCTTCACTTGAGCGATTTCCTTCGACTTGCCTTTCCCTTTTCCTTTGCCCTTATTGGCAGGGATGAAGTCATTGCAGAGTGTCCGCAATCCATACTGTAGATTGCACACCATGGCGGAAAGAAGTCCGAAAGGTCGGCCGTATGCAAGGAGAACTGCTGGATATACCACAGTCATTGCAATTGCTTCTTGGGCAGCGACGGCACGACACATCTCTTCAGCCACAGCATCAGGAATCCAGCAATAAGGCCTCTGTTGGACACCGGGGACTGAGCCTGATAGTGGTAGCTCTTGATTGAGATACCAGGACCAAATCCACCTTCGTTGGATTCAGTAGTATAAAGCGTTAGCCGGGTCTTGGCAATGCGGCGCTCAATCTCTGTGATGTACACAGGAGGGTGACCATGGACAGTCGTTGAACTATCCTTAGAATTCAAATTGGTGAAGAGGTAATCAGCCCATTTCTTGTGGCCGATACCTTGATTACGCACACATGCTAAGTCAACACAGATGCGGTAGTGGCACATCATCTCCCAGTATGTGGCATAGATGCGCTCGTCCATCACCAATAGTATGTTAAGCTCCTCGGTAGTAGGGATGTACTCCTCGTAGGGGACTTCGCCTATTGAGAGCCCAGAGGCTTCAAACATCTCGTGGAGAGCAAACCCTAGCTCACCCACTGGTGTAAAAAGAGTGCAGGTCTCGGGGTTATACATCTCCAGAAAGCAGAAAAAGTGATTTGCACTCTAAGGGAACCCGAATTGGACGTTCCTAATGGCCTTGTACAGACCAATCTCCTTCAAGATGGGTTCATGAGAATCCAACATGTACTGAACAAGGCGGGCCCACCACATGTTGCCAGAAGAATAAACCCAGCCAGGCATCCTAAAGTCGCTGGCCGGGTACTGACCATCCTTCGCCAGGAACTCACTTAAGAAAGTTCTTGTGCGGATTGGAACTTCTCCTACTGGGAGCTCCTTGCCAAGACGGCCTGGAAGCAAACCAGTAATGCATCTGGGGGACCATCTTGATAAACCACTTGTGCACCAAATTTGCCCGTTGGGACGCCATCTTGCTCTTGAGTTAGTCCCCACTTTAACTCCCGAGGCATCGCCAGCCTCTGAAGATAGACCAGGGGATAGAAACATTAAAGCTTCACCAGAGTTATATAGCCACATGCAGTCCTCTTCAAATAGGATCGCGTCGGATTGCCCCATCTGGTCCCCAAAGAGAAACGCAGGCTTCTCTAGTGCTTCTCTGTTCACATCCTCGAAAGCTGCGTCAGTGATAATCTCGCGTGCAGTAGTAGGATGGTATTTGATCAATTTCTCCCTACGGTCTCTCAAGTTAGGGTTATATGCAGCCAAGATAATGGTGAAGCGAAATTGAGCTGATGGATCAGAACCACCAGTAAAGCCAAAGTAGTTCTTATGGGGAAGAGCTTCCGCCGAGTACCCTACTGCAAGAAGAAAAATCAGAGTTAGAAAAGTTTCTATAAAACAGAAAATTTTTCTAAGTATGGACGCGCGAAGCTAAAATTTAGAACGCGCGAAGCTAAAATAGCGCCGCGCGAAGCTAAAGATTAGACCGCGTAGAAGTCAAAATAGCCTCGCGTTTCAACGCGACTGCTAATAAAATAGCCTCACGTTTCAACGCGACTGCTAATAAAATAGCCTCGCGTTTCAACGCGACTGCTAATAAAATAGCCTCGCATTTCAACGTGACTGCTACTTAAAAGAGCCTCGCATTTCAACGCGACCACTAATAAAATAGCCTCGCGTTTCAACGTGACTGCTAAATCAAATAGCCTCGCGTTTCCACGCGACTGCTACTTAAAAGAGCCTCGCGTTTCATCGCGACTGCTAATAAAATAGCCTCGCGTTTCAACGTGACTGCTAATAAAATAGCCTCACGTTTCAACGTGACTGCTACTTAAAAGAGCATCATGTTTCAACGCGATTGCTACTCAAAATAGCCCCGCGCTTCAAAAAACGCGAGGATGACGCGATAACTTCGCATAAGAAGAAAGCCAGAGGCTTTTCTTCTTCTCCAAGCCTTGTGGCCAGAGTACGGCGATCTCGCCGATGAAAGAAGTGATCGATTAGTTAAAATCAAATCAAATCACTCTAGAAATGTTCTAAAGAGTCTTGATAAAAAGATTCTTACCCCCAATAGGCGAAACGTGGGCTGGCGAGTCGCTGCCATGGCCGCTGCCACCACTGCTTGCGCCAGTCGCCGATGATGGAGCTGCACGAGAAGTAGCACGGGTCTTGAGCGCCATTTCTCAAAAAGTCGAGGAAAATCGATGGGAAATTGGGAAGAAATCGGTCAGAGAACACTCGGGTCGCCTGAGCTCTGATCGTCTGAATCTCTAGGGTTTCTGGAAAATTCTCAAGTGAAGTGAGAAGAAAAGGAATAGAGATTTCATTTAAATGAGGGAAACCGCCTTTTGGAATTCGGCGCAAGTTTTGGAGAAGAAAACTGACCAGTTACTCTCCAAAACGCGGAGCTATTAGCCTCGCGTGATGATGGAAAAAAGCGAAGCTATTAACTCCGCGCTACTCTGCGCAACTCCGCGAAACGTGAAGATAACTTGGTATTTTAGCTCCGCGTTCTCATGAAAAACTTGAATTTTTGGCTAAGTTAAAGAGGATACTTACTCGATCATATCGGTATTAATGATCTAAGTTACGCAAATGAGCCTTAGATTATTTTACCAAAATTATCAACCATCTATTTGTTGAGCAAGCAAGATTCTTGAAGCCGACAGATAGAGAGGAAAATAATTTGCCTTTATTTATAAAAGAAGAGATTACAAAGAAGGAGTTATAACTCTCCCGAAAGCTTCTACATATTCATCGACTCATCAATAACCTAACGGTGAGATTCCTCCGCGGGTTGTTGAATTTCAATTCCATGGTTCACATACAAGAGATCTCCTCTGCAAATGTCAACTAGGATCTGTCATCTGAAATAATGCACAAGTTGAATTTGAAGCACTGCAAGCCCTTAGATGATCATCTCCATCGCTTTGGAAAGCAACAGAGATTGTCATCTAACAGAAATGGTCTTAAAGAAAACTTAATGGACTGCCGCAGAGTTGTTGTAACTCCTTCAAAAAGAGCCAGAGCTTGAAACCTGCAACTATGTTGTAAAGCATATGCTTCTGGCTTCCTTAGAGTTACTTTCGGTGATGAAGATCGGTGCATAACCTGCTTTTGAAGATATATCAGGGAGAAGCTACATCCCAAGTCATCAGATTGAATCCGGTTCACTGCAAAAGAAGAATCAGGAGTTCCACAAAAATTTGGAAAATCTTCTAAGTATAAGAACGCGGAGCTAAGCTAACTTCGCGTGCAGATGAAATGGCCTTGCGTTTTAAAACGCAGAGGATGACGCGATAACTTCGCGTGACAGAGTTTTTCTCTGCCATTTCCCTCTCTTCATAGCCTCATGCTTCAATGCGACTGCTAATCAAAATAGCCCCGCATTTCAAGCGCGAGGATGACGCGATAACTTCGCGTAGAGAAAGATCAGAGTTCCTCTCTGACTTTTCCTTCTCCTTCAAGCCTTACGACCGGAGAACGGTGATCTCGCCAGTAAAGTAAACAATTGGCCGGATTAAACCAAGCCAAAACATCCCAGAATGGTTCTTAGAAGACCAAGAGTTAAGGTTTTACCTTCGGAAGACGCTGCATAGACTGGTTCGCCGTCATGTCTACTCCCACGGCCGCTGCTATCAACGCCGGCCAACGTGCGTCTAGCCAAACTCTTCTGGAGAGACATCCTAATGATGAAAATCTATGGAGAGTTAAATGGAGATCAATTGAAGATCGCTCATTGACATCGTTCACTCGATTGCCGGAGTTGCCTGAGCTCTGAGCTCTCAGAAATTCTTCGGGTGAAATGAAGAAGAAGATGAGCCGAGAAGCTCTATTTAAACAGGATTTCCGTCGCTTGGTATTCGGTGCAGAAATTCGGAGTAATTAATGAAGCAATTACTCATTTCACTGAAAATGAAGTGAAGCTGATTAGCTCCGCATAAGCGAGCATAACGCGAAAGAGACTTGGTATTCTAACTCCGCATTTTCAGTTTGAAGATCCAAAGTATTTCAAAATTTGATAAGTTCGAAGCCATTTTGAAAACTTTGGAGGGGGTTCTGTTGGCAGTGAAAATTTCTGAATAAAAAGAATTTTCCACAACAGAACGTGGAGCTAATTCATAGCCCCGCGTCTGGCTATTTTTAGCCTCGCGTTTGAGTAAACACGGAGATGTTCAATAGCTCCGCGTTAGCTCCGCGCACTGGTTATTTAGTGCCGTGTTTTGATGCGATTTGCTTTGCGTGAGCAGATAACCAGAATCTCAAATTGATTGAGATTATAATTTGGGCTTATCCAAATACCAAATCAAGTCCAATCAGAATTCTAAATCAAGAGATTTAAATCAATATTAAATATTTGATTGGAATCCTTGATGTGAGCAAATTCTATTTAGATAGAAACTCTCAAATCATCCTAGGGATATAAATACCTTCTCGGTGAAACCCTAGGGGTCCTTTTTTTTTTTTCGGTTTAAGTCTTCTTTTTGGCGTCCGAAGTCTTCTTGTGATCCTTTCGCAATTCAAGTACGCGAGAGAGCCTTGAAGCCTTTTGTGATCGTCTTTCTCAGCATCTCAGAGAATTCAAATTACGCATAGAGTCTTGGATTCGTGAAGAGTAAAGACCAAGAAGATCGTCTACAGTCGACCGATATCCTCAAAAGAGAAGATTTCAACGTACCGATTGTTCAAAGGAACTGCTTGACAGATCCCATCGCCATTGATCCCACGTTTATTTTGTAAAAGAGAGAGATTGAACTATAAAATCCTCTCGTTTGTTCTTCTTTATATCTTGTTCACTTCTATTGTAATCCAAGCTGTATTCAATAGAAGGAAGCAAATGAACTTTTGCGGCGAACATTATTGTTGAAATATGGAACAAAAATAATAGTATATAATTAGATATTTTTACATTAATTGATAGAGATTTTGTTTTAAAACTAAAATAATTTCTCAGCTGTGCCTATATTTACCCAAAGCGTGAGTTGTGCACGTTATTGAGTAAAAATTGTATCAAATCACCATGAATCATATTAAAATTTTATATTCTATTTTAGGAGTATGTTTTTACTCTCATAAAAGCTTCACATTAATTGGTTGAGATTATGACGAAAAACTAAATATATTTCTCAGTTGCGCCCCTATTTGTTTGGAGCGTGAGCTGTGCACTTTATTGAGTAGAAATTATATTAAATCACTATGAATCACATTAAAATTTTATATTTTGATTTAGGCATATGTTTTCATACTCTCATAAAAATTTTACATTAATTGGTTGAGATTTTGACCTAAAACTAAATATATTTCTCAGTTGTGCCCGTATCTTTCCGGAGCATGAGCTGTGCACTTTATTGAGTAGAAATTATATCAAATCACCATGAATTACATTAAAATTTTATATTCAATTTAGGATTATATTTTTACACTCTCATAAAAATTTCTTATTAATTTGTTGAGATTTTAATCTCAAACTAAATATTTTCTAAGTTGCACCCATATCTGTCCGGACCGTAAGTTGTACACTTTATTGAGTATAAATTATACCAAATCACCATGAATTATATTAAAATTTTCTATTATAATTTAGAAGTATGTTTTTGCACTCTCATAAAAATTTCACATTAATCGGTTGAGGTTTTTTGTTCATACTAAATATTTTTCTCAATTGCGCCGGTATCGATCCAATGCGTGAGTTGTGCACTATATTGAGCAAAAATTATATCAAATTATCATGAATTGATTTATAATTTAATATTTTGTTTAAGAGTATGTTTTTACACTCTCAAAAAAATTTCACATTAAGTGGTTGATATTTTGATATGAAACTAAATACTTTTGTCAGCTGAGCCAGTATCAGTATAGTGTATAAGCTGTAAATTATATAGAACAAAAATTATATCAAATCATCATGGATCACATATAAAATTTAGTATTCTACTTTTAGAGTATGTTATGACACTCTCATAAAAATTTCATATTAATTGGTTAAGATTTTGACCTCAAACCTAAATTTTGTATTATGTTTTTAGAGTTTGTTTTGACCATTGTTACTAATGCCTTTAATTATTATTATTTAATTGCAGAAAAAACTACACGAGCTTGTCGTAAGACAAACACAAGATGATAAACCTCAGATGTCTCGTGATGATATATTGCTTCATGTGTTTGGTGAGAAATCAGGATATTTTCGAGGAAAAGGAGTGGGAAAAAGGTCTCCAAGTAAATGACCTCGGCAGGATATTCAGGAGCAAGTACAGAGGGATATAAGTGATGCCAGAGAGATAATGATTGTTGAAGTATCTCAAAAAATTAGAGAAGAAGTTCATGCTAAGTTAGATGAAAAATTGAAGACACAGCTATAAGGGGTACGAGCTGAAATTAGAACTGAGATGCAAGTTGAGTTTGAGTCCATGTTTCAAGAGCGTATGGCTTTTTTTTTGGTTCTATATCACAATCAAAAAAATTAATTTTTATGTGTTTATATAGATTTAACACTTTGCTTCTAAGAAAACAAGTTAAAATTTGTGCAAGACTGGATCTTATATTTTATTAATATCTTAGCATATTTATGTGATGAATTTTATTTCTCTATTGTATATTATTTATATATGTATCAACTAATTATAAAATATCTCTTATGAATATGGCGTTTGAAGATATTAATGATTGTATAAAGTGTATTTGTGACAACTATTTGTGTGTGCTATTTGTAAGATGCAATAATAACATGAAAAAAATTATCATTGATAAATGTATTTGTGACAATTAATAGTGTCACAGAATTTGTGTTTTAGTGATAATAAATATTGTTACAAATTATAATTTTTAAATGACAGTATTTAAAACTTGTCACTAATAATTACTTATTTGTGACAACATTTGTCGTCACTACTTTTGTAGCTAACATCATTATATAATATTTTATATACATATAGTGACAGATAGTCATATCTTTTATGACGAGTTATATTATCACAAGTTAGTTTTAGTGACAGTCAATATCGTCATTATATGATAACTTTTTTATGACAAATATATTGTCACAAAAAAGATTTATTGATGGCGAAAGTCATCACTAAAGAGTCATAACATTGACTATATAATAAATTTTCTATAACAAGTATTATTGTCTCAAATATGATTTAGTGATGTTGAAAGTTATTACTAAAAGGTCATAATAGTGACTATATAATAATTTTTCCATGACAAGTATTGTTGTCACAAATATTAATTAATGACGATAACAGTTCTCACAAAAAGAAACATTATAGTGACAATCTATTTAGTATTTTGTAACAAGTCATAGTTGTCATTAAAATTTTTTTTAGTTATAGGCAACAAAAGTCGTGACAAATACCTTTAGTAATAGCTACATAAGCTATAATACTTAATTGTCACTAAGCTTGTCACTGAATATTTTTGGTGACAACTTAAAAATATTTAGTGACGACTCATATTGTCATAAAAAATCTATATTCTTATAGTATCCAAGAAGTTAAACTCAAAGTAGACATTCTCCTTGTAGTCAATGCATGCATCTAAATCATTTGAGTAAAAGGCTTGTCAATTTGACCTATCAGGTGACTATGGTATTTTGACTACCTTTACTGTTTCCAGCGTATGCAGAAGAGGGGATAGCATGGGGACCAGTTGAGCTTTGACCCAGGAAGAATGATTCAGGTGCCTACATTAGCTACAAGGAGAATAGTTTATCTTTGAATTTTGGAGTTTTCATTTAAGTTTTTTGACTCTATATATAGGGATGGAGTTCATGCATTAGTTATTCATGTTTTATAAATGAATCTTATTTTCAACCTAAAAAGAAATCCTTCTTTTTTATCTCCACTTCTAATATGATTAGTTTATTCTTATCAATATAGTGTAGCTAATTAATTCTCTTTTTTTATATTGTAATTATTTTATTTTTCCAATATAGTTGTTTTTTAAGTTCAATTAATTTTAGCATCTTGCTATGCTAGCTAATTAGATCTCTTTTTTATATTGTAATTATTTTATTTTTCCAACATAGTTGTTTTTTAAGTTCAATTAATTTTAGCATCTTGCTATGCTTGTTTATGTAGGTACTAGGGGTGTATTATTGATCGAAGGAGGCAATTGTCGGAAAATTCCGACCGATTCCAACAAAGAAGAGGCGAGACTCTGACCATCTTGCTCATAGGAAATAAATCAAAGAAGAGGCGAGACTCTGACCATCTTGCTTATAGGAAATAAATCAAATTCTGACCGACTCTGGATTAGTCGAATTTGGTCGTATTCTGAGAGGGACGGTCGAAGCTTAGTTTTAGTAGGGGAGAGGGAGAGGGGATGTTGGGGGGTGGGGAGAGATGGTGGGGGATGGAAAGGTTGAGTGGGGGAGAGAGATAGAGGATGGGGAGGGGGAGAGAGAGATAGAGATAGAGAGAGATCTAGAGAGAGAGGCAAGGGGATTGGAAGTGGAGTGGGAGTGGAGAGAGAGAGAGAGGAAGGGGGAGCGGGAGGCAGATTAGAGGAAGTGGGTGAGAGAGCGAGGGCGGAAGGGAGAGGGGAGGGGGCGCTTGTCGAAATCTGACTGCTCCAACATTGTTCTGACTCCTCCAGCAGCCGATTCTTTTGTCTATACGGCTCCAACAGCTTTTCTCTTCGATCTCTGCTGATCATCAGAGTCAATCAAAGTGGTTGGAAACGGAGGGCTCGTTCATCCCTAGTATGCACTGTATAATGCACAATGAGAGATGCTCCACCTTGTTTTATCTTCTGAGATCAAATAAATACAAAGAAATATGGAAAATTCTGCTATTGCTTCAACAAATCAGAAGAAATTTGCAGGAAACTGTAGTTTTCACTTTTCTCACCTGAATCAGCTAGAGCAAAATCCCTATAAACACGAGCACCAATCCAATCACCATAACCACCTGCACCGAGGGCCAAGTACTGATCAAACTGCACAAGATCGACGCAATAGCCGATCCCCACCTTGTGCACGATAAGATCTTGAGCTAGTGCGATGCCAGTCAGAAGCAACACGAGGCCCAACTTATCGTTGAGGTGGCCAGGGAAGAACTGCACAGCGAATTCGCTACTGAGGAGGACGGTGACGAAGGCATAGATGCCGGCATTGATGTTGAGGGTCTGCCAGGGCCTGTACATGCGGCTGTCTGTGGCCGTGGCAAGCTTTGCTAATAATCTCTATTTTGTTGAGGATTTTTTTTTTCTAAATTAAGTTTCAAATTTAGGATTAGAAGAAAGGAGAAGATCCATTTGGATGACTTGAAAAGAGGGTATAATTAGTGTAGGAGTATCATTTTTGTCTAACAACATAACAGATAAAGTTTTGGAGATAGGTAAGCTTAGAGGAAATTCTATTTACGACTTGTGCTCACTATGTCTATCTCCTAATACCGTAAAAAGTTATAAATTTACCATTATATTTTGCGATCATATTGTTTGCGCTGACTCGATATCAATTCCTGACTGATATTAAACCCATTCGGTGACTAATTAATCCTCAACTAGTATGGATTCCATTTGGAAAACTAATTTTTGACTTAGAAATGTGTATGGCCTGGGACAAAGTGGTGTGCCTGAATACAATTTTTTCCGTAAGCTTAGTAAAAAATAATTAGAAAAAAAAAAAATTGCCAAGTCAATAATAGATTCAAATTGCACCTCCTATTCATGCTTTGTCAAAAATAGATTCAAATTACACCTCCTATTCATTTTGGTGGAAAGGACTGTCAGATCAGACGGACACAGCTCACGTGTGAATTTTACTTTTATATTCTTAAAAACGGAATTGAATAAATTTTAAGAAAAAATTTAGTTGTTTAGAATAATATTCACAGTTATCTAAAAAATGCAAAAATCTGTGCTACAATTAAAGCACCAACAATATGAGTGGACATCATCCAAAACAAATTCTAGTTATCATTTCTTTTATTTAGATCTAAACCATTCAACTTTTAATGTTAAAACTAATATTAATTGAACCCTTAATTTTTGTAATTTGATTTGAATAGTTCAATTCTATTGAAAGTTGTCTTTGTATAGAGCTAATTCTAGGCAACAATACATTTAATTATCAAGGCCATTCAATTTTTATTTTAAAATTAATTCTAATAAATCTCATCACTTCTTATAATTCAATCTAAACTAATCAATTTTAATCAAAAGAATTTTTATCCAACTAATTTGAATCATGCATGTACTTTAGTAGCCTGCTTCTTTGAACCTCCTCTTGTTTTGTTATAATATATATGACAATTTGAATTGAATTAATTTGTAAATCCTTTTTCTATTCCATAAAAAATTTCAAATTCTGAAATTTCGGTTGAAATTGATTCCAAAATTATTTTCCAATTTCAACTATATTCAAAATTTGATTCCCACCTGACTTCACATTTACATTTATCTTGTATATAATCGTTAAATCTTTATTTTTCTTTTGATGGAGGGAACAAAAGATTCTTGAAGTAATGGAGCAAGATTTTTGAGAGTAGGATAAAGATCATCTCTCTTTTGTAAATATTGTTGATTTCATTATTTACTCTATCTTCTCAATTCTTTTCCTCTTACCGAAATATAACTAAGTGCATGATACAACAAGAACAACTAAGTTTTTTATCCCAAGTAGTTGAGGTACACTACGCGAAGCAAAAGTGGATTACGCCAAGTCAATCACATGAATGGTCTTTCTCTACTCATTCTTATCGAGTAATATATCTTCATTAAGTCCTTTAGCATTTATATCTTTTTATATCACCTCAATGCATATTTTTTTGACTGTTTATTTGCACTTCTAACTTGTGGAGGTAAGAACTCATCTTCTTGAACTAAACATAATCCTAGGTTTAATAAATTTCATTTAGCGACCTAATGCATCTTGCGGTCTATGATGCACTTGATCAGACCATTTTAATCTGTTTTCTCGCATCCTCTCTTCTATGAGGGTATTGTTTCCTTCGAAATCCGCACTTCCTTTTATTGCTATTGATTTACGATTACAATAATCTCAACATATAATAAGAAAAGCAAAGAAAAACAAATGAGATGGTTTATAATTTATCACTCTTTACAAAAGATGTGGATTTTTGAAATGGCTATGAGGCGTCGACCTTGTATTCCATTGACGATCTGATGCCTGAATAGATCTCAAACATGGAAAATTAATGGAGATGGTGGCTAGCCGGTGGCTTCTTGTTGCTAGTCGACTCGCTAAACGTGCCCTTGCATGTAAATCAACTTGCCAAATGTTCTCAAAACTCTTCTCTTAATGCCTATTTATAAATATGCAGTAGTTATAGGAGTTCCATTAGAGATAAAGATTGAATTCTATTTCAATTCAATCTCTAGTCTTCTATTCTAACTGAACCTGAAATCTTCAACTTGAAGTAATTGGATATGATTCGATCTGTACTTCTTATTAATAATCCCAAGGAAACCCTCTCTGGAATCAATTTCATGTGAGGCTGAATCAACTCTATGTCTTAGCTATCTGTGAAGCTAATAGCCTCGCATGACGCAAGGCTATGAACCTTGTGCACCGCCAATTAGCGATGCCAAAAATTTCTTCATTCTATAAGACCCCTACAAAGTTTTTAAAATCTCGTTTATTTAGTGTTAACAAGTTTTAAAATACTTTGGACTTAACCTTACCTATACTTTAAATCTTCAAGTTCCTCAACTATCAAAACACAAAGCTAATTTGTACGTAGCGCTAATTAGCCTCACATTTAAACTTTTTGAATGTTGGACCAATAGCCATGCGTTTTAACTTTTTGAATGCGGGGCTGAAAGCTTTATGTTTTTTCTCGAGATTTATGCCGCAAATCACGACTGTTTGGACGCCACTCTTTTTAAAACACCTCTTCTTCTTCCTCTATTCATCTTCTTCTTCAAAAGGAAAACCCATCAAAACATTTTCAAATTCCTCTTGAATTTCTTCAGCTTCTACTCAATTTTTCCGTTCTTTCTACAAATTCTTCCTCACACAACCGATCAATGGCACCCAAAAGGACTTCTTCAAGCCAGGGCAGTGCTTCCCCGGGTTCCCACCCCTCGGACACTACTGGAGATACTATTTGACTAGCTCTTGGAGGTAAGGGATTCTTTAAACTCGTTTTGTTGCCCTTTTTTGATTAAAAACTGATTGAAATTCCTTGATTGAGGATATTTGCAATGATTTTTGGGCGTAATTTTCCATTAGATGTTCTTTTCATCGTCGTCGGCATTGACTTCGCCTTCAGAGGGGCAAACGGTTTCTCCCTTTGATGTGAGACTAAACAGCCTCGTATTCAACTTTTAGCCATGCAGGGCTGAATAGCCTCATGTTCACTTTTATTCCACGTGGGGCTGAATAGAACCACGTTTAGATTTAGCCACGTGAGGCAGAGTAGTCTCACGTTTTAATCCATGTACGTGGGGTTGTTAGCCTTGCGCGGGTTGTTAGCCTTGCGCTTTAATTATTTACACAGGCCTGTTAGCCTCGCATTTTAGTCCATTTACACGAGGCTATTAGCCTCATATTTTCACACTTAAGAAGAATTTACTTTTTAATAGGCTTCTAACTCTTTTTTCCTTCTTCATTTCTTTGACAACAAACTATACTACCTCTTTATCCAAACGTCATCACTTTGGATTCAGAGAAAGTCTTGACAGTGAAGTCCAATTTAGATTTCATTGATCAATCCCTTCCTTTATGCCAAGCAGCAGTGGGGACCGAAGAGATAGGTTGTCATGATGTAGTTCTTCAATCTTAATGGAGTTGATAAGTGATGCCCTGCTTGAAGGTGCTAATCGAGAAGAATTAGAGAAGCTGACGTTCTTATTTGGTGACTCCATATTAGTTTCCGAAGAGTCCTTGATCGAGGATGATAAGTGGCTACATTAAGTGGGTGGCATGAGGATGTGCATTCCGGAAATGGAGAGGAGTTGCTTATTAACATATCTTCAAGGAATATCTATACCTCGTCAAATGGATTGGAGGCTTACCAAGAGCCAGGACAGAGTTCCTATCGGGAATTTCGGGAGTCAAGGTCCCTATCAAGATGGCTCAGGTAGATATATGACCAGTCTACTCCTAGGAAGAGTAGCAAATGACTTCTCTCTTGGTAAATAACCTATACGCACCAAGATTTTCATAAATGACTTCCTGAGGGTTAAAGGCCAGTACCCTACCAATAATTTTCGTACTCCAGGATGGGTTTACTCCACTGATAGGATGTGGTGGAGACGATAACTATTGACCTTCGAAACCACCCTCAAGGACATTGGATTGTACGGGTCCATTAGGAACATGCAATATGGTCTTTCCCACAATGCTTACCATTTGTTCAGTATCTTGGAATGTCCAACTATAAGTCCAAGACATTCTTTATACTCCTTGGTAAACTGGGCTTCGCTCTCCATGAGATGTTTGAAATTTCTTTATTATCCATGGGAGAGCTTCCATATGAGGAGATAGTTCTGACTACAGAGGAACTGAGATAGTTGAAAATCCAAGATCCCCAAGTGCACGAGACATAATGGGAGGTGATGTGACATTTCTGCATCTGCTCAGATATAGGCATGATGGGTCAAGGTATTAGTCAGAAGTTATGGGCTAATAACCTCTTTTAAGATGTTGATCATTTCGAGGTTATTGTCACGAACTTAGCTCCACTAAATCAGATAGCTATCGAAGCTCGGGCAGTTAATCTACGGGTTATTTTATATGTGATAGAGTTTGATGAAGATGGATTCAAGGCAGGTACTAGTTTCCAGAATTTCCACTATTAGGCTAAAACACAGATCGCTGATAGAGGACTGATAGCAGGCTTTCTGATGCTCTGGTTGAAGTCATGCATCATCCCGTTCTTACCAAAAGATGCCATATACCTATCTTATGGCATGGTTCATCATACATTGTCTAAGTCTGATGACTTCTCCTCTTAAAAGCGTTGACAGGCTTCCATTTATAGATAGGTACGAAACATGTTATTAGAGAAACTATTACATGTTTACAATTCACAGGACGGTGCACAACAATCAAAACTATCATATTTATCGCTACTTCCCTGACTTCACTCACGTCCATTATGGTGAAGAATTTAGAGACATCCCTGGGCCTGATAACTATACAACTCTTTCTTCTAGTTGATTTTGTTGGTTGATCAACATCTGGCCAGGACATTTATTATATTCTCAAGAGTCAATTTTCCATCTCAAGCCATACTATCCTAGCCAATTTGCATATCAATTCGGCTACTCACAACTTTATATTGGCAATCCCAATTCGTTACTGAGTTACCAGGGGAATCTATTTTAAGGCGACAGAGGATGATATCACTTTACTGCAGGATGTACAGGAGTTCATTTTGCTCAACCGCTCAAGACTCCCAACTTGTATACTTCTCTCGGATTTTGTTCTTGGTATTATACTGTTAATACTATGACCACTAATTATTTGCTTAACCACTCCTGCTTGAAGGAAATCGAAGTGTTCTATTCCCAAAGAAAATGTGTGAGGCTGGTTTGTTTATGAGCCATGGACGAGTTTCTCTCCATTAATGATGATGAAAATATTGGGGTAGGACAAGCTTATTCTGCATCTGTTCAAGCCGATGCACCTGCCCAAACCAACGTGCCTACTCAAATTGATGCGCTAACTCAAGTTGATGAGCTAGCCCTGTGCCTGCACCTCCCCAAGTTAATGTTCCTGCCATAAGAGATTATGAGGCAGCAACAAAGCATATAAGGTCGACTAGTGCACATGGATCAGCCCAACTAGCCAAGAAACATCGTGGTTCCGTTACGACAGTTTTAGCTACTGAATTGCCACCTCCACTAGTTCATTGCTACCTAAGAAGTTGCTTTAGAAGCTACTCCCATCATTTATGGATCTGGCACTGTCATTGCAACTGGTGAGTGTACTAATACTATTCCTTCTCCACATGTAATGATGCTAGTGACTCCTTATAGCCCACTATTGGACTAGTGTCTTCTCATATTATAAACACCTTATTCTCCTTTCAATTTTTTTGTTTTTATCTCCTAACGTATTATATCTCATGTGCTGGCTGTTTGAGGGTCCGTACTACATCTAACCGGTCACTCTCATAAGAGCCTATCAATTATTCCGCTTATTGCGTCAATGTGTATCTAAGTTCTTCAAAGGTCGTCACTCCATAGAGCTTGAGCGTACATTGAGAACATTGGTGGACCTGAACGAGATGCTCCTTATCGGGTCTGCTTGGCTACCCTAGCTGAACAAGTTCAATTACTAGACACTCTTTGACGGGTCGATGTAGCTGTTATAATAGGAATTGAAATTGCTTGGCAGAGAGCTAAAATGATATCACGTTAAGAAGAATTTAGATATCAAGAAGAAACTTGGTCTGTTGAAGTGGAAACCCTTAAGGTGAACCAAGAGGCTATCAATGAAGGAATAGAGAAAGCTGGGTTTTAACTTAGCACCAACCAAGCTACTATAGACCACGCTCGTCAAACTATTGCCGAAGCTCAAGCCATGTTGGAAGCGAGCCAAATGAAGCAAGAAGAGGCTTTATGAAGACAAGATTGTTGGCGAAAAATTCTGGAAAGTAAAGCAGATCCGCGGATTTAAAGTTAGAAGTTCGCAATTCAGCAGAGCCGCGAACGTGAAGATTGAGGTTCGCGACCCAATAATGACAGAACAGGTTCGCGAATCTAAAAATAAGATTCGCGACACTACCCATAACTGTCGGGTAGGGGTTAATACAAAGTCACCCGACCCGAACAGAAGAATTGCCATTTCGGATCGTGGGGCTAACTGCCAGACGAATGCAGCGGCGTTACTTCGATCGTGGGAGCAACTGACTAACGAATATGACAGCACTTCTCGAGTAGTGGGAGCTAACGGTCGAGCAAATATGGCGGGACATTACTCTTAAACCCCTATAAAAGACGGGAGAGCGAAAGAGAGAAAAAAAGACAGACACAGATGGACGTCTTCTCCCAGAAATTACTTCTAGTGATCAAGAGTAAAGAGCCCGTTTCCTTTCCTTTAGCCAACTGAGAGAGATTGTACGGAGAGTCAACGGAGAGCAGGATCGTCCTCCATAGCTACCTAGAAATCCAGCCTTAAACAAAGAGGAAAAACTATCTTCCTCATCTTCTGTAAATGGAAAACCGTTAGATTGTAATCCTTTATTGAAAGATTGTCAGTAAAGAGATTCAATTTTTATGGCGAACAGGAGATTGGCGACTCTGCTGGGGACTACCATCACCTCCGGTGATATGGTGGTAGCTCAATCCGACAACATTCCAGTTGGTAGTATGTCGACTCGCTCACCATTCACGTCGACCAGGAAAGGTATGAAGAATTTCTTTCTTCAGGCTCCAAGAGCCCTACTTCCCTAAGGGGATAGCATAAAATCTCCAAGGGGTCAATTCCCAAAGAAACGGCAATAGCCCAGTTAAGGGAGTCAACGGACCAAGTTAGTCCGAAATTCTCTTCTTTAACATTGGGCTCTATGTCAGTTTCGGCAAAGACTCTTGATCTCTCAAGCAAAGTGGACCAAAGTCCCTCTTCAACAAGGGGAAACGACCACTACCCTCTCTGCAAAACTGTCATGCAGAGAAGGAGGTTCCTCTCACTCGTACAACGAGAAGAAACCTGAGGAGAAGCAAAGCTCGTGCCCTCCGCAAGAACACACAACAAAAGGAAACCGCCAACTCATCCCAGTAAAAGCTTACTACGCAAATATGGAAGCCAAAAGGCGAGGTTGGTCGAGGCACGGAAGGATTTACTCATGTTCCCTACATGAAGCGAAGTAAGCCCATAAAAATTCCAGGGGGAATGTCTGATCACGCGATCACCGAAGCTCGCGGAACTTGCGAACCTCAAATTCGCGGAGAATGCATGCTTATCTGCAAGGTTGCGACTATGCCGTTCGCGAAGCTATCTCCCACAAATGAAGACGTCACAAAAAATCCCAGTGCAAGAGATCTTAGGGAACTCCTGAACAAAAAGGGAAGAATCCTATGTATTTCACTGTCACTATGAATGACTGATCAATGCAGTACTATCTCACTGTCATTGTTCAGCCCATACCAGATCTTCGGTATTTCATCGGTTGTCGACTCCATCGACATCTTCATCCCAACTGGCGAAGAGGAGGCGACGAAATGGGCTTGAATTTTCTGAGCCAGAATACCCTGCAGTGTCATCTAATATGACAAGTGCCGGAGAAAAGAAGAAGAAGGCGAAGAAAGTCTCTGAAGGAGAAGCTTACGACCTAGAGCTTCCTACGAGTTCCAAAGATCTATTCAATGAAGAGCGAGGAGTTTTCCAAAACACTCGACTCAGAAGTGGGATGACAGTCCCCATGAATTATAGACAGATGGCTGGAGCTCTTCTGATGAAGAGGATATAGTCAAATCTGTTATGGCTGAATCGCAGACATCCGATTCGTTCCTATAAGTTTCTACCTCCGTATATATGACCCAAAACAACATCTCAGAAGAGTTCATACGGAGAATGGATGAATAAGATAAGCATATCCAGTAACAGCAGAACGCTATCAGCGAGCTTAAAGATATGCTACATGTTCTGATGGAATTGGAGAAAGCTAAACTAAAGAATACAGGAAAGAAAACAGAAGAAGAGGATCTTCGCAATAGTGAGAAAGAAGAACACCATAAGGATAACGGTAACCGTTCCATGCATCAAGAAGGAAATGCAGATGCTGTTTGGATGGAGAGCTTCCAAAACCAACTAGATGCCCTCATGCATAAGAGCGATTTACAAGAGCTCGGCGTGGTAAGACCGTATCCCATGGAATGGGAAAGTGTGCCGTTCCCAGAAAGTTATAAACCGTTGAAGCTCAAATCTTTCGATGGGAAAGGATCGCCGAACCAGCATCTCTACTATTTTAAGTCGCAGATTAGGCATTTAGCCGGAAATGACTCTATCATTACAAGAGTATTCGTTAGTACCTTAACAGGGCTAGCTTTTGAATGGTTCCGGAGACTAGAACCGAGAACCATCAATTCATGGACCGACATGGAGAAAGCCTTTCTCACCAGGTTCTATGAAGATGATATGGAGGTATCAATGCTGTCGCTTCCAGCCACTAAACAAAAGAAAGGGGAGTCAGCTCGGGACTTCATCAAAATATTCCGAAACAATTCTCTCAGATGTCCGCATGGGATGCTAGAAAAGACTTTGGTAGAAACCTGTCGACATAATCTATCGACTAAGGTTCTAGCCAGAATGGGAGCAGTGAAGTTCTCAACTTGGAAGGATCTCGCCCTGCAAGCTGAAGAAGCTGAAGAAATTGTGCAAAGACTTGAAGAAGGAGGCGAGGAAAAACCGAAGCGAAGTGGCGATAACAACTATAAATCCAGATCCCGAGGATATAAGGGAAAGGAGACGATGGTCACTGATACGCCACAACCCGCGAAGACTTCTCCAAAACTCCCTCCTCAGACACAAATGCCACAAAAGCAATCTCCTTTAAAGATGAGCATGCAAAGACTATCTTCAACCTCCTTATGAGTAAGAAGATGCTGAAGCTGCCCTAGTCCAAACTTCCAGAAGAAGTAGGGAAAGTTAACAATCCTAACTACTGTGTCTACCATAGGATCATTAACCACCCCACCCAAAACTGCTACATTCTCAAGGATAAAATTCAAGTCTTAGTACATGCTAATATCATCAAACTCCAAGAGCACCAGAAGAAGGTGACCGCGAACATGGTGACTGTCAAGTTCGGCAAAGCGCCCAACTGGATAGAGTCAACAGTTCAAGACGGAGTACAGCCCATCCCTAAAGGCACGATGCAGGTCGTAAATTTTGACCTGCACCAACAGCAAAAGAAAGGATTGTTCCCCTTTGAAACTAATAGGGGGGAGATATTGTGGGTGCCTCCAGACCTCCTAAGAGATGAACAATAGAGTTCCAGTTCATCTGGAAAGAGACAAAGAGGAAAAATCTTTACCTCTAATGTCGTTTCCGTAATTCCCAAAGATGACGGGGTTATTCCTGATTTGACTGATTCAGAAGAAGAAATCGGAAATTCTTTGGTAGCCGATGCAGATCCTCCTCCCGCGGAGACCAGTTCGGGAAAAGATTACTTGAAGAACTACGGCCAGACAACGGATTCTCGACCACCTCCAGAAAAAGTCAAACAAAAGGAGCTTAAGTTTGATAAAATTTTGAAGAAGAAGGGAAAAGAGCCTGCGGAGGATTCGCGGAAGTCATTTCAGTTCGATATTCTAACACAGTTGGCCAATATTCCTGCAAGGATAACCTTGTACGAGCTCCTGAAGCTCTCTAAATCTACTAGAGAAGTTTTAAGAGAAGCTCTGTAAGATTCAGAAGTATTCTTGATACAAATACCAGAGGTGAGTGAGGAAAGAGAATCTCTTTGCGCAACCTGTCGCCAAGTCTCGGGTAAGACCGTTCTCTACATCGCTTTCTCTCCAGAAGATATGCAAGTTAGGAACAACAAGCATCACCGCCCTTTGTATTACAAGGGATACGTAGGGTCTACGGAGATTGATCGCATTCAAGTTGATCTAGGCTCAGCCTTGAGCATCATGCCACGAAGAATGCTACGATATCTTGGAGTGCCGATGAATAGATTAGCGGCAACCAACACCACTATTTTCGAATTCAATGCTAACGACAGTAGATCGTTGGGAAAAATTAAGCTCAAGTGTCAAATCGGCGATCTGAAGACGGAAGTCACATGTTACGTGATAGACGCGGACACATCATACAATCTGCTAGTGGGGAGACCTTGGATCCATAGCAATCTCATTGTGCCCTCCACGTTACACCAATGCATGAAGTATGTCGACAAAGATGCGAACGTGAAGACGCTCGTTACGGAAAAACAACCCTTCAAAGGAGTTGAAAATTACTTTACTGACGCGTTGCTGTATCAAGATGCGTTCGGTATACAGATCAGCCCGTTCCAGATGACTTTGATAGCGGCGAAGAAGCTGATACAGAATCAGGATCCGAAGATTCGAAATCCGAGGATGTAGTTTGGGACGGTGAGCCCATTATGATAAGCCTCGAAGGCCTTGATGTAAATATCACTGTTCACTCTGATGGTGAATGGGTGATAAATAAAAATCTGGAATTTGCTTATTTTTCTGGTGTTGATTCTGAGCTCTCAAGCACTAGCACAGATGCATTCAGCGATTGTGTAAATGAGATATATTCTCTGACTTCCTTCCAAGCACCTATCCGATCATCCTTACACAAATTAAGTGATGACGTTGAAAGTGCTAACCAGGTCATTTTTGAGGTTCCTCCCAAAAACGGAACCCAAAAAGCCATAGTATTTGGAAGAGCAAGTCATAAGAACAAAAAGAAATGCTTATATTCTGAGGATGAACAGGGAAAACCCGAGTTCTTCCATTACGATGAAAAATCTCGTAGATTAATGAAAAAAATGGGGTATAATCTAGCCGAAGGTAGGGGGTTGAATTTCGGAAAAGGAAGAAGGACAATCCTTCAACCCTGTGTCCCAGAAGGAAAAATGCCAGATTATTACCAGAGAACCGGCAGGGGGTTGGG
Organism: Dracaena cambodiana; assembly: GCA_036321105.1. Classification (NCBI taxonomy): domain Eukaryota; kingdom Viridiplantae; phylum Streptophyta; class Magnoliopsida; order Asparagales; family Asparagaceae; genus Dracaena; species Dracaena cambodiana. The sequence continues at coordinate 17,207,013 of JAYEPQ010000007.1, forward strand.
ATACGTCACCACTCCCAAAAGTTCCTTAGATGAAAAAACCGAAGAACTACAGTACGATCATTCGTCAGAATCACCATGTTGGGACTCAGATGTCAGTATTGGTATGATTTTCCGCGAAGTGTCCGTGAACATGGCTTCCGCGATCCAAGAAGACGAAGAAATCTCGCCGATAAGAGACGATCTCTGGGCCAAGCATCTTAATATGAAGTGGGAGATTCAATTTGAACAGCGCGAGCCTCCAACTGAAGACAAAGTGATCCAAATTAATATGGGGGATTGTTCGCGGCTGAAATTGTATTCGCCTTTTCTTCCATTGAATTAGCTTGAATTACAACGAAAGTGAACAATAAAGAACAAACGAGAGGATTTTGTATATCAATCTCTCTCTTTTACAATATATCGTGGGATCTGTGTGGCGATGGGATCTGTCGAGCAGCTCCTTTGGACGATCTAACGTCAAACTCTTCTCTCTCGAAGATGGCGACCGACTGTAGATGATCTTTTCTTCTCTTCTCTTCACGAATCCAAGGCTCTATGCATAACTCAAATTCTCCAAGATGCTAAAAAGATGATCCGAAAAGATCCCTAGGGCTTCCTCAAAGGGATATTTATAGCCTTAGGATGATTTGAGAGTTTCTATCTAAATAGAATTTGTTCTCATCAATGATCCCAATCAAATATCTTAGTTTTGATTTAAATCTATTGATTTAGAGTTCTGATCGGATTTAATTTGGGTGTTTGGACAAGCCCAAATCATAATCTCAATCAATTTGAGATTCTGGTTATCTGCTCACGCGGAGCTAATCGCATCAAAACGCGGAGCTAAGAAACCAGAACGCGGAGCTAACGCGGAGCTATTAAACATCTCCGCGTTTTACTCAAACGCGAGGCAAAAGTAGCCAAACGCAGGGCTGCGGAGTTAGCTCCGCGTTCAGTTGTGGAAAACTCTATTTACTTAGAAATTCTGCCAAGAGGGATGAAAAGAATCCTAAACCCATTTCATAAGTAAGAACCTATCCTCGGAAGAAAGGGAGGAGTTGATATCCTTCACTCGCGAATACATTGATATTTTCACTTGGAGTTATGAGGAAATGCCTGGATTAGATCCGAGCGTGGCGGTTCACAAATTAAACTTCCGGCCAGAGGCTAAACTAGTAAAACAACAATAACGAAGATTCCGCCCAGAGATCATGGAAGGTATAGAAGCTGAAATCAGGAAGTTAATTGAATCAGGCTTTATTCGCGAGGAACGACACCCTGATTGGGTCGCAAATATAGTTCCCGTGACAAAAAAAGGAAAAATCCGAGTTTGCATAGACTTTAGGGATTTGAATGGGGCTTGCCCTAAAGACGAATTCCCATTACCTATCACGGATATTATGATAGATAATACTTATGGGTTTGAGTGTATGATGTTTATGGATGGATTCTCAGGGTATAATCAAATAAAGAAGTATCCTGATGATGAGAAGCATACGTCCTTCAGAACACCACTCGGGGTATACTACTATACAGTCATGCCCTTTGGCCTAAAGAATGCATGCGCTACGTATCAACGCGCCATGAACACAATATTCCAAGAGCACCTCCGGAAAACAGTGGAGTGCTACGTAGATGACCTAGCGATTAAGAGCAGGAACACAGACGATCACTTGAAAGATTTGAGGACAGTGTTCGACCTCATGAGGAAGCACCAGCTCAAGATAAATCCAACTAAGTCTTTCCTGAAAGGGATACATCTCGATCTAGATAAAGTCAAGGCTATCCAAGACATGCCACATCTCCGTAACCTCAAAGAGTTAAGGGGGTTGCAAGGCAGGCTGGCGTACATCCGCAGGTTTATATCAATTTTGTCTGGTAAATGTCAGCCTTTCACCAGATTAATGAGGAAAGGGGTGTCATTTGTCTGGGATGACGCATGCCAGAAGACTTTTGAAGAAATCAAACAATATCTCACGAAGCCACCAGTGCTTGTATCCCCAGTCTCGGGAATGCCCTTCTTGCTATATGTAAGGGCTATAGACCATTCATTGGGCACTTTGCTAGCATAGAAGAATGAGTTAGGCCATGAACAAGCTATTTATTATCTAAGCAGAATGATGGTTGGGGCAGAACACCGGTATAATCCAGTTGAATGTCTAGTTTTGGTATTCGCAATACGGAAAATGCGACACTACTTAGCTGGACAAACCATCCACGTTGTATCGAGAGTTAACCCCATGAGAATATTAATGACTAAACCCGGGTCATTAAATTCAAGACTATCTAATTGGTCTATTTTGCTATCATAATATGATATGCACTTTGTCCCACAAAAGTCTATCAAAGGACAGGCAGTGACCGACTTCTTGGCCGAACATCCAATCCCAGCATTCTCTAGGTTATACGAACAAATCCCGGGAGAGTTAGAAGAATGGGACTTGATTTCAGAAAAGGATGACTCAAGAAGGTCTTCCGAGGCAAATACGGTCTCGAAAGGTGTATGGCAGTTTTTCTTTGATGGTGCCTCCCGAAGGGGATCCGAGGGAAAGACGACAGCGGGGTAGGAGTTGTTCTCGTCTCTCCCCGCAACCACATCATTCCTCAAGCTTACTCATTGACAAGTTCGTGCTCCAACAATGTCGCGGAATATAACGCCCTCTTAATCGGCTTAAGAATAGCCGAACAACTGGGGGTCGACTACTTGGAGGCGTATGGGTACTCTCAACTTGTCGTGAATCAAATAAAAGGGGAATACGAGGTCAAACATGAAGACCTCCTGCCGTATTATCGCGCGGTGATCAAGATCGCCGATGGTTTCAAGGGTTTCTATATCAGCCACATAAAGCGCCACCTAAATAGTTATGCAGATTCACTAGCTTCCTTGGCTGCTACATTAGCTTTGCCCAAGCATGCTAAAAGGCAGATTATAGTAAGCTACAAGGAATTGTTTTGTCCAAAGGGCGAGCTCAAAGAAGAAATGAAGAAACCGTAGGAAGACGAAACTGACGCTTTCGAATCAAGCTTGGAACCAAGGGATTGGCATTTTCCTTATATAGACTATGTCCTTTACGGTATATTACCCGAAAGTCCAAAAGAAGCCAGAGCAATTCAGAGAAGGGCTTTCAGGTTCTACGACAACGCAGAACTCCAGACATTATATAGAAAATCCTACGATGGAGTTTTACTTTGCTGTCTCTCCAACCGCGAAGCACAAGAGGTACTCGAAGAAGCTCATACTGGAATCTGCGGAGCACACCAGCCAGGGCCAAAACTCTGGGATAGAATCAGAAGAATGGGTTATTACTGGCCCAAGATGATGACAGAAGTTGTTAAATAAGCCAAGAAGTGTAGGGCCTGCCAAATACATGCAGACTTTATACATAAAGCTCCGGAGTATCTTCACCCAACAGCTACGTCATGGCCATTCGAACAATGGAGTATGGACATCGTAGGGCCAATTTCTCCGCCATCAACGAGAGGACACTGGTTCATTTTAGCCATAACTGATTACTTTTCAAAATGGACTGAGGCCATTTCCCTAACCGAAGTAAAGTCGTCAAATGTTATCAAATTCATCAAGCACCATGTGCTTTATCGCTTCAGGGTGCCTAGAAGAATAATTCATGACAATGGACCTCAGTTTGTGAGCCAAGTGTATTCCAGATTCTGCAACAAGTACTGGATCGAGGATGTGGCATCATCACCATACTACCCTGCAGCTAATAGTCTAGCAGAAGTTTTCAATAAGACCATTGTAAAACTTCTTAAAAAGTTTGTGTCATCCAATCGAAGGGCCTGGGACGAAAAGCTTGGAGAATGTCTGTGGGCGTATCGCACCACAGTCCGAACTCCCACTAATGCCACGCCTTTCTCTATGGTATATGGGTCAGAAGCAGTCTTGCCTTTGGAAATCCAAATCCCGTCATTACGAGTCGCGTTAACAACTAGGATGACAGAAGAAGAAAAGCATCAGTAAAGGCTCCAAGAGTTAGAAGCCTTGGATGACAAGCGCTTGGAAGCTCAACAGAGTATCGAGTTATACCAGGCGTGGATCTCCAGAACCTTTAACAAAAAGGCTAAACGAAGAACTTTTCTAAACGAAGAACTTTTAAGAAGGGTGATCTGGTCCTGTCAGTTAGAAGACCGATTATAACAAGCCAGAAGCCTAGGGGAAAGTTCCAGCCAAAGTAGGAGGGACCCTTTGTTATTGATACGGTCTACTCCAACGGCGCGTATCGGTTGACAAAACCTAATGGTGACAAGATCCTGATGCCAATCAACGGCAAGTTCTTGAAGAAATATTATTCTTAGTAAAATTGCAGAACACCAGTATAATACGGCTTGGGTAGCTCTATGCAAGTTGTGAGCAAAAGTTTCTCTGTAACAGAAGTTTATTAATGGAGGTTCTTGGTTCCGAACTAAAAGCCTTTTAGTCTGCAAACCAAATTTTCTTTTTATCAAATTTGCCAAGTTAAATAATACCTCTGGCGAACCAAATTTTCTTTTAATCAAATTTACCAAGTTAAATAATACCTCTGGCGAACCAAATTTTCTTTCTATCAAATTTGCCAAGTTAAATAATACCTCTGGTGAACCAAACTTTTTTTTTATCAAGTTTGCCAAGTTAAATAATACCTCTGGCGAACCAAATTTTCTTTCTATCAAATTTGCCAAGTTAAATAACACCTCTGGCTAACCAGATTTTCGTTTCTTATCAACAAGAAGTCCTTTCATTCACAGTAATTTCGGGTACTTAGAAATTCTCGATTCATCTTAAGATTATCAAGTTAACAGTTATCTCTGGTATCAATATCAGAATCATTCTCTAGATACTCTTAGTTACGTAAAAAAAAAAGAGCTTCTTTATTCATCATCAGAGTAAAATTACAGAGAATTCTCTAGTGTTGTACAGTCAACAAGAGTGAATACAAATCACTGAAAAAAAAGAGAAAACTTGCTTCTGTAACCGCCTCTTTCGGCATGGTTCAGATCAAAAAGTTTGCTCTATGGCCTCCACTTCCAATTTGCTCTTGTAGTCTCCTTTTTAAGGACGGCTTAAAAGACATAATCTTGTTTCTTCTTTCCGACCACAATCAGAGACCTCCTGGTTGGTTCCCCCAGTGATGATGCCAGTGAATTGATTAGTTCAAAACTGGGCATACCAAATGCACACCCCAAACGTATAATGTGAGGGGTTGCATAAATTCAAGGTCCTGATCATTAGTACCCCAACCTTGTGGGATACTAGGAAAGGAGAAAAACAATGCCCCAGACTCGAAATCTTTTCTCTCATGAAAAATTCATGAGACCTTCCAAGCCCCTTGAGGCATTGGAAGCAATTACGAGCTCAGTGGGTCTGGGCCATTGTTAAGGAGAATGACTACGGTTATCTCCTGCAGCAGAGAAGAAAAAGAAGGAAGAGGGGGATATGAATCAGAAGAAGAGATTTACCTTAATTAAGGAAAATGATTACGGTCAGAAAGACCTTTTCGGTAAGACACCCCGCTGGATTGATGCAGTCTGGAGGTCTTGTGATATGCCAACTCTTATCCATCACTTCGGTTGAAAAAGAAGAAAATATGGCTGCACTGATAGATCGGCTACATAAGAAAGAGAAGAGAGTCAAGAAGAAATTCTTTCACGGCTGGATGATTTTCCATTGAGGAGATCATATTTCTTATATAGACAATCTGGTAACTGTGATCTCCCGTTTAGAGGAGATAAAACCAAAATGTCCGGTCAAGATTTCTAGTTCAGATCTCAACAGAATTTATTACTGCTGTATGGGTTGCTTAGATATCGCAGCCAAGAGATCTCGTCATTAATAAAGACATGCAACACTTGGGATCCCACGCCCGACGACCTTGTCCCAAGGCTCGCAGAAGTCTTTACAAATTCCGAGGAATTTTGAGTCGCCCCGGGAAGTTTCTAAGCGCGATTGCAGTTCGCAAAAGCTAAGATTGCGTACTCAGCATGAATCCGCAAACTTTCGGACGGAACGTCGCAAACTCAAATTTGCAATCCTTGGAAGTCAGGATCGCACATCTACTATGAGCTTAGTTAATTCGCGAACCTCTGAATGTGAAGTCACAAACCCGACAAAGATCCGCAGAAGTCACGTGACAGATACACGAATACCAGAATGTTACAGAAAATCGCGAATTTCAAACGAAAGTAGGCGAGTTTATTGCAAGTCCTTGAAGACAAATGCTAAGGTTGTGCCTTAGAAATACAAAACCAAGATTAAGTTCTTTACATAAACAAGGAGTCATGCCATGTACAACAAATGTCAGGGGATGGTTACAAGAGAAGGAACAGCAAAAAGAATATATATGCATGGACCAGTTTCTACAACTCAATGGTTCAAGAGATCTTTTATTTTCTCCTCTACGTCATTAATGTCTTGCTGAAGGATCTCATAAGCTTGAACAGTAGCTTGGCGACGCAGTTTCTCGTCACTAGCAATAACATTCTGCGCTGCAGCAGCCTCCAGCGAATCCAATTCAGCTTGCATCGCCTAGAGATTCCCGGATATATTGTCCCTCTGACATGACAAATAGGCGAGATTCCTCATTGACTCATCACGTTCCTTGGTGATCTTGGCTAGGAAAGCTTGGGCTTTGGCAATGGTCTCTTGAGTCCTAGTAATAGCTTGATCATGGCCCTTGACAATAGAAGCAGAGGCTTCCACTTGAAGAACCAGAGACTCGCGGTCTGATTGACCCTTTTCTAAAGAGGCCTTGCAATTATTTGCCTTCTTCCGAGTCTCCTTCTGGAACTTAAGCTGTTCCTCTCTCAGCTTCTGGAAAATGATTTCCACTGTCTCATATTTATCAGCACTTCTCTCTTTCGACAGGAATTCAGCATGCTTTTAAAGCTGAGTTATCACAAACCCGCGCGGGAGAAATCCCGCGGGTTGCACCCGCGGGTTGTTTTCCTATTGTTTTTCGTTGATTTGTTTCCTATTTTTGGGCTGATAATCCGTGATCCGATTTTTCAGGAGAGATTCAAGTCGGATTTTGGTCTTCCTCAATCTATAAAAGATAGGAGCGAATTCCAGAGAGGGGACTTTTGGATTTTTTGACTTTGGAAGGATTTCGGTTGAGAAGCGGAGCAGAGCCATCTTCTCCCAGTCGGACGGTCAATGGAGGCATCAACGAGACTCCATCGCCACCCGAACCCACACATAAAAAAGGGAATAAATTAATATTCCCGTTCTTGTAATTCCTCAGAATTTTTGTAATCTCAATTTCCTTGTAATCAGTCAATTTTGCAATGGAATCAAAGATGCAATTTTTGAGCAAACAAATACCAGTTAGATAAATGTTGAGAACATTGGCGATTGAAGCAAAACGAACCCCCTTCAGTATTTTATCAATACAGTGGTCCAGGAAGTGAAGGAAAGTCTCTACTATGTCCTTCAACAAATCATTCTCATGCATGTCAATCTCTGCATGAGAAGGAGTGATATTGGTTGAGGCAAAAGCGGATTGATCCGCAACCAAGCTAATACTAGGAGGAATGGCACCTCTGGAGATCTCCGCAGAGATACCAATCATAGCCTCCTGAACTACATCAGTTGTAATAGCTGTGGCTGAGACCATAGACACAGCAGCCTCGGGAATCACCACTTCTGAAGTATTAACTGCGGAGGTAGTAACTTTGGTCGCTTCACCAGTATCAGCTCCCGCGATGGTATTGTCTGGGGAAGTCACTTTCGCGCCCATGCACTCTAAGTCCGGAGTCGAAACTGGAGCTAGCAAAAAAAAGAAAATTAATAAGTGTTACAGTATCAGTTGATAATAATATAATTGCTAAAGAAAGAAGATGAAGACCTAAAGGTTGGACGCTGGATTCTCCAAGTCCGTACACCTCAGGATCAAACACTTCAGGCCCGTATACTTCGGTTCGAACCTCCTCGCTCAAAACGACGTATTAACCATGGTCTGAGGGAGGAGTAGAAGAGCGAAAACTGTCACTACTGGTGTCATCATCATCGCCCCATTCATCTTGATCTTCAGAAGGAGATGCTGCTTTTGGGGGATCTGATTCGCGAGTCTCCCCAATGATTTAAACTTCATCATCTGCAGTGCCCTGAGTAACAAGAGCTACAGAATTCTCTTGTAAGGCCGAGAAAACACTGACTTCAACGTCGGCCTGGCCAATAGGAGGAGTAGAACCCTTTTGAGTAATGGGAGCAGGGTCATTGTAAAGAACAGGTTCTTGGTTCCGACACCTCTTGAGGGAACGGAGAGTTAAGGAGGAGTCATCTTCATCCTTCTTGGATTCCTCAACGAGGGATTCAGCAACTTGAGTGGGTGTTGCAGTTCCTGTCCCAGAATGAGTGCTCTACCAATCAATCCCCCGCGGAATGGTAGGCAAGTCGCTAAGACACTTTAGTCTCTTCCGCTTATGTGAAGATTTCTCGGGAGAAGACTGCGATGGAGGAGAAGTCTTCCTCGATGTCAGATCAGGAGAAGCATCAAGGGAGGCAGCTTGAACTAGTGCATCATTGTCCTCTTCCCTTTGCTCCGATTCATTAGATGCTCTGTCCCCCTGAAATCCTCCATCCCTGCCACTTTCGTGCTGCCGGCCTTCTTTTTCTGTGCATACCAAGTTCTGATCTCCCGCAGACTGGTATGGTGTATGTTGAAATTTTGAGGAGCAGAGTTAGCATCCGCAAACCACTTACAGACACAGAAGTTCATACTCGAGTTCGGGGTCTTGAGCGGAAGATCAAATTTGGCTTGAGTTCCACCAGCGACGAAGTGAAATCAAGCTTGAGCTCTCTGGAAAACATTCCCAACAAAACTTAATTCTCTATTGGGATTACTAACGTAAAGCTGATCATACCCAAACTGTCGGGCAAAGCGACTCGGGTAGTAAGGTTCTATATAACAAAGGTTTCCCAAACGAAGAACCAGATGCCCTGGGCGGATGTTTATCAACCACCAGAAACACCACGAGGATAGGATAGTAAATTTATCAACACCTGTAGTGTCCGCGAATTCTTCCCCGTATCCAGCATTCGGGAAGTATGGAAAACATCTGAACAACTCAAAAGTTGAAAAATGACGAAGGGTTTTGCGGATCGCGGCCATGTAGCCCCTTATCCATTGCGATCTCTCGTAGTGCTGCACTTTGGGAGCACTTAAATCAATCTGCGGGTCTGCAGGACTCATCAAAGTGGGGCAATGTAGAATCAGCCAGGCCATCAACTAAGTATAAGGAAGTTCTACACGCGGATTAGGAGTCTTAATAACAGGGTCTCCTTTCTTCCTCTGCTCCTTTTCACACTGCAGAATTTATCAGATATTCTTCTCAATCCGCTTTGGATATTGCATACCATGGCAGGCAACAAACTGAGTCGCCTACCCAATGCCACTAGAACTGCTTGGTATACAGCCCCAATGGGTATGTTTTTCTGTGAAGGAATAACACACTTTTTCAGCCAGACCAGCAAATAACCCGCCAAGAAGGCAGGGTCAGATAAGGGTTGAATGAGCCTGATAATGAAAACTCTCAAAGGACGTCCCAGCTTTGAAAACGTCCTCGTTAGATTCGACAGCATAAGCATCTGTCCCGAAGCTTGCAATTCTTCTCTCAACCTCCTTTTTAGAAACTGGAGGAAGGCGAATAAAGTTTGGATTACTCCTAGAAAAATTAGGCAGAAGATATTGCAGTCACTTCTTTGGCTTCAAACTACAGGTGCCCGATGTGTGGGTGCAAATATGATAATGGCAGAGCAATTCCCAGTAAGTATCATAAGCCAAAAGGTCTTAAGTCTTCAGCAGATGGAGTTCTTCCCCGGTAGGGACGTACTCTTCATACGGGATGTCTCCCATAGGCAAGCCCGAGACTTCATGCATCTCGTGGAGGGCGAAACCTAATTCGCTTCGAGGGCAAAAAATTGTACAAGTATCAGGATTATACAATTCCAATAAAGCAAAAAAATAGAATCTGCTGGCGGGAATGCCGTGCTGAACTGCCCTGATGGCGCGATACAGCCCCGCATGATGAAACTGATCTCTAAATAATCGCAGAAAGAAATCAGTCAAGACCGCCCACTCTCCTTTCGAAGAACAGTGAACCCATCCAGGGGGATGAAAATCCTGAACAGGAAACTCTCCTTGTGCATTAGTAAAACGGTGCAGGAAAGTCTGCGCGATTATAGGAATCTCGCCTCTGGGGAGATCATGTTTAAGCAATCCCGGCAGCAATCCATGAAAGCTTTTCCCAGTACCACGAGGAAAAACACCTTGAGCAGTGAATCCCCCCAACAAAATGCTGTCTTGTGGCCTGTTTATGTGCCAGTCCATTCGCCTGAGCACGGAAAGGGATTGAAAGAATAAGAACGGATAAGATCTATCCATATTGGGGAGAAACAAGTAGCAACCTTCAACTTGACGAAACCACTTGTAATCGCCATCTTCCAAACCACTGTCGGGTATTGAAATATAGTCCCCAAACAAAAAGACGGGTTTGAGCAACGGAGACAGATCATCTCCTTCGAAAGGTGCATTGGTCATCAGCTCTCGCAATGTTGAGCGAGAAGGATGGAGAATTTTGTCTTCTCTCTCTTGGTTATCTGAGGCTGTACAATAGGGAAAGACATGACCAAATCTGAACTCTTTCTTCCCATCATAGCCATCCGAACATCCGAAATAATGATCCTTTGGCCAAGGATTCAAGGCGTAATCGACTGCAAAAGACCTTCAAATTGATTCAGAGATAAAAAAAAGAAAAGGGACTGCCTTCCAAATTTTTTTATTATCTCCGAGCAAGGGTTCCTGCCGAACCACTATCGAACTAGAGGTTACTTGAGGATCTTGACGACCACTGGCAGCAGTGGAGGAAGAAGAAACTTTCTTCGGCATCTTTTGCAGATTAAGAAACTCTTTTCGAACAAAGAATCAAAAGTTATAAGAGATTGAAGATGAGAGGTCTGAGGCGCCCTAACGAGGAACTGAGATTTCAAATTTCTTGGGATAAGAATAGCCTCTCTCATAAAGTGGAGTTATATAGCGGATGATTTGACGGCCGAGATCTCTGGACAGACGTGGTATCTGGCCCGAATCTCGTGGGTATCTTTTCATTTAATGTGGCTTAGAGAATTCTTATGCCGTAAAAAAACAACCGCCTTCCAGCCTTCCTACAACCAAAAAGGTGGAAGCTCGCGTTCCTAATACAGAGTCGCGATCCTTCAGAAATTACAGTTTGCGACCATAATACAGAGTCGTTTTCTTCGCCAAAAAAGTGGAAGTTCGCGTTTCTAATACAGAGTCGCGATCCTTCAGAAATTATAGTTTGCGATCCTAATACAGAGTCGCTTTCTTCACCAACAAGTGAAAGCTCGTGACCCTAACACAAAGTCGCGATCCTTCAAAAATTATAGTTTGTGACCCTAATACAGAGTCGCTTTCTTCGCCAAAAAGGTGGAAGCTCGCGTTCCTAATACAGAGTCGCGATCCTTCAGAAATTACAGTTTGCGAGTCTAATACAGAGTCGCTTTCTTCACCAACAAGTGAAAGCTCGTGACCCTAACACAGAGTCATTTTCTACTCCAAAATGAAGGTTTATGCCCCTAATACAGAGACGTGTCCCTTCCAAAGTGAAAGTTTGCGACCCTAATACAGAGTCGTTTTCTACTCCAAAATGAAGGCTCGCGCCCCTAATTCAGAGTCGTGCCCCTTCCAAAACAAAAATCTGCGATCCTAACACAGAGTCGTATGATCCAAAAATTGTAAAATGAGGCGCTAAAACAGAGTCACATTTCCCTTCAGAAGCAGCAGTGGCGCTAATACAGAGTCACAGATTTCTGCAAATACGATGGAGATTCTAATACAGAATATTATATCCAAAGTATTCCAAAACTCCTCAAGGAATCATGAGAGTTTTGGAAACTTTGGAGGGGTTTTGTTGGCGAAAAGTTCTGGAAAGCAAAGCAGATCCGCGGATTTAAAGGTTAGAAGTCTGCAACTCAGCAGAGCCACGAACCTGAAGATTGAGGTTCGCGACCCAGTAACGATAGAACAGGTTCGCAAATCTAAAAATGAGATTCGCGACACTACCCATAACTGTCGGGTAGGGGTTTAATACAAAGTCACCCGATCCGAACAGAAGAATTGCCATCTCGGATCGTGGGGCTAACTGCCAGACGAATGCATTACTTCGATCGTGGGAGCAACTGCCTAACGAATATGACGGTACTTCTCGAGTAGTGGGAGCTAACGGTCGAGCAAATATGGCGGGACGTTACTCTAAAATCTCTATAAAAGGCGGGGGAGCAAAAGAGAGAAAAAAAGACACAGACACAGACGGACGTCTTCTTCCAGAAATTACCTCTGGTGATCAAGAGTAAAGAGCCATTTTCCTTTCCTTTAGCCAACTGAGAGAGATTGTACGGAGTGTCAACAGAGAGCAGGATCGTCCTTCATAGCTACCTACAAACCCAGCCTTAAACAAAGAGGAAAAGCTATCTTCCTCATCTTCTGTAAACGGAAAACCGTTAGATGGTAATCCTTTATTAAAAGATTGTCAGTAAAGAGAAATTCAATTTTTATGGCGAACAAAGATAAACTTGTTCTACGTCATGGATAGCTTCAATAGGAGGTCAATATGCAGACCATAGCCATTAAGAAGGCTAGGGCTTAGGCTAGTCAGTAATTGGCCATTAATAAAGATGAGTTGCATTGCCAAGTGCTAGCATCCGTAGAGAAAACTTCTCGAAAGGCTATCAAAATGACAAAGGTCTGTTTAAAGGATCTTTTCATTTTGTCTTCGTTTATCTTTGTGAAGAATAAGACTACTTTTGTTACTTTCTCGCCTTTTCCTCTTTGTTCTGCAAACAAAAATAATTTTTTTAATTAGTTTCAATATATTGCATTGTTTTGAAAATTTCTGTGTGATGTGCTTATATCTTTAGTAGATGCTTTTTTAGTATCCACAAAGACTGATGATAATTTGGTGTGATAGGATAGCGGGATATGAAACTTGCTAAGGGTATGATATTTCCATAGCAAGGTGAATTTCATTGATTGTTATGAGAGTGACTTGCTTGGATAACAGATAGAGCCTACGTGAACTACCTGGATAACAGACAAAATCAATGTAAGATATGAATATGGAATTTATGGATGTTTGGCGAGTAGGATTGTAGAAGATGGAACTTGCTAAGGTTATAGTGTTGCCATAGCAAGCTGAGTTTTATTGATTGTCAAGAGAGTGACTGGCCTAGATAACATACAGAGACTGGGTGATTCACCTAGATAATAGACAGAATCGATGATTGGGTCAGAATCAAGGGGTGGCTCGCTTGGATAATAGACAGATCCGGTGATAGGGTCAGGGTCAAAGAGTAACTCACCTAGATAACAGACATAGTTGGTTTAGGTCAGGATCATGAAGGTAACTTGCTTGGATAACATACAGATCCTTAATTCACCTAGATAATAATAGAATCAATGATCGGGTTAGAATCATAGGGTGACTTACCTTGATAATAGACAGAGCTAGTGATTGGGTTAGGATCACAAAGGTGACTCACTTGGATAACAGGCAGAGTCGATGATTCACCTGGATAATAGACAGAATCAATGATCATGTTATAATCATAGGATGACTTACTTGGATAACAGACAGAGTCGGTAATCAGGTTAGGATCACAAAGATGACCCCCCTAGATAACAAACAGAGCCGATAATCGGGTCAGGATCATAAAAGTGATTTGCCTAGATAATAGACAGAATCGATGAATTGGTCAGGATCATAGAGTGACTCATCTAGATAATAGACAGATCGGAACGAAAAGTGGTTGCTTGTTAAAGTGTGTGAAATGGATCAAATTTCATTATCAGAGATAAAAGCTTAACATGTCAGGTTTGTGATGAGTGACTTTATGAAGTGATGTGAGTGAGATGGATTAAATCTCGCTGTCAGAGGTAAGAGTTTAATATGACAGGTTTGTATTGAGTGACATTATGAAGAGATAAGGGAAAAATGGTTCAAATCTCGCTTCCAGAGATAACAGCTTAAACATGACATATTTGTGGTGAATGACCACATGAAATGATATTAGTGGGATGATTCAAATTTCACTGTTAAAGGTAAGAGATTAACATAATAGATTCACTATATTTTTAGTAAATCTCCAACTATCAACGGATTTGGTATGCAGTTACTAATCATTGTTTGCATTGAGCTAATCATGTTATTTTCTTTAGCATGATGAATTATCGAGAATTTTGTTTAGGCTTAACTGCCCAACGCTTCTTCTTCCCTTTGTTTTTTGAGCTTTGGACTGTGGATTTCATACTCTTGCCACACTATAATAAGGTTGGAGAGGATTTTGATCTTCTATTTCTATTGCTTTAACGGTATTGAACAATTCATAATTTTTATCTCAGTATGATGGGTTGGCAAGAATTTGATTTTTCCAATTATATTGCACTATCATATGTAGTATTTCTTCAAAAATTTACCATTGATAGGCATCATTATTCTATCACCATCTTGATTAGTTAGATGATAAGCTCCATTCGAGTAGATCATCTTTACTACGAAGGGTCCTTCCCACTTGGGTTCAAATTTTCTTTTGGTTTTATGAGTCATGACCATTGGTCTTTTAACAGGCAAGACCAAGTCTCCTTCTTTAAAAGTTATTTGCTTAGCTTTCTTATTAAACACCTTCAAGATGCGTGCTTTGTATAGCTCAATTTGCTATTGCGCTTTTAAATGTTTCTCATTCAACATTTCTAATTCTTAAACCTGCCACCGATGTGTTTATTCCATTGTCATTTTCGTTAGCTAGTGCGACTCGCAAGGACGGTATTTGGATTTGAAGTGGTAAGACAAATTTGCAACTATACACTAAAGAGAATGGTGTGACTTTTGTTGGAATTCAGACTGTGGTTCGGAAAGCCCACAGGCACTCCCCCAACTTCTCATCCCAATCGTGCTGGCTAGATGAGACAAATTTCTAAAGGAGCTTCATAATAGTCTTGTTAAAAGCCACAACCAATCCGTTACTATAGGATTGTATGGTGTAGATGCAATTTTCTAGATTCTAAATTTACTACAAAATCGAGTGAACCCCTGGCTGGCAAATTAGGGACTATTATCATGTATAATTTGTCTGGGCACTCTGAAGCGCTATATCACATGACATTTGAAAATTTTGACTACATCTGTTATTTTTGACTTCTCTCATAGGGATGTCTTCAGCCCTCTTGGAAAACTAGTCAGTTATAACAAGTATAAATCAGTGCTCTTTGGTCGACGGAGGAGTAATTGGACCGATGATGTTCATGCCCCAAGCCTCAAATAGCCAACTGGCAATAGAATTGTGCAAATGTTCTGGTGGTTAATGTATGAAGTTGGCAATAGAATGGCAGCGTCTTGCATAATTCATGACATCTGTAATTTTATTTTGGCCAAAACTAACTAACTCATCTATACAATCTCGCAGTTTTTGGGCTAGAGCTTCATGAAGAAGAAATTACATCAAAAGTTTACAGTAAATTATTGTAATTTTTCTAGGGGATTTGTTGTAACTTTTAGCTATTCAGTTATAATTTGATTAGGGTTTTGTACTCTGAGGCTAATATATTACGCATATATTTGTAAATTAGGGTTTCATGTAATTTACTGTAAACTTTTGATACTCATCTCTACCAACGACCTGCCTGGAAGAGATCAAAAGTGATAGCGATACTATAATGACCTTAAGGCAACTTCTTGATCTTTTCGTACATCTATTCTCCTATTGAGCTTTATCATAGTTGGTGACATTTTCCATTTTCTAAAGCAATGGAGGCTTGCACTTATAATCCCCCACATGAGGGCCCACTCAGGAAGGATATAGTGTAGATGCAATGTTCTAGATTCTAAATTTACTACAAAATCGAGTGAACCCTTGGCTGGAAAATTAGGGACTATTATCATGTATAATTTGTCTGGGCACTCTAAAGCGGTATATCACATGGCATTTGACAAATTTGACTACATCTGTTATTTTTGACTTCTCTCATAGGGATGGCTTCAGCCCACTTGGAAAACTAGTCAGTTATGACAAGTATAAATCAGTGCCCTTTGGTCGACGGACGAGTAATTGGATCGATGATGTCCATGCCCCAAGCCTTAAATAGCCAACTGACAATAGAATTGTGCAAATGTTCTGGTGGTTGGTGTATGAAGTTGGCATGTACTTGGCAAACATGGTAGTATTTTGCATAATTCATGACATCTGTAATTTTATTTTGGCCAAAACTAACTAAATTATCTATACGATCTCGCAGTTTTTGGGCCTAGCTAGTGAGCCCCACAGATACCGTTATAAGTTTATTTAACTACTTCATTGTCTTCTTTCTTTTAAAGGCAGTAAAGTAAGATACCGTCATATGACTTCTGGTACAAGGTATGCAATACTGTATCGTAGTAGTATTTGTATATTTTCATTCTAATTGAAGCTGCCACTTTAGGATTTTCTGAGAGTATTTCATACAATGCATAATCTATTAGTGGGAAGTGCTAATCATGGGATTCAAGATTCAGTCCAGCTTGGTGTACCTCTACTTCTTCCAATAAGGTCTTAAGATACAAGAGGTCTCGACCCTTATGGAGATCTGTTTACTAGACTGGGGTGGTACTGTTGGAGTTGCGACTAGAGATGCAAGAGCATCCATGTACACATTCACGTATATAGGTATGCGATCGACGTAGAATCGTTCAAATTTGTTGGCCAGCTTGATTGCTACTTCAAAATAGGGAATGAGGTCTTTATACTTCACCTCATATTCTTCAGTCATTTAGTTGACGATGAGTTTGGAATCTCCATATACTTCAAGATGTTTTGCCCTCAGTTGTTGAGCTATTTGGAGGTCAACAATGAGTGCATTATATTCTGTGACATTATTTGTATATGGCTCAGTGAGCGAATACCCCGTGGGGATCACATGTTTATGGGGTTTTATTAGTACTATGCCCACTCCGGTTGCAATTCTTCTTACTACACCGTTAAAGAACAATTGCTAGGTATGTTATTTGGTAACTAGATTAGCTTCAATGACTTCTTCAGTGATATCATTGCAGAGTTTAGAGTTCTCTGGGATAGGGTGCTCTGCGAGAAAATCTGCTATCACCTATTCCTTTACTGTCTTCAGGGGGACAAAGTGTACATCATATGGTGATAGAAGTGCCCAATTTGCCAGTCTTCCATTTAATGAGCATGGTTTCGTCATGAGTAATTTCAATAGGTTAACCTGAGAAACAACATGAACTGTCTGGCTAGCTATATAGTGTCGCACCTTTTAAATTGCAAACATTAAAGCTAAGAACTTTTCTCAATCGGGTTGTATTATGTTCAACACCAATCATAGTGCGACTTAGATAGTAGATGGCATGTTCTTGACCTTGCTCATTATGTTGTGCCAACAAGGCTCTTAGGGCATGGTTCATGGTTTGTATATAGATGAGAAAGGGTCTCCCTAGCACAGAAGCCATTAGAATAAGCATATTAATAAGATAATTTTTTATATCATCAAGGGCCTACTGACATGCTTCATTCCAGACAAATGATATTTCTTTTTTCATGAGTCTCATGAATGGCTGGCATCGTCCTAACAAATTTGCGATAAATCATCGAATATAAGCCAATCTCCCTTGTAACCCTCTAAGCTCTTTTAGGTTACAAAGTGGCCGCATTTCTCAAATTGTTTTAACTTTATCGGGGACAAGATGGATTCCTTTGGAGGTTACACTTAGGAAGGATTTAGTAGGATTCATATTTAACTAATGCTTTCTCATTATGTCGAACATTGTTCGTAAATCTATTAGATGATCTTCCTTTTTCTTAATTTTGATCGCCAGATCATCTATGTAGCACTTGACAGTTTTTAATAGATGTTTCTAGAAGATAACACTCATAGCTCACTGATAAGTAGCACCAGCAATTTTTTTTCGTTCAAAGGGCATTACTATATAATAATATATTCCCAACGGCATTTTAAAGGCTGTGTGCTTCTCATCTTCGGGATGTATCTTGATCTTATTGTATCTCGAGAAATTATCAATAAAGGATATTCTCTCATATCCACATGTTTTGTCAATCATGACATCAGTGATTGATAATGGGAATTTATCTTTAGGGCAGGTGACATTAAGATCTTGGAAATATATGCATATTCGAATTTTACCATTTTTCTTGGGTATGGGAATGATGTTAGCCATCCAATCTGGGTGTTGTTCCCCACAGATGAAACCCGAATCCACAAGTTTCCTTACTTCGCCTTTTATCACTTCCATTAGTTTTGGTTGAAAGCACCTTTGTTGTTGTTTTATTGATTTAGCTCCCGTTATGATATTAAGTAGGTGTACTGCAACTTTCGCATTTAAACCCGACATGTCTTCATAATTCTAGGTGAAGATATCAATGTATTCTCTTAATAGGGCCACTAGGTCTTCCTTTTCGGACAACGTCAGATTCTCACTTATAAAGATGGGTTTTGGATTCTCCTTGGTCGCCATGTTGATTTGGGTTACTTTGTTTTCAGTGGATGGTTCTCATTGTTCGAACCGAATATCCCATTGGGCATCCATTTGTTGGACCCATGGATGTTCTAATGTGAGCGGTAGATTGTTCTCCCCGTTATTACTCACGAAAATCATGTTCCCCGCAAGAGCTTGGAGTATTACTCCTATGCTTATGTTAGAATCCCAGTCTATTGTATCCCTGCCATCTTCTAGATGATCAGTTATTTAAGCTCTGCTTCTGAGGGCGTAGAGGATGTGATATAATCTAACCCCCTGTGAATTTTATGATAATAATCGGGATTCTTTCCTTTCGATATAAACAAACATAAAAGGTTTCTCCATTATTTGTCAAAATTTTAGGCCTTATTTCAAAGTTTAGTAATAACCCATCCTTTTCATCATTTGATGTGAAGTGGTTCATAATATTCGAACTGTAGCGATGCTTGATCATCACTTTCATCGCTCGAGTCTTGATCAGACTGCGACTTGACTCTCCAAAATATTATGGGATGTTGATCTGGCCTTCGAGGAGACACTTCAAAGATAGTATCTTTTGGGTCAGATATTTATGATCGTATAGTGAGTGACGATCGCATATGAAAATAAAAGGTTGCCAATGTTTCTACCTCAGATAAGCTATCTATCTCTGTACTAGTATAGGAAAGCACAAAATTTGAAACAACAATAAGTGAATAAACAAATCCTAAGTTTTCATTGATGACCCTACCTCCTCGGTGATGTCAATTACATCTAATTTGTCAATGTATATTTCAAATGAATTTATTTCATACTCAAAATCATCGTCTTTGCTTGGCTCAGGCTCAAAGTCTACTTCGTTACTGCTGTCGTAGCATCCCTCGGTAGGCTTCTTGGATATCTTGATATAGCATAGCATCCATGAAATAGTTCCCCAACTCAATGAAGGATTGCTTTTTCTACTATCAATGTATGAACTTCTCTATATTCATCAAAATACTTTATGCATTGATGAAGTGTTAATGGTACCACCATATTGGCATGGATCCAGGGGCTTCCCAGCAGGATATTGTATGACGTATTGGCGTCAATAACGTAACATGTGACTTCTGATTTTAGATCTCTATTTTGGCATCGAAGTCATATTTTGCCCGAGGGATGACTGTTGTTGATAATGAATCCATAAATAGTTGTGTTGGTGGGAGTTAGGCGATTAATGGGAATACCCAGAAATTGCATGAACCTTCGCAGAATGATGCTCAACGCAGAGCCAGTGTCAACTTGGGATTCAATTTACCTTGGTTGAACCGATATACCTGTATAATATAGAGATCTATTGTGCTGCAAATTCTTTACCTACATGTATTCTGGTGAAAATGTTATGTATGGGATTTGCCTTGTCATTTGGTGATAGCGCGGGCAAGAATCTCCTTCATCGATGGATGGTTTTGCAATCTATGCAAGGAAAACCTTCGAGTCGGCTAAAGCCTCCCTCAGGATATCTATCATTGTGTTTGACAGTTGTAAAAGCTCATACAAGGTAATTCGAGTAGGAAGATTGGCTAACTGGACTAACACGTCAAATTGAAATGGTGCACCTGTTGCTTTACTATCTTTTCTCGAGTCCTTCTTGAAGTAGAGCTCTTTCTTTTTGGTGGGTGGTGCTCTAGGTGCTTCCAAAGGTTTATTCGGTCCAACTTTTAAATAGTCTTTATGGTAACTCCTCCCAGACCGGGTGCCTAATTGTCCTCCTTCATTTGGGTGAGTGACCATTGTCGTTGCCTCGACTTTTGAGCTATGAGTGTGGCAGTCTCAGATTGGTCATTTTCACTGAGTGTGGATATTACATTATAGGTCCGAGCCTTTCCCTTAGCTTTTCTCAAACCGGTTGAAGAAGTCCATCGTTCGTCTTTTAGCAAGTCGGATGTACCCACATAATTTCTCCTCTTTCAATGGATATTGGGGAGAGTTTCTTCTGCTCCAAATTATGCAGGCCGTAGTTAACCACCATCATCTTTTCTATAGGTACTGGAACTACACTGGCTGGAATTTTCATGGATTTATGGTAATTGTAGTCATATTTGCGGAAGAAACCTTTTTGTGTTCAGGTCTCAACTGGATCACCATTGCGTCCATTAGTGGTTGAATTTTGTCTTTCAGAACATTGCAATTCTTCGTGGCATGCCCAATGTTTGGAAGGTAAAGACAGTATCTAGGATCATCAGTTTTCCTAGCTTCTTCTAGTTTTCAATTTTTGGGCAATTTAAGCATCCTTTTCTGTTTAATAAATGGAAGAACATGACTACTTGTTCATCTTTAAAAGCATATGTCCGTTCAACGCATGGTTTGAAGGAATCTCGATTACTCTACGGTTTCTAGTTCGAGACTAGCCCTTCAATCATTACTTCTTTTCCTTTGGGAATCAATAATTGTGGTTGCAGCCGGTTTGTAGATATCCTCCATTGAGCACGATGTTCGTTGATACGTCCAATTATGTCTTTTGCTTGTTCCCCTTGTTTGACTAGTTCTTTCCAGGTTCGTGATTCCACTGCTCTCATCTTAATGAGTATACTGGTTTGGATTGACATTTCACAAAAATGATCTACGAAGCTCTTCACCATCTCATCTTCTCTTTGTTTATTAGCAAGGAGGTAATGGACCGTGATCTCTATGTCATCCTCGATGAAGCGACGCAAAAAAATTTTCTCCACATCAGACCACGATTTGATAGTCCCTTAGGACAACTACATAAACCATGTAAATACAAGCCCTCTCAAGGTATTTGCAATGATTTTAGTCATTATAGGGTCGTTCCCCATGAGTTGACCCTTTTGTGATAAGAAGTAATATAGATGCTGGTTAAGAGAATATTTTCTATCATATGACTCTAATTTTAATGATTTGTACTTTTCAGGGAAAGGAGCAGATTCCTATTCTACTGGATATAGCCTTGTAATCTCGACTTCTCGCATGTCATTTTAGTGCATCAAGACTTCCAACTGATTCTGCATCTTTTACATCTTTTTTACAGAAAGTTGTCTGATAAAGTTGAAATTCTTTTCCCAGTTTTTGGTGAAATTTTGTGTTACTCTTCATTGTCACATATTACAATAAATTTTAAAGATTAAAATAATCTCAAAATTACAATGAAAAGAAAATTACAATAAAAATAGAAAACAAGAAGAGAAATTCATATATTCATCTCTCCTTTTACAAAAGTAATGGGCTCTAAACGTGACTATGAGATTTGCTTTGATCCTCGTTGACTATCTGATAGAGATGGGAGCGGCATGGCAACGGCCAGTTTGCTAATTTTTCTTGAGTAGCATGGCGACAGCTAGTTTGCTATTTTTTATAAAAGCCTAGGCACGTGACCTTGGGTCTCTCCAAAGGTGTCTTCCACAATGCCTCATGACACCTAATTATAGGTATAAATTGGGTGGATCACCTGCCTTGTAGATAAGGATATAAATATACTGTAATCCAATCATATATTTGATTTGATTCAATCTGATTTGGTTCAATGTATCTGTATCTGATTTGATCTTAAAGATTTATCAGAATCTCTAATTTGATGTGTTTAGTTATGATTTAGATACCCAAAATCAAAATCAAACATGATTAGATAAGATTGGATATCTAAATCTAAACCAAATTCGATCTCCAACTGACTGGATATTCTTTGATGCAATCCAACGGCTAGCCTCACATATGAGGCTTTTCTTTACTTTTTACCCGTCAACAGGACCCCCTCCAAAGTTTTCCAATCTCATCGTCAATTTGTACTGAGTTTCAAAATACTTTGGATTCCTATATTGAGATTTTTTCAGGAGTTTGCACTATTCATTGATCGATGAGTTGTTCAGTGATTGTCGTATAACAACAATTGAATCATCGATGATTACAAGAGGCGATAATTAACGTAGTAGTCTTGAATGATCTTATTGACGTAACACCACAAGGACATCCTTTGGTCGATCTTCTTGATAGATTTTCTTGTTAGCATATGCTTTTTTCTTTTTTCTTTATAAAATATCCACTTTGCAATGATGAATTTTGTGCCTGCTCATTTCTTCATTCCTGCAAATATGAATAAAGAACCCTTTTAATTTCATGTCGCTTACTTTCATAATTTTTGAGCAATGTGTGATGATGGTGATGGAATGGGAGTGAAGTGACAATGACTTGATTGTTTTGGACATGATGGTGATGGTGTAAGTGGTATATGATAATGGTTTTGGTAAATAATTGATTTTGAATGAGTGGTTGTGTTAAGATCAGGAGATTCGACAGAGACGCCTAACTGCACATGCTTAATGTTTGGCGGAGGTACCTAATTACACGCACCAAGATGATCAGGTAAGGATCATAAGATCATAGACAGAGCTATGACTGACGTAATTATGAAGTGATGTGTTAATCAGGATCATAGGACCATAAATAGAGGTATGACTAACATGCCGACTGGGTGATTCGCTTGGGTAACAGACAGAATCGGTGATCGAGTCAGGATCACGGAGTCATAGATAGAGGTATGACTGATATGCATATAAACGAATGTTCGGGTTAGAATCATAGAACCGTAGATAGAGCTATGACTGATGTGCCTACGGAGTAATTTGCTTGGATGACAGACAGAATCGGTGATCGGGTCAGAATCACGGAGTCATAGACAAAGTTATGGCTGACATTCCTATAAAGGGATGATCGGATTATGATCATATAACTGTAGATAAAGGTATAGCTGACATGCCTACAGGATTGATTGATGTTTGCGATATTTCGGTAACAACATTGTGGGGACCATATTTGGTGAATGAATTTAATGTGATTTAATGAATGGATTTGTTTTGGAATTGGTGGATGAGTTCATGGAAGATGGAACTTGCTAAGGGTGCAAAGTTACCTTAGCAAGCTGAGTATTTTGAATATAATGTGACTCGTTTGGATTGTGATGAGTATCATATATTGTATTTTTCCTCCCATACTTTATAGGAAAAATACCATATATGATACTCATCGGGTTGATAAACAGAATCGATGATTCGCTTGGATGATAGACAGAACTGGTGATTGTTTTTGAATTGAGGGGTAAAAGAGTGACTTTCTTGGTTGACAAGCTAAGTCATGATGATTGAATTAAGATCGAAGGACCATGGGCAAAGGTATACTATTAAACATACCTATGGGGTTTCGACAAAAGTGTATGTTAAACATACCGAGATGACTGGGTTAGAGTCAAAGAACCATAGGTAGAGGTGTACTGTTAAACAAAACCCCATGGGTAGAAAGACCATGGGTAGAGGTGTACTGTTAAACATACTCATAGGGTTTCGACAGAGGTGTACTGTTAAACATATCAAGATAACTGGGTTAGGATTGAAAGACCATGGGTAGAGGTGTACTGTTAAATGTATCCATGGAATTTTGGCAGAGGTGTACTGTTAAATATACTGAGATGACTGGGTGAGAGTCGAAGGACAATGGGTAGAGGTATACTATTAAACGTACCCATGGGGTTTCGGTAGAGGTGTACTGTTAAACATACCAAGATAACCAGGTGAGAGTCGAAGGACCATGAGCAGAGGTGTACTGTTAAATGTACCCATGGAGTTTTGGTAGAGGTATACTATTAAACATACCGAGATGATCGAGTGAGGGTCGAAGAATCATGGGAAGAGATGTACTGTTAAATATACTTATGAGGTTTTGCTAGAGATGTACTATTAAACATACCAAGGTGATTGTATTAATATTTTGGAGTGGCTCGCCTGGCTGGTAGTCAGAGTCGGTAATCATGTTAGGATCAAGGGGCATATTTTTTGTGTGATGATTCAAATCTCGTTGTTAGAGGTAAGAGATTAAGTTGACAGATTTATTTATATTTAGGTGAGATGGTTTGAATCTCACTATCATAAATTACAGCTTAACACGACAGATTTGGTAGTTTTAAAACGAGATGGTCTGAATCTCATTGTCAGAGGTAAGAGTTTAATTTGACAGATTTGCTTGTTTTGAGATTAAATAGTTCGATTCTAGCTATCAGAGGTAAGAGTTTAATATAACAGGTTCACGAGATTTTTAGCAAATTTCTAGTTATCAACAGATTTGACATACCTTTAACAATTGCCGCTTGCATTGGGCTAGCCATACTATTCCCCTCAGCATGATGAGCTGTCAAAGACTTTGTTTGGGCTTAAATGCCAAATATTCTTTCTTCCCTTTGCCTTTTCAATATTGGGTTATTTCTACTCCCAGTATGATAAGACTGGTCGAGAATTTTAGTTTCCCCTTGCCTCTTGCCTTGAGGGCGTTGGGCTATTCACACATTATTTCTTATCGTAATAGATTGGCAAGTATTTCAATCTCCTCTCTCCTTTACTTTTGAAGTATTGAGTTGTTCATACTTTTTACCTCAGCATGATAGGTTGGCGAGGATTTGATTCCTCTCCCCTTTTCTTTTGAAGCATTAGGTTATGACGGTATTCTTATAGGATAGTGTTGTGATAGATTTGTCATGGAATTTTTAGCAAATCCCCAGCTATGAACAAATTTGATATGCGTTTACCAATTGTCATTTGTGTTGGGCTATCCATACTATTTCCCTTAATATGATAAGTTATCGAGATTTTTGTTTGGGCTTAAATCCCAAGCGTTCCCTCTTCTCTTTATCTTTTTGGTATTGGGTGAATGGTTTCATACTCTTACCCTCAGTATAATAGGGTTGGTGAGAAATTTTCAATTTTTCTTTCCGTTGCTTTTAGTAGTATTGGGCGGTTGACTTATTAGCCTTCCCTTCAATTTTTTTCTTCAGAGGTGGCTATATGTAGTAACTTGCCATTAATAGGCATCATCATTCTGTCGCCGTCTTGATTGATCAGATAATATGCTATATTTGAGTAGAACGTCTCTATTATAAATGGTCCTTCCCACTTGTGTTCGAACTTTTCCTTAATCTTGTGGGTCATGATCATTGGTTTTTTGACAACCAAAATCAAGTTTCCCTCTTTGAAAGTTTTTCATTTGACTTTCTTGTTAAACACTCTTGAAATGCACACTTGGTACAACTCAATTTGTTACTGCACGTTCAAGTGCTTCTCGTTCAAGACTTCTATCTCTCGAGGCGGTTTTTGATATTTTTCTTTAGTCATCATTTTCGTAGCTAATACTACTCGCAGGGACGGGATTTGAATTTCTATGGGTAACACGGCTTCGCAGCCATATACCAAAGAAAAAGGCATAGTTTTGGTTGGAGTTCGTACCGTAGTACAGTAAGCCCACAGACACTTGCCTAATTTTTCATCCCAATAGCGCCGACTTGAAAAACAAATTTTTGAAGGAGTTTTCGCTATGATCTTCTAATTGAAAGTTTCAGTTAGACTATTAACTGCTGGATTGTAGGATGTTGAGGCAACATCTTATATTCTAAACTTATTGCAGAATTGGGATAAGCTCTCACTAGAAAGCTGGGGCTTATTAACATGGATAATCCGCCGAGGTATGCCAAAGTGGTAGATAACATCATGTTTGACGAATTTAAATAAATTCATTTTTTTAACTTCTCTCATCAGGACTGTTTTAGCCCATTTGAAGGCGTGATTGGTTGTCGCAGTATAAACTGATGTCTTTTGGATGACGGCGAAGTGATTGGCCCAAAGCTTTGTAGATACTCTGACAGTTTGCATATGTAGTTGGTGTGTACTTGGTGAGCGTGGCATTGCTTGGTGTATGCCACAACACTTGCGTAGAAACAGCTGATTCTTCTTATGCGAATCTGGAGTTTTTGGCCCTAACTGGTGGGCCCTGCTAGCACTTCTTAAGCTTTCCTTTTTGAGAGGCAGCGAAGATACCATCCTGTAATTTGCAGTATAAAGTTTGTAGCACTGCATTATAGTAGAGTTTAATTGCCTTCTTCTTTACTGAGGTCGCTTCCTTCGGATCTTTTGGAAGTATGTCATATAGCACATAATCTATGAATGAAGAGTGCTAGTCTAGGAGCTCAAGACACAATCCAACTTGATGCACTTCATCTGCCTCCAATATTGTTTAGGCAAAAAAGATTGCAGCTCCCGATAGTGACGCGCTTACTTGACTTAGGTGGCAGCGCCAAAGTCGCGACGAGTGGTGCGATGCATCTTCATATATATTCTTATATCGTGGCACATGGTTGATGTAAAACTTCTTGAATTTGTTTGTCATTTTAATTGTCGCTTGATGATAGAGCACAAGAACTTCATATTAACCTTGTATTCTTTAGTCATCTAGTCGACGATAAGTTTTAAATTGTCGTACGCCTTGAGACGCTTCACCCCTACCTGCTGTGCTATTTAGAGGTTGATTATGAATGAATTGTATTCTACTGTGTAGTTTGTTCATGGTTCAGTAAATGAGTATCTCTGAAGGATCACATATTTGTGGGGAGATATTGGTGCTACCCACACTCCAACCGCAACTTTTCTTCCCCTTGCAGCAAATAGGAGTTGTAATATATCATCATCCCATATGAGAAGGAGTTGTAATATGTCCCCAATCCCCTACGGGTTCTAATTTTATGAAATTGATGCAGATTCTTACTTTCTTGCATAACTAGCCATAGAAAACCTTGAAATTCACGCCTTCAATGGTGTTACGCGAGGTTTGTTTTACGTTCAGAATACAAGCTTAGCCTTATAGCTGCGGACTTAGCCTCGCATTTTAAACTGACATAGCCTCGCGATTGGGCTACTATAACTTCATGTTATACGTAGGTTTAGACTTGTGTGCTGGCTTAGCCTCACACACTGAGTTAGATTCATGCATTGACTTAGCCTCGCACACTGAGTTAGCTTCGTATTTTAGTTGCGGGTATAACTTTGCGCTCCACCCGGGCATAACATCTTAGCCTCGCTTCTTGATCACTTTACATGGGCTTAACCGCAAGGTTTACTGGATGCGGGTCTCACCTCATGTGTGGGCCTCATTTGATTGGTTAAAAGACCATTGTAAGTCAATCGACCACCTTCTTTCTTATCAAAGATTATGCTAGGCTGCTGGTTGGCATGATATCTTAAGTCTCTGATGCAGACCTTGATATTTCATTTTTGGAAGTTTATGCGGGCTGAGAGTTAGCCTCACGTTTTGAACTTCTTCCGCAAGGCTGAGAGTTAACATCGCGTCCTGCGTCTTCTATGCTAGGCTGAGACTTAGTTTCGCATTATGGTTCTTCTATGCATGCTGAAACTTAGCTTTGTGTTTTGATCATTCTATGCAAGGTCGAAACTTAGCCTCACATTCTGATTTATTTTCATGCTTCGGATTAGCTTTGTGCTCTGTATTTACCTCGCGCACTGTGTTAGTCAGGTACGCTAACTTAGTTTTGCATACCGAATGTTTCATGCGAGACTGCAAGATAGCCTTGTGTTCTGCATCTCTTCCAACAATGTAAACCACGCCGGCTGCTAGATAGCCTCGCATTTTGCCATTTTTATGCAAGTATTATCCTCACGTATTAACTGTTTTACGCGGTGTTACAGATTAACCTCGCTTTTTAGAGCTTATACACGGAGTTGAGACTTAACATTGCTTTTCTATTCACTCTTGAACTTTGAATGAGTTCTATACGTTGGCTTAGTCTCGCACACTAGGTTATCCATATATGCTGACTTAGCCTCGCACACTGAGTTAGCTTCACATCCCAACTGTGAGCATAGCTTCGCGTTTAGATGACTTTACATTAGCTTTGCTTTGCATAGTCTCGCGTTGTTCGTGGGTATTAGCCTTGCGTTTTTTACGCTGGCTTAGCCTCGCATGGTATGCAGGTATAAACTGATGTTCTGGCTTCATACGTATTTTTATTTGGCTGGATGTGGATCCCACCTCCTACATGGGACTTGTTTAGCTGTCCATGGGGTTCGTCTTGTGGTAATAGAATATTTTCTCTTTGTAGCAGACTATGCAAGACTGAGTCTTAGTCTCTCGTTTATGCTCACTTTTGCACTCTGGATGGTTTTGTGCACTGGCTTAGTCTCGCACACCAGTATAAGCATGCACGATGGTTTAGTATTGAGCTAGCCTCACGCCTGGATGACTTTGCGTTGGCTTAGTCTCGAGTTAGCTTCATGCACTAGATGATTTTACGCTGGATTAGCCTTGAGTTAGTCTCGAATCTAAATAAGTTTATGCTGACTTGGCTTTGCTTATACGTGGGGTTCAGTCTCGTGTTGTATGAGAGCATGATCTCGCATCTAAATTATTTTAGGCAGATTTAACCTCACGTTATACGCAAGGATAGACTTGTGCGCTGACTTAGCCTAGCGTACTGCATTTGATTCGTGCGCTGGTTTAGCCTCGCACACTGAATTAGATTCATGTTCCAGCTACGAGCATAGCCTCACGTTCTACACTATCATAACTCTCCATCTGGATGACTTTACATGCGTTTAGGCTCGTGTTATATACAGGCATTAGCCTAACAGTCCAGTTTCAGGCTTAACCTCGAATTATACACAAGATTCTCTGGATATGGGTCTCACCCCTATGTAGGCCACATTTGGCTGGTCATAGGGTCCATTATAGGGCAACATATAACTTTCATCTACATCATAGAGTACATGAGGCTCACAGTTAGTTCGACCCTTCAAATCTCCAATGCAGGGCAAAGTTGAATGTTAGCCTCACATTCTGATACTTCTACGTGGGACTGAGTCTTGGCTTCAGATTCTGGCATTTCTGCTGGATTAAAACTTAGTCTTGCATTCTATTTTTTTGTGCAAGGGTGACACTTAGCCTCATGTCGTGGCAATTCTGTGCTGGCTGGAACTTGAGTTTGTATTATGGTTGATTTTAGTGAGCTTAGTCTTACGTTTGGATTACTTTATGCAGATTTATCGTCGCGTTATACGCAGAGTTAGACTTGTATGCTGGCTTAGCCTCGTGCACCGAGTTAAACTCATGCGCTGACTTAACCTTGCACACTAAATTAGCCTTGCGTTTCAGTCGCAAGCAAAGTTTTACATCTGACTGGCTTTACGCTGCCTTGGCCTCGCATTGTACGCAGGGTTTAGCCTCGCGTTCTGCTAAATTTAGCTCAGTCTTTCGTTCAATGCGGATTCTGGAGCGTTCTTCTCCTCTTGTGGCGATTTTATCGTTGAAGTCTTCTGTTTTCTTCTAAGTCTTTATGATGATAAGTATGGCAAAAAAGTGGCGCTCAGAGCTAGATGTTTAAGTTGTTGCCTGGCATAAGAGGGCATGACATCTATGGTATGCAAGAAAAGAAGTCTTTCTTATTTAAATCTCTGAGACGGTCAGATCCACTGGACTCAATCTTCCCAACCGGAGGCCCGTCATTGAACCATTCTCCCATCAGCTCACAACCACACATGTAAAGATGCAAAGGCAATGACTATTGTCGTTGTTCATGAGGGTAGACGCCGTCAATCAATTTGCTGTACTATGTACGGAAGTTCTATACATCCTAACAGATGAACTTCATATTCCTCTAGGTTCTCAACATAAACACCTTTGTTTGATGTCCTCTCTCAGCTTTGCTATTGCAGTGTGTGCAGGAAGATATTCCTCACGATCTCTGTCTCCCCTTTCAATAGAAAGGCAATCACTGAGGGCACGAAATCCCTAATGAAGACCTGATCATAGTTCAACTTTTCGTTCGCTGCTGACAGGTTCACAGCCACCGTCATCCCCACCGGGCTCCCACAGTACATCACCGCCACCTTATTCAGCAACCTCAAGCCAAACTGAAGTAGTTTCACTTCAAGTTTTGGCCTATGAATATTGTGTCTCCTGGCTTCACTGCCTTTGATAGTCCGGTGAAGTTCATAGGCAAAGCTGAGAGGAAGCTTCCTTTGACTGATCAGGTGTCAAAAAGCATCAGCCTTCAGTGAAATTGCACCTACAACTCCGGGCCCATTATGTGAAATATTACAGCACAGAGATTTGTGTCGATCTCCTTGTTGGTGAAGTGAAAACTTCCTTATTTGGAATCTCAACCGCAACCAACTTCGAAGAACTACGTCTCAATCTCTCTTGCAGGTGTAACAACTTCGTTTGAGTGGAGGCTTCTACTGCGAATAGTTCTAATGTCCACCTGTAGAGCCTTCAAGTGGACCAGAATAGTGTAGTTATCTTCATATGGCAATTTTGGAACATGAATCGTTATATTGGCAACATCGATCGCTCGGCCTTCGAGACTGGTTAGTTCTTTTCATGTGAATGGCTTGAACCTCCACATGAGTGCAAGTTCTGGTTTTAGAATTGAGGAATAAAAATAATGAATCTTCATTTCCACTTTTGTTCATTTTTTTTCTTTATTTTCATTTTTATTTTTTTTATTTTTCTTCTTTTTTTTTTAATTAACAGGTAAGAAAGGCATAAGATTCCCTTGGACCAATCCCTTTGTGGCCTCGCAAAGCCTGCCATAGGCTAGTCTCCTTTTTGTAGAGTTTGAGATGGGATTTTACAAGCTCATCCGGTACCTCGTTTGTTGCTACGGTAAGCAAGCGCTTTGCATTGACATTGCTAAGAGATTTGGAGAGAATTGCATTCCCATACCAGCTTGCTAAGCTTCTATATTCCATTCCTAGTGTATCAGCAACCTGTGCAGGTGAAGAGTATGACTCAAAGCTCTCACCAAGGCGTATGATAGGCCACTGGAAATGCTTGCCAAAGAACACATTGCATTTTTCCCACAAAGCTTAAGCAGATTCATATTGCATGAATTCTTTTGATGGAGCTATAGTAGCATTTATCAATGCGGGGATTTTTTAGTTATTTCTGCCGCCAATACTAGAGACCAAACAGATGCATCCCCCATCATTGCGCATGCAAGAAGATGACAAACATTTGCTAGGTTACTTTTTTTGCATGTTCCCAAGAAGCTTTGTCAGCACATCAACTCCACCTGAGCTTGTAGAAGATCAGCTATTGTTGAGCCTCAATATTGAGTAGCTGTTTTCCTCCTTGGATTACGCCTACGGGCACTCTTGCCGGGATGAACAAAAGGGCACTTAAGTCCAATCATGAGAGTAGGCATGCGAGTGTAGCCGGACTCATCCATCACATAGATGTTATCTTGATATCAGGCAGCGACGAATTTATCGAGTACTCCTTCTCAAGCATTCCATCAAACACCCTAATCGCACTCTTAATCCCTCTGCAGAAAAAGGGAGAAGCGCACCAACTATCCTTGCGGCAAGCAAGGAAAAGGCGCCGGATGACTCAGAGATGCAACAAAGTATCATCATCATCCTACCTCCAAATAAACTGTGGAGAATGAACTCTGAGAAACAAATCTTGTAGGGTTTCCAACCCAGAGTTCACCTCCTTTTAAGAAATCAATTTGCCTCTTCATCTTCTACAGCACCTAGTTTTAAGCATGTGCATGGATCATCGTGCCAATCGCAAAATAGGTAATGATTAATGAGAAGGTCCATTGCATATAGAAGCAGAAAGCGTTGGCTCCATCAAGAAGAAGCATCTAAAACATGAAGAGCGAAAGTTCGATACACCAGAAGCCACAGCGGATGCAGCTTCGTGCAGCAAGGGACCAGAGATCCAGCCGCAGGCCGCGATGGAGGGCCCGGTCGCCACCTCCGGGCAGCCTAGTTCCGTGAGGGAGCGGTGCCTCAGGGTCATGGCGGAGGGCACGACAAAAAGGGGCTACTGCTGCTGCTGCTGCTTGAGCTTTAGCTTCTCTTTCGATTGTGATCGCGCTCGTTGGCGGTGAGAGCTAAATTCACATCAGCTTTCGAGATTGCCATCTAATCCAAGAGGCAAGAGAGGTTCTGGAAGATGCGGGGTGGATTGGAATCAAGATCTTTAGAATGGCCGTCGACAAGGTTCCATGAAAGGAAATATTTTTTTTGGTTGGACTAGAGCGACGGATGGTGTGTTTAGATAAGCAGAAATCCTTGAGTTTCATTCCCCTTTGATCATCCTTTTCTTTTTTTTTCTCACTGTAATTTTTTTTCAATAACAATTAGTGGGCTTAGAAGCCTATCCTCTGCAGAGATCACAACCCAACAGTTATTGGCCAGCCATCGATCGTCGCTCTCATCTTGAGCATCGGATTGCATCACACCTTCTAAGAAGGGCCTCCCACTATGATTATCATCTTGTTTTCGATGAAATTTTGTGTTCCTCTTCATTGTCACATTTCAAAAATTACAATAATCTTGAAATTAAAATGAAAAGAAAATTACAATAAAAATTGAAAACAATAAGAGAGATTTATATATTTTTCTCTAGTTGGCTCTTCACGTGGCTATGAGGTTTGCTTCGATTCTCGTTGACTATCCGACAGAGATGGGAGCAGCATGGTGACGGCCAGTTTGCTAATTTTTATGAACGTGCCTAGCACGTGACCTTGGGTCCCTCAAAAGGTGTCTTCCACAATGCCTCATGACGCCTATTTATAGGTATAAATTGGGTGGATCACCTGCCTTATAAATAAGGATAGAAATATACTGTAATCCAATCAAATATTTAATTTGATTCAATTTGATTTAGTTCAATGTATCTGGCCCTAATCTGATCTTGAAGATTTATCAAAATCTCTGATTTGATGTGTTTAGTTATGATTTAGATATCCAAAATCAAGATCAAGCATGATTAGATAAGATTTGATACCCAAATCAAAACCAAATCCGATTTCCAACTGATTAGAGATTCTTTGATGCAATCCAATGGCTAGCCTCGCATATGAGATTTTTCTTTACTTTTTACCCATCAACATTCCCTTCCTAAAGGGGGTTCTTCTCCATTCTCTCCAATTATCTCTCCATTGTTCCTTAGTGGTTCATCGAAGGGTTTCTCTGTCTTGTCTTTCGAATTCTTTCATGAATTTTCTAACATATTTAGAAGCAATGTCCTGAGCTTGTCGAGACCATTTTGCTATTCTTGAATCAGCCTTTCTTGAGCCTCTAGTCTCATATTCATTTTACTGGAACTTTCTGTCATATGAACCATTGTTATTCAATTCTGAAAGATTCGTATGACCGGGGCATTGCGATAGCTGAACGATCGCTAGATTCTTCACTTTCTTCATCTAAACCCTTAGCTAACCATATGTAATTTCGTGGTGCTAATATTCCTGACCTGAGATGCATATAATGGCGTGTTTCTATGTCAGATGAATACTCCCCACCGAGTGACTTATTTCTTTTATTCACTATATTCAAAGTCATATAAAAAGGTCCTCTGTTGATGATGACACTTCGTCATTGAATACACCTTCTTTTAGGTGTGTTTCTTTCTGACTCAGTTATCCGACTAAAAACTGAGGGTCTCGATGGACCACAACAGTAATTAGTAAGTACTGCAGAGATTATTTGCTCACATCAACACAGCGGATAAGATTGCACCATTATTCTCTTATTAGTGAGGTATTCTCACATGTTGGTCACCTGATCCGGAAGTGTTAAGCTAGCTATTCTTCTAGAATAAATTTCTTTTTCCATTTGGCCTCTGCAGGACCTCCTGCTATGTTTATAGAAATCTTCGAGCGTGGATGTGCGAAGTTCTCGCTTTGTTCGATGTCTTGGCCTGGTCCTTGTGTATGATACATGTGACTGAGAATCAGCTTTGCATTCTGATTTTTCTAAGTGGGGCTCACCAGCTTGCGTTTTGCTCCTTCTACACAGGGCTGAGTAGCCTCGCATTTTTGACTTTCTACGCGGGGCTAAATAACCTTGCGTTTCAATTTTTGTACGCTAGGCTGAACAGCATGGCATCTTAAAATTTTTACACAAGGCTGAATAGCCTCGCGTTTTGAATTTTTTACGCCAGGCTGAATAGCCTCGCATTTTAGCATTCTTATGCTAGGCTGGATAACGTCGTATTTTGGATCAGACCCATGTTGGACTTGGGTTCTGAGCATCCATCGTCGTGCTCGACGGTTCCGATTCCGCATCTGAGTTCTAGTTAGACTGGATCTTGGCTTCTCTTTAGCATCTAGCACAGCTATTTCCCTCATTATGGGAAGAGATATTTCCTGTCCCAAAGTCTCCGAATCCAAAGATCCAAGGAGCTCTTGCTTAACAAGTGTCATCTCATCATTCGAATCGTAACATGGGTCTCTTCTTGTTCTGAACTCGAAGATCCAAGGAGCTCCTATTAAATGGGAGTCACCTTGTCATTTGAATGCAAAATTAGGGTATTCAAGCATTGATAAGGCCATATTTTGGCTGGACTTACCAATATCAAGGATAAATATTCCTCGTACTTTTGTTAGTCGACTTCTACGACGAACATTTCCAGTCTTACCAATTTTCTCAGCATTAGATTGGATCATGATCTTCTTATCAATATACAAGACTTCTCTCACTGTGGTCACTAGTTTGTTTCCTTCGAAATTTGTGCTTCCTTTCATTGCTTTTGATTTATGATTACAATAATCATAGAATACAATGAAAAAAAAAAGTAAAGAAAAACAAACGAGAAGATTTATAATTTATCACTCTCTTTTACGAAAAATGTGGGTTCTTGAAGTGGTTATGGAGCGTCGATATTGTACTCCATTGACAATTTGATGCTTGAATTGGTCCCGAACATAGAGAATTGTTGGAGATGGTGGCAGGTCGACGGCTTCTTACTGCTGGTCGGCTTGCTAGACGTGCCTTTACGCATAAATCAACTTGCAAAAGGTTTCAAAGCTCTTCTCTTGATGCCTATTTATAGACATAAATAGTTGTGGGAGTTTCCTTAAAGATAAGGATGTAATTCTGTTATTATTCAATTTCTAGTCTTCCATTTAGCTGAACTTGAAATCTTCAACTCGGAGTAATGGAATATGATTGGAACTATACTTCTTGTTAAAAATCCCAAGGAAACCCTCTCTAGAATCAATTCCACACGAGGTTGAATCAGCTTTATGTCTCAGCTATTCATGGGCTAGCAGTCTCGCATGTGCGAGGCTAGCTAGCTGCCTCACATGACGCGAGGATATGAACCTTGCACACGCCAATTAGTGACGCAAAAAATTTCTTCATTCTACAGGTGCACCTTCCATAACATGAATTTCTTCATGTCTAATATTATCTCTCCTAGTGTTACCACTCATCCAACGAATTATGTGAATGACTTTTGCACTCATGTTTTAAGCAAATAGCACAGTATTTTGTGTCATATAACAAAAGTGGTCAAGTAGTAATTCAATAAAATCTACCTTTCAACCATAACAGAATATTACAGTCACATAAAACCTCTATCGCACTCCTCCATTTCAACCAATTAGTTTAGATTCTATAGTTGTTGTTGCTATCGGTCTCCTCATCCTTTCAATAATGGAATCTAGGTAACTAAATTGGTTGCTAATTGAAATCTTTCATCCGTCTAGTTTCACGACACTATAATCTTGGATTTTGCACTTGATGTGATAATTCTACTGTGAGCGCACAGTATCTGTTGTAGTAAACAACTTGTTTCCACGGGAACCTAAAGTGTTTTGTTATTTTACTCTTCCTATTATTTTAGTGAGTTAACTAATGAATTCTAGATTGGTTTTAAGTTATTCTAGTTAGCGATAGATTATTTTATGAACAGAATCAAAATCAATAACTGCAAACCCTAACTAAGCATAGGCTATTAAAAGATTTAATTTAAGTATAACCTATCAAAATATTAATCTACGAGTTATTATATCTTAATCTTTTCATAGAAAAATCACTTCTTTTTTATTTTAGTTTTAGAAAAAAAAGTCTAACAAAATTAGTAAATGTTTGATTTCTTGCTTTATCTACATTATAGAATTAAACTTAATTAGTTATGCATGATACTAATTAACAAGATTCTATTTTTATTTATGGAAAGCAATAAAAATTCTTTTTTTCAGAAAACAATGAAAGATCTATATTAGAAAGTAATTAAAACTATCTAAAAAGCAAATAAAATTTTATTACCTACTAGAAAGCGATGAATAGCAAGAAACACCTTCTGAGTTTCAATACTGTGGTCGTTGCTTCTAGGGTTAATCTCCTAATCTTTATTAATTTCAAAATTATATAAAGAAATCCTAATTTACAAGGATATGGCCAATAAAATTAGGCTTCG
Source organism: Dracaena cambodiana (assembly GCA_036321105.1). Taxonomy (NCBI): domain Eukaryota; kingdom Viridiplantae; phylum Streptophyta; class Magnoliopsida; order Asparagales; family Asparagaceae; genus Dracaena; species Dracaena cambodiana. Next base: position 17,243,541 of record JAYEPQ010000007.1, read on the forward strand.
GACTACCGAACTCTAATCCAGTTACAATTGAACAACTATAAATTTACAACAAAACCCTTGTTTCCACGGGAACCTAAAGTGTTTTGTTATTTTACTGTTATTTTTACTGTTATTTTACAACTATAAATTTTTAGTTACGGAATCAAAAGCCTTGCTGCCAAATACTGGCTTTGACCGCCAAATAGCGGAGCTTAACTTTTGCCGGTGAAATCTTAATCCGCATATGACTCGACATAAAGAAAATTAGCTCCTGTGGGCTTCATAATGCAGCCAAATGGCAGCAATAATTACACTTTTTCCCTTCTACTTTATGTCACGGAGTTGTGTAGCTTTTCTCTTTCCTCTTTCATGATTGAATTCCACTTTGGTTGTTTGTATACTTGTATTCTTGTAACTTTATTCTCTTCAGCTCTTTCTGAACTTATTTTCCTAATTCATCTCTGATATCGTGCCATATCTTTGTAGAAATAGGTATAATCTGAAAAACATACTAAAAATACTCAACTAGTATTATTTATATACAACAATAGATAATATGAGGACTATAAATATACAATACATGACATATCTCTTACTAGTTCTCGAGCAAAAGCTAAACCTAAGAATAAAAAAAAATCTTAACTCACTTTTAGGAATTGCAATTGCACTTAGCATGTACAACAAACCATTAAACCCTACATTACCCTGTTGATTGGTAAAAAAAGTAAAGAAAAACCCTATATGCGAGGCTAGCCGTTGGATCACATCAAAAAATCTCTAATCGGTTGGAGATCAGATTTGGTTTAGTCTTGAATATTCAATCTTATCTAATCATACTTAATCTTAAGTATTTAAATCATAACTAAACACATCAAATCAGAGATTCTGATACATCTTCAAGATCAAAACGGGTCCAGATCTATTGAATCAAATCAGATTAGATTAAATCAAATATTTGATTGGATTATAGTATATTTCCATGTTTATCTACAAGGCATGTGACCCACCCAACTTATGCCTATAAATAGGCGTCATGAAGCATTGTGGAAATCACCTCTGGGCAGACCCAAGGTCCATACTTTTGAACGTGTAATTGACGAGCTCTTGAGTGCGTACAATCCGGTTAATCCGGTCAATTTAACATGCCTATGCGCATTCCAGAAATCTAGCAGGTATCTAGCAGGTAGGGAAATCTCATGCTGTTCCAAACTCCTATCAATGTTGGATCGGCAACGGAGTCCACGGACCTTATAGTCTTGATGGATTCTATCACTACTATATAGAACCCACGTTTTATTGTAAAAGAGAGCGACAAATTACAAATTCTCTCATTTGTTTTTCTTTTCTTCATCTTTCATTGTAATCAAGTTATTCAATAGAAGGAAGCAAGAATTTTGCAATGAACAAACTGGTGACCACAGTGGGAGACCCTTTGTATTAGAAAGTTGTGGTACAATCCGACACTCAAGATGGGAGCGGCCGAATGCCTAATAACGGTTGTGGCCTCTACAAGAGAATAGACTCTCAAGCCCACTAACTATTATGGACATATCGACATCGTAATCCAGATCTTGGATCTTCCCCTATCTAAAAAACAAAGCAAAAAAATTACTGGAGGTTATTAACTCAAAAGAAAGGAAACTCCCGTTCAACGGGGTCCCCCAACAACCTCAACTTCGGCCAAACAGGAAGCGACCTCTCCGACCTCCCCCACCACAACTTCCTTCTCTCCAGCGAGTCCAAGCTTGTGCAGCGAAAACTCTAGAGTTACGAAGTGTTCGAAGCCCTAGATTAGGGTTTTGATTGATGGATCTCTCCAGCCTCGCAGTCATCCTCCAGGCGGCGCTAAGCCCCAATCTCGACGAGCATGGGTTGCCAACCAGTATGCATATTTCTCTGCCCAAATAATTTCCGGAGAGCATTACATTGTTCTGCTGGCATGAGAGATCATTGATCTTCTTGTGCATGTTGATTTGGTCTTCGCATTGCAATTTTTTGAAACTTGCAAAGATTTAAATTCATCTCATTAGTCATGAAGTAAAATTCACGAACGAGGCTGAGAATTAAGACCTTGTATAAACCCTTGTAACCATCATGGACAAATTCGTTGAAGAGAGGAAGTCCGGCCACCACCATTGCATGCGGCGAATGGCTCGTCATCTCCTCCTCTGGCGAGCAGTACTCGAAGAGGTCTGCAAGCCTTCCATTATGAAGCAGGCAGAACTCCTCGCTGCTCCCCTACCCATTGACGATCTTGGGAGGGAGCGGGCCATAGTCATCCATTTTGGGCACATTAGAGCGATAATCACGGCGGCGGAGGTTTTAATCCATAATTCTAGGATTTCATTGATGAGCCCCTTCCTGCAAGACCTGCGCTCCAATTCTTCGAGCTCAAGAGTTAATGTCAGTGCCAGTGCCGCCACTAGCGAGCTTGGTCTCTGCAGAGAGGTCCTTGTTCATCATCATCATCCTAACAATGAGGTGAATGGGTCTGCTGCTAATTCTTCATCTTGATGGTGGTTGATGAGGGATGTAAAAGACTTGGACAATGAGAGACAGCCGGAGCTCTGCAAATCAATGGTGCGCTCGGATTCACCCAATAGGGCCATAAGCACAACTTGCTTTTTGGATCTGTAGCTGCCTCTATCTGGACTTACCCGTTATCGATACCCTTGCCTTTGGCAAAATCCAGTTCTGCACTCTTGTTCAGGCCTAGACGATCTCTCTGCTCTCCAGCTTCAAATATATTGTCGTCGATGCCATGAGATCCTGATTCTATATGAAGATGATAGGCTTCCGAATGGCTTTTCTCACAGCATCTCGAACAGAGGTAGTCGAAGAGCTTTGGAGGGCTAGATTAAGAAATCCAGTGGGGGTAGTAGTTCGAAAGCATGTTGAAGATAGCTTAAAACAAGTCCAAGAACAGAACCTCCCTGGTTTCTTGCTTACTCTTTCTGTCAAGTTAGCAAACAATGAGGTACTTGTGGATAGCCGGAAACTAGCTGGATTAATCCCCAAAAAAATTTATATGTGAAGGAACAACACAAGAAAATTGAGCTCATGCAACGATGAATCTCCTTGGATGGGTCTGTGAAAGCTCAGGTTAAAGCCTGCTTGCTTCAGACACCTCACCACACCTGCTCCTGATGTTCGTTCAACAACGTCAAAAGTGATTGCTGAGATTGCAGGCATTGAGGTGACTCACAAGCAGTGGTTTGAACTGATCGGTTCTCTGTTGTCAAATACCCACCAGCTACAGCCTCATGTGAAGCTGGCTTCTCTAGAAACTTTGGGTTACTTGTGTGAGGAAGTACCTCCTCAATCTCCTCCCAAAACTTGTTTAAGCACTCTATCAAATCAAGCGGCACCAAAGAGACCACAGACCGTCCATACAAACTTGCTTCAAGATCAGAGCATAAAATCCCTCGAAGAAGATCTCATGCATCGGGCCTTCACAAGCCAACATAAAACCAGCCAGATGCAAAACTATGCCCGCGACTGAAGCACGAGGCTATTCAGTGTGCGAGGCTAAGTCAGTGTATGAGTCTAACGCAGTGCGCAAGATTAAGCTAGCATACAAGTCAAACCACGCGTATAACACAAAGTTAAATCTTTGTAAAGTAATTTAAACGCGAGACTAAGCTCACTAAAATCAAGCAGAATGCAAACTCAAGTTCTAGCCTAGCACAGAATTTCCAAGACGTGAGGCTAAGTGTCACCCTTGCACAGAAAAAATCAGAGCGTAAGGCTAAGTCTTAACCCAGCAGAAGTGCTATAACATGAAGTCAAGACTCAGCCCCTATGTAGAAGTATCAGAACGCTAGGCTAACACTCAGTTTTGCCTTGCATTGGAGATTTGAAGTGTCAGGCTGACTGTGAGCCTCACATAATCTATGATGAAGATGTAATATGTGCCTTATGATGGATTTCATGACCAGCCGAATGAGGCCTACACAGGGGGGTGGGACCCATATCTAGAGAACCTTGCATATAAGACGAGGTTAAGTCTGAAACCAGAATGCTAGGCTAATACCTGCGTACAATGAAGGCTAAGCCAGCGTAAAATAATCTAGTGTAAGCTAACGCGAGACTAAGCCAGTATAAAGTGATCTAAATGCGAGACTAACTCGAGACTAAATCAGCATGTATGGATAATACAGTTTGTGAGGCTAAGCCAGCACATAAAATTCATTCAAAGTGCAAAAATGAACAAAAACTCGAGGCTATTTCTCAACTCTGCGAAGAAGCTCCAAAACGCGAGGCTAATTTGCAAAACAGTTGAAACGTGAGGATAACACATACGCAAGACTATTTGGCAAACTGCATGATTTTTATTACTAGATGAGATGCAAAATATAAGGCAAATTTGCAGCCTGACATAAAACTCTCAATACGCAAATATAAGCCAGCGTGCGACAAACACAGCACACGAGGCAAATCTAGAGCACGAGACTAATCCAAAGTGTAAAGAAGTCTAGAACTCGAGATTAGCTCTCAGCCTTGCGTAAACTTCAATGAAGAAGAAGGTGGTCAATTACAATGCTCATCTTAACAAGTCAAATGTGGCCCACACAAGGGGTGAGACCCGTATCCAATAAACCTTGCAATTAAAACTGTGTAAAATGATCAAGACGCGAGGCTAAGATGCTACGCCCGTGTAGAGCGCAAAGTTATGCTCGCATTTAAAATGCAAACCTAACTCAATGTGCGAGGTTAAGCCAGCGTATGAATCTAACTCAGTGCGTGAGGATAAGACATCACAAAAGTCTAACCCCACGTATAACGTGAAGTTAAAACTAGTTTAGTCGCGAGGCTACGCCAGCTTAAAACACGAGGCTAAGCGCGTAGCTATAAGGCCAAACTTGCACTCTGAACGTAAAGCAAACATCACATTACACTATCAAAGACATAAATTTTGCGATTTTCGGGTGCTTTGCAATGGGGTCAATTCTGCATGAAAATAAAAAAATCTGCATCAATTTCATAAGAGCAGAGATCCGAGAACCCATAGGGGATTGGGACATATACAACTCCTTCCCACAGGAGGTGGTGATATATTACAACTGCTATCAGTTGTAAGGAGTTGGGATATATATTAAAACCCCTACTTCCTTAGAGACAGTTTGCTAAAGTCTAATGTAATTTTCAAGAAAAATAACCTTAATAATTGTCCTCCGATCGTGGAAGAAGAAAGGTTGCGGTAGGAGTAGGAGTAGCACTAATATCTCCCCACAAATATGTTATCTTTCGGAGGCACTCATTCACTGAACCATGACGCGACAGAATACGATGTGCTCTTAATCAACTTCAAAATAGCTCAGCAGCTGGGGGTGAAACGCCTCAAGTCGAATGCAATTTGAAGTTTGTCATCAACCAGATGATTGGAGAGTACGAGATTAACATGAAGTCCTTGTGCTCTATCATCAAGAGGCAATAAAAATGCACAACAAATTAGAAAAATTTCACATCGATCATGAGTCGCAACACAAGAATATGTACGAAGATGCCCTCGCACCATTTGCCGCAACTTTAACGCTGCTACCTAAGTCAAGTAAGCGTGTCACTATCAGGAGTCGCAATCTTCTTTACTCTAAAACAATATTGGAGGCAGATGAAGTGCATCAAGTTGGATTGAGTCTTAAGCTCTTGGACTGGTACTCTTCATTCATAAATTATGCGTCATATGACATATTTTTGAAAGATCCGAAGAAAGCTGTCTCAGTAAAGAAGAAGGCAACTAAACTCGACAGTGATACAGTGCTACAAACTGTATACTGCAAATCACAGGTGGTACCTTCGCTGCCTCTCAAAAAGAAAAGTTCAAGAAGAATTTATAGGGCCCACCAGACAGGGCCAAAACTCTGGACTCGCATAAGAAGAATTAGCTATTTCTGCACAGATACTGTGGCATAAACAAAGCATTGCCACGCTCACCAATCCCAACAGCAGATCCAATTATACCAAGCACACATCTTGAGACCGTTTAACAAGAAAGTTAAATAAAAAAAACTTTCAAAGAGAGAGACTTTGTCGTAGCTGTCAAAAGACCAATAATTCTGACCCACAAGATTAAAGAAAAATTTGAACCCAAGTGGGAAGGAGCTTTTGTAGTAGAAACCGTCTACTCAAATGGAGCCTATCGCCTGATCAATTAAGACGATGACAGGATGATGATGTCTATCAACGGTAAATTCTTGAAGAAATACTACATCTAGCCACCTTAAAAAAAAAGAAGGAGAAGGGAAGGCTAATGAATCTACCGCCCAATGCTGTCAGAAGCAACAGGAAGAGAAATCGAAAATTTCTCACCAACCCTATCATACTGGGGGTAAGAGTATGAAACTGATCGCCCAATACCAAAAAGGTAAAGAGAAGAGGGAATGTTTAGCATTTAAGCCCAAACAAAACTCTCAATAACTTATCATGCTGAGGGAAAAAGTATGGTTAGCCCAACGTAAACGGTGATTGGTAAAGCCACATCAAATCCGTTCATAGTTGGAAGTTTGCTAAAAATCGTGTGACAAATCTATCACAATATTATCTTATAAGGATAAGTTATAACCTAATGCTTTAAAAATAAATGGGACAGGAATTCAAATCCTCAACAACTCCTCATGCTAAGGTAAAAGTATGAACCACCCAATACTTTAAAAGCAAAAGGGAGAGGAATTCAAGCCCTCGACAACTCATCATGCTAAGAGGAATAGCATGGCTAGCCCAACGCAAACAGTAATTGGTAAAGATATAACAAATCCGTTGATAGTTAGAGATTTGCTAAAAATTCCATAAACCTGTCATGTTAAAATATTATGTCTGACAGCAAGATTTGGACCATCCCTCCCATATCACTTTGATACAATCAAATCTGTCATGTTAAACTCTTACCACTGACAGTAAGATTTTAACCATCATACATACCACAATAAACAGTTTCTTCTCCTAATCCAATCACCGACTTTATATGTTGCCCAGACATGTCATCCAGGCATGTGTAATTGGCACCGCTGCCAAAATCCGATGATCCTGACCCGATCATCTTGGCATGTGCAGTTCAAATTACGCATGAGAGTCTTGAACCGTCTCCACCAAAATCCCAGGCATGTGCAATTAGGCGTCTATGCTAAAACCTGATGATCCTAACCCGATCATCTTGGCGTGTGCAGTTCAAGTTACGCATGAGAGCCTTGAACCATCTCCATCAAAATTTCAGGCATGTACAATTAGGTGTCTGTGTCGAAATCTAATGATTCTGACCCGATCATTTTGGCGTGTGAAGTTCAAGTTACGTGTGAGAGTTTTAAACCGTCTCCAGAAAATTCCAGGCATTGTGCAATTAGACACCTCTGCCAAAACCCAATTATTCTGACCCGATCATCTTGGCGTGTGCAGTTCAAGTTGAGAGTCTTGAACCGTCTCCACCAAAATCCCAGACATGTGCAATTAGGTGCCTCTGTCGAAATCTGATGATCATGACCCGATTATCTTGGCGTGTGCAGTTTAAGTTACGCATAAGAGGCTTGAGCCATCTTCACTAAAATCCCAGGCATGTGCAATTAGGCGCCTCTGCCGAAATCTGATGATCCTGACCCGATCATCTTGGCGTGTGAAGTTTAAGTTACGCGTGAAAGCCTTAAACCGTCTCCACAAAATTCCAGGCATGTGCAATTAGGTGCCTCTGTTGAAACCCAATGATCCTGACCCGATCATCTTGGCATATGCAATTCAAGTTACACGTGAGAGTCTTAAACCGTCTCTGTCAAAATTCCAGGCATGTGCAATTAGGCGCATCTGTTGAAACCCAATGATCCTGACCCGATCATCTTGGCATGTGCAATTCAAGTTACATGTGAGAGCCTTGAACCGTCTCTGTCAAAATTCCAGGCATGTGCAATTAGGCGCATCTCCTGAAACCAATGATTCTGACCCATTCATCTTGGCGTGTGCAATTAAATGCCTCTGCTAAAATTCCAGACATGTGCAATTATGCGCCTCTGCCAAAACCGATGATCCTAACATGATCATCTTGGCGTGTGCAGCTCAAGTTACGCACGAGAGCCTTGAACCGTCTCTACCAAAACCCCGGGAATGAAGAAACGAGCAGGCGCAAAATTCATTACTCATTGCAAAACAAAGAGAAAGCTAAGAAGGTCCAAATAAAGAAAATGATATAAGGGGTTTTAGCCTTCTCAAGAGCATTCAGTCTCTCCTATAATCACATTCAAATTTTTTGGGCGAACTTCTTCAAGCAATAATCACGATGATGTGTTTCTACCTTGTTGATTCACTGGGTAGTTTCAGTTTGGGAGTCTTCCAAAGTATTACTTTTCATAATTACCTCCTACTGGATCGGAGCCTACTAATGGTTTAAGTCTTCCAGCACAATGAAACACAAAGCTAATAGCTTTGAGAAATAAAGCCAAATAACTTCGAGTGGATATTCTATGAAGAAAAAATCAGATGCCAACAAGAAGATATATCAAGAAGATCAACCAAAGGATGCCCTCAACTTGCTACATCAACATGATCACCCAAGACTACTACGTTAATGATCACTTCTAGTAGTCATTGGTGAATCGATTGCCGTTATACTATGGTCACTGAACAGCTCGTCGGTCAATAAATGATGCAAACTCATGATAACAAAGGAGTCCAAAGTATTTTGAAACTCATTATAAACTGACAACGAGATTTCGACCCTAATGGATGAGTGTGTCTCATGAAAGTTTGCAGTGAATATACCCACAAAATTCGGGAGAAAAGGAGATTAAGGAATAAATAAAATTAAAATAAGGATAACAAAAAATAAAGAAAAATAAAAAATTATACTAAAAAAGAATTTTTTAATTTTTTCTACAATTAATCTTATTAATACACAAAATTTAGAATGCATTTAGATTATTAATTTTTTAAGTCAAGCATCATATCAAATACACTTATTATTTTAATAAAAAAAATTCAAATCCTATCTTTTAATACTATTAATAAATAATTCATTAGCTCATATACATCTACTCAAATTCTAACTCATGATTCATCTTTCTCTCTAAATATAATTTTTTTTCCTTTTCTTTTCTCTTTTATTTCTTTTCTTCTTTTATATATTTTTCTCTTTTTATATCCTTATTTAGAAAGAAAAATCTACTCAATTATTATTATTTTTGTCCTTAACCAAATAAACCATTATGAAATGAAAAATATTTGTATATTTCCTTCAAATTACTATTAACGGTAATTATTTTTTGGATTTTATTTTTTTATAAAATTCTAAATATATTATCTAATCTACTTTCATATCAAATATCCAATATAAACTTATTCTTTTATTTGTAATTAGCTCGATTTATTATAGAAAATAATTTTTTTAAAATTTTTTCAGATTTTTAATTTTTTTTCAAATACCTTAAATCCAAAGTGTGAAATAAAGAAATCTAAAAAATCCTAAAAACTAAAAATAAAAATAAAAATAAAAATCCTAGAAAGATATAAAAATCTCCTAATCCCCTCTCGCACACCTAAACTCGTGTATGCCCTTATATATAAACCAAGGAAGGCAAAATAAAGATGAAATTATTTTACAAATAATATACAACTTAATGTGAGTCGTGAAAGATCATGATCTCAATACGGTCACCCTATTAATACATAGAAAATGGTCACACCTCTCGATCACTTTCCACTTTCATAATATGTGTATTTTAAATATAAAGTAGGTGCATTATTGTGTCTCATTCTCCTCTTATGAGACATGGAATTACCTTTTTTGTTTCTTATGATATCTCACTTCCTCTTTTTCTTCATGTAAGCATTTTTAATTGGGCTAAATAATTTTTCAACGTAAACTTGCCAATCATCATTAGTAACAAGTTCACATATAGAAATATCATGAGATACGAAGAGTACATCATAATCAAGTGAGTCATGGACTGTGAAGTGTGGTGGCCCTTCTAACTCATGAAGTAATACAAGCTTATCTGCAAACAAAAACTTAAAGCTTTGATCATTAGCAAATTTTCACACTTGCAAAAATGTCATCATTCGCAAAGTCAATATGTGCCAATTCGTCTAATAACATGAGCTCATTTGTAAAAATTTACTCAAATGTTTTCATCATCAGCATTAGAGATATAATGAGTGTGTATATTGTGAACCATATTTAGCTCAATGAGAGAACTCATCGTGTGCTAATCCATGTTGAATATATTCAATGCTACAGTTATATTTCCAAATGATAATTTCATGAGGCTACTACTATAATCTATTAATGCATTTGAAGTTGCAAGAAATAGTCTGCCTAAGATAATGAAAATTTAATTTCGTGGATTGAAAATCGGTTTAGTTTCTAAGATAATAAAGTTTATAGGAAAAAGAACTCGCCGACCTTGATGAGCATATCTTCAACTATACCAAGTGTTCTCTTGATTGAACGATCTGCTAGTTGTAATGTAATCTTGGTAAGTAGAAACTTTCCTAATCCTACTTGCTGATAAACAGTGTAAGGAAGCTAGTTGACACTTATCCCTAAATCATGCAAGCCCTGTCAAATGTAGTGCTTCCAATGGCGCATGAGATTCTGGGGGAGCCTGGATCATTACATTTGACAGGGAAGGAGTTAGACATGATTTGCGATATGTTTACTGGGAGAAAAACTTTTTCAGGAATGTTTATTACTTGTTTCTTAGTGCACAAATCCTTGAGAAATTTGGCATAAGTGGGAACCTGTTGTATGATATCATGTAGTAGAATGTTAATCTTCACCTGTTGAAATATTTTGAGAATCTTCTCTGCTTGTGGTAAAGGCTTTCTAAGTAGATTGAGATGTGGTGCTTTTAGCTTAGGAATAGGTTCATTCGAATAAGTGTGTGATGGCAATGAAGGTGATGGAGATGAATGTGGAGAAAGAGAGGGAAGAGATGGTGTAGCCTGCGGAATAGTTTGAGTGAGATCAGGAGATATAGCTACATTATTGTCCACTTGCATGCTAGATCTGAGCATGTGAATGCATTATAGTTGTGGACATGGGATGGAAAAGATTGAGAAAAGTTAGAGTTGGGATTCATTATTAGTTGGCTCGGAATGGTATCCGGTCCCTACTCACTCAGCTATTTAGCTAACTGTCCAACCCGCTATTCTATATTCTTGATCGATTGAGATTGTGCATGAAGTTGTTGGTCGGTCCTTTGTATAAAGTCAATAGATACCTTCATTAGATTTTGTATGTGTGTGTCTAAGTTGGATGTTGTCTTAAAAAAATTCTCTGCATCCCTCTCAAGTGTCGTTAGTCATCTATCATAATCATTATTAGACGCCTGTTGTGGATATGATTGATTATGTGCAGGTGATCTATTCTGGTTATTTCCTTGATTTGTAGCATTTGGATGTTGATATACACCCATATTAGGTAGAGGGTACATGTTGGAGTTGGAGGCTCATGATATTGCCCCTGACCCAATTAAAGATTTAGGTAGTTTCTCCAATTCGGATTATATGTAGGAACATAAGAACTGTTCATGAGTCATTCGTATAAGGCGTTAGCCTGCTCAAGTGTCGGACCCATAGGATTCATCAATAGTGGAGACTCCTCCATATGTGATTTTAAGTTCTATAATTGAAGTATGTGAGAACTTGTAATTAATTGACTTGACATATCTGTGGAGCACTAGGAGTTGCCAATGCTTTGATTCTCCTAGCAAGGGCTGCAATTTTAGCTTCGACAACTATAGAGCTATCGATGCTTGTTCGCAAAAGTCAATACATTGGGCTTCTCAGTAGGACATCTCACATATAATTTTTCATAATAGGTCCTCAAATAATTTCCATGCTTCATCCTCATTTTTCTCATGAACTCTCCCTGAAACATGGACTCAAGAAGAGTTTTGGATGTATAATCGAATCCTTCGTACAAGATTTTACATAATCTCCACTTTTCTATTACATAGTGGGAGCACTAAGCTAGTAAATTCTTGAACCATTCTAAGTACTTCAAAAAGAGTTCTCCCAACACTTGACGGAATTGAATAATAGTGTTTCATGTTTCGGCCGTTTTGGGAATGGGATAGTACTTCTTAAAACATACTATAGTGAATTCTTTCCAAGTAGTGATTGAATTAATAGGTATACTATACAATCACTTCTTGCCATTGTCTTTGAGAACAAACGGAATGAAATGAAGTTTAATTGCATCCTCAAAAAAGTGTTACAGTTTGATCATTACACACTTCCTGAAATTCACTGATAAAAAAATAAGCATCCTCAAAATCAGATCCAATGAATTTAGAAAACATGCTAATGTACAGAGGTTTTAATTCATAGCTATTACCCACTGCTTGTGGGAGCTATATGCACGATGATAGTGATGTGCGCAATGGGTAATATCAATTCTGAGTGATCGAAATCGGCTAGTTCATCTCGTCTTCCATAACTAAATCTGATCTCACTAGTCGACCAAAATGATCACGGTCCAATATGGCATGAACCCGCGGACATGACTGTATGTGTGAGTATCCTAGACTAAGGTAAGAAGTGTGATGTGGTGTGGTGAGATAAAACTGTGAAAGAAATATGATTAAATAAAAACGTGATGGTCCTACTGTTTTTACTGTTTTTATTTATTATTTTATTTTTTACAGAACCAGAGACCCAAAATACAAAACAAAAGAAAAACAAGGGGCAGTATCTCACCAGAGCTATCGCCAAATGGCGGTTCTAGCCGCCAATTAGTGACAGAACTAAAGAGATTGTCTCCCTGGTTTCTGCAATGCAATTCTTAAGCTCTTTTGATCCCCTTTTGTTTCCTGTATCTATTCCTCTATGTCCCTGTACACGCAACACACACTATTAACCTGTAAAACGCTAAAAAAAAAAAAAACAAGAAAATGCCGTCTACCCCTGTCAACTGTGCCAAAAACTTGATATGATAATTCTACTGCAAGTTCATAGTATCAGTTGTAGCGCAAATAGGTCGTTCTCAAGGGAACTAATTTTTTTTGCTATTTTACTCTTTTTATTATTCTAGCGAGTTAACTAATGAATTCTATATTGGTTTTAAATTATTCTAATTAGTTTAGGATATAAAATCCACTAATTCACAACCAAATATTATTTCTTTTATCTTCTTCCTATAGTAAAAAGTGATTTGTTTAGTTTAATCTTTATTTAAACTACCCTAAACATGAGCTATCAAGTAGTGTGCAATTATAACTCATCAAAATATGACTTTTCATAAAAATAAACTAAATTGATAGATAATTCTATGAATAAAATCAAAATCAATAACCCCGAAACCTAACTAGGTATAGGCTATCGAAGATTTAACTTAAGTATAACCTATCAAAGTATTAATCTTTGAGTATTATATTTTAATCTTTTCATAGGAAAATTGTTTTTTTTTATTTTATTTTAGAAAGAAGACAAATAAAATTAATACATTGTTGATTCCTAGTTTCATCCACATCTTAGAACTAAACTAAATTAGTTATGCATGATACTAGTTAACAAGATTTTATTTTTATCCATAGAAAGCATTAAAAATCCTATTTTTCCTAGAAATAATGAAGATCTATACTAGAAAGTAATTAAAACTATCTAGAAAGCAAATAAAATTTTATTACCTACTAGAAAGCGATGAATAACAAGAAACACCTTTTGAGCTTAAGTATTATAGTCGTCGCTCTTAGAGTTAATCTCCTAATCTTTATTAATTTCAAAATTACATAAATAAATCCTAATTTACAAGGATATAGCTAATATATAGGTCTCAGACTACCAAACTCTAATTCAGTTATAACTGCACAACTACAAAATTATAATAAAGTCCTTATAAAAATCCCAATTACAGAATCGAAAGTCTTGCCAGCAAATAGCGGCATTGACAGCTAAATAGCGGAGCTTAATTTTGCCAGAGAAATCCTAATCCGCATATGACTTAGCACAAAGAAATTGGCCCATATGGGCCCCATAATGTTGCCAAATGGCAGCAATTGTCGTTAAATGCGGCAAAAATTATGCTTTTGCCTTCTACTTTGCAGCACTGAGTTGTCTAGATTTTTTCTTTCCTTTTTCATGATTAAACACTTTAGTTGCTCGTGGATTTGTGTTCTTGTAGCTTTGTTCTCTTCGGCTCATTTTGGACTTAGTTTCGTAATCTGTCTCTTATTTCGTATTATATCTTTGTAGAAATGAATTTAACATGAAAAACACACTAAAAATATTTGAGTTTCATTATTTATATACAAAAAATTGATAACATGAGAGGTATAAGTATAAAATATATGACACTCATCAATACTCCACATACTTTTTTTGGGTTAATTTTAATCTAAAACTTCGAAATTCTAAGATTTGCCTCCATAACTCGAATTGGTATTTTCCACTTTTCTCATCTTATTGGCTAAGACAATGTCATTAAAAAAATACTATACACTAAGATATCTTATCTTCAATTACTCTAATAAACTCATCCATCACTATGACAAATATGAAGGGCTCATGCATATTTTGGATGCAATCCAATTTTGATCAAAAATTCACTTTTAGGATGCCACAAGTTATGTATTTGCTACTATTCTAACGTATATATTTTTGACTATATCAATATACTTAATAAGTGTTAGGATTTTAACTCCTACATATGTGGTAAATCATGACAAAACTCATGAATATCTAGTCTAAGTATTCAGCATAACCAAACTAAAGATTGGTAAAGACCAATACGATGAGTGTGGCGGATGTACTGATTTGATAAAGCTACAACGAGAATTTAGGAAAAAATCACTACAAGTGCAGAGCTCTGAAAAACCTTCATAAAGACACCAAGATTAGCTAAAATGGAATTTGGATATGAAAGTTATTACCATTCAAAGTTAGAAAGAACTAGCAGGAAGAATTGATGAAGGTTGTACAATATTATCAATTTCAATCAAGTTTTGGATATGATGTAGGTAGAACTGGAAAAATTTACGTAAAAAGAAGTTATAGAGTTTTCTTTCCAAAACTACTTGGATCATCTATATCGGACTTCAGGATCAAAACTTAAAACCATTTTACTAAATGACTGTTGATGGGGTCTTTGGACAGCCCAACGGAGCAACATGAGGGAAGATATTTTTTAGATGATTTTCTTATACAATTTAAATTGGATTATGATTTCTTTTGGATCCTTAATAGAATTTAAGATGGATTTTGATTTCTATAGGAATCTTGATGAAATTTAAGTTTGATTATGATGTCTTTTGAATCCTTAATGAAATTTAAGTTGGATTATAGTTTCTTTTGGATCCTTGGATTTAAGTTCGATTGATTTAATTAAAAAGAGTTTGAGGGTTTATTTATAGAGTATAAATCCTATTTATATACTGTCATCTTCAACGAATAAGATGTGGAAAAAGGTGGAGAAAAGAAGAAGAAAAGAGAGGGAAAAAAATAGAGAAAAAAATAGCTTCTCAAGAATTAAAACAAAAATATTGTGAGTTTTGATTCGTAGTTTGTGGAGATCTTTGTTTATCATCATGTCCTACTAACAGATGAGTACTTAATGTATGATTATGGTTATTTTCACTCGTTTATAATTTTTTACAATTTGATATTTGTAGATTTGAATTTTGAGTGGTGAGTCATTACTAGGTTTGAGATAGTTTAAGTGTATAACTCTATCTATGACTGTCTAGTGACTGTAGTGAAATCATTGTAATTGATTTGAGATTATAATGCAGTTCTTTCGTGGTTTTTCTCATTTGAATTTTCAACGTTAAAAATCTCTGTCTTAATCTATGTGATGATTAAGAATTATTCTGTGCTTTGATTGGTTAGTAATTTTTAATAATTAGTGTTTAAATTGATATCTATGAATAGCACACATTTCTGCAGTTGTTAGCATGGTTTTTCAATTGGTATGAGAGGGGTCAATTTTGTAAGAATTTGATCATTTTATTGATTTTGATGGATATTTCTAAAGAAGTACAATCGACTAATAGGGTACTCTTGTTAGATAGAAACAATTATATTATTTTTACATATTTTTCTAATTCAACTTGTAGGAGCATTTCAGATATCTCAGATACTAAAGAGAATAATAATGATTTTGATGAAGAAATTAATATTCAAGATGCTTATGATAATTTTTATAATGAGGCTTTGAAACTCAATAACCAAATATTAAGTTGTCCTTAAAATAAAAGTTGTTGAAAAAAAAGAAAGAAGAGCTCTCTTTATAACTGAATGTGCCCTTGAAAAGAATTGAAGAATTAGAAAGTGAAAAGCAAAATGTATTACTTGATATAAACTCTGCGCTTGAGAGTCGGACATAATGTCAAGCTACCAATATCAAATTGGAAAGTGAGACAAATACTTTGATATCTAACTTATCTGAATCTAACGCATCTTTTAAAAATTGATTAAAGGTAAATCAAAATTGGATGAGATTTTACAAGCTCAAATTATTGGAAAAAAAAGAATTATAAAATCAATTATACTTGCAAAGGGATTAACCATACAAATATTTTAGCAGCCTCATCAGTCACTATTACAAGAAGGATGTCAAGGCAAAATTAATTGAGCAGGGTAAAAAGCATTAGGAACTTACGTTTGCCAAACACGTATCAACACCAATGTCGGTTGTTAGGACATCAAAACTAGCACCACAATCATCTTTTGAAAGCCACTTATGCTAATAAGTGTTAAAATACAGAATAATTTTCCTCAACCCTCGCCATAATTTCAGATTTTTGGTGCAGTGGAAGGGTCTTTTAACATGGTATCAGAGCAATTCAGATTCAATTCTTGCAAGACGCACATTTAATTGTGGGTTTTTAAAAAATTATACCACTACGTAAAGCCCAGATTTTTGCCTAAAAATGGGCCTTCAACTTACGGGGGAGTGTTAAAATATAAAATAATTTTTTTCAACCCTCACCACAACTTCAGAGATTTGATATAGTGGAAGAGTCTTTCAACAATAAGGTAAAAACTTCTCCAAGCATTAGAACCGTCTTGGGTAAGACTAAAACTTCACCAAAAGTAAATATATCTCCTAACAATACAAAGGCAAAGTACAAGGTAATTTCTCCACCATCTTGGAATGGATACCTCAAACAGGTAAAAATAACCAATTCAAAATCAGAGGTAAATTATTAATGCTGGCATGTCACCACTGTGGTAGATTAGGACCTATGATCTGAATTGTGTTGAAATTTTATATCATCAGTCCTCGAAAGTTGTGAAAACAAAATAAATATGGATAAAAAAAGTCAAAATTAAATGGTTATTCTTAGTCCCCAAAATTTATAAAAATAAGAAATATGTGGATAGAAAAGTCAAAATTGCAACATCTTTATACTCAAAGATCTACTTATCATAGAAATACAATAGAGATTTACATAAATGAATAATTATATAGGTCTATACAGCCTAGGACATGGATTTTATGTATATTATTTTTAAACAAGTATGACATTCAAATATTTTATTATCTATTTATGTGAAGGGTGATTTATTATGTTATGATTAATATTATTATTAGACTTATTCATATTCATATATAGACAACTTCCATACTTAACATAGAGAGTAAAATAACTAAGTTTATTGCATAAATTCAATTTCAAGTATGATCGTACTTATTACTCTCATGTGATGAAAAATTGATAAAAGAAATTAAATGAGAATGTTTGCTCCTAGTGATGGAAAAGGACTACTAGGACTACCAAAATAGAGAGTACTCTAAAATTAATAGTTATTGTTACTTCTAATGAGAATGAAAGTCATCATCATAAAATAGGGAATATAAACTCATTTAGGATGAGATAAAGAACTAAAATGGAAAAGCATATGAAGGTATAAATGTTAGGAATTGGAAGTCGCAGCGGCAGAATTAAAATCAAAATTTTCCAATTCCGATTGTGGATCTGTCAACGGCGTTTAAATCGAGTAATAGAAAAACGTACCTTTTCTTTCGTGTTCGTCCTTTGCGTTCGATCTCAAGGAGCTAACGACTCGGATCAGCTCCATCTACCGGTATCCACACGAATAAGAATCCAACATGAACAGCGTGCTAACGCTTTCCACGTTCGTCCGTACGTCAGCCTTGAAGAGATCACGATCTCCTTCTCTCGGCACTTGACGTCTCGCTTTCTCTATCTAGGGTTTCTATTCGTGACTCTCAATCTCCCAAAAACCCTCAGAAAGTTACCGTCTCCTATTTTCTTTATCTAGGTTACGGTACTTTCTAATTAGTTATAGGATTATTAGATTTTCGAATTTTAAAAAGGATTAATTCGAAAATCCTTCATCTTATCAATTAACATTTAATCGATAAGATAATAAATTAAACAAACCTTATTTTAAATCTGTCCAACAGATTTAATTCAAATTATTTATTTAATTTAAATAAAGAGCCATTCGAATTTAATTTAATTTATCTTATAAATTAAATTTAAGATATCATATCCTATTAGTTTTAATTTGATATTATCTCATAAATTCAAATTTCAAAACTAATATGATATCTTTCTGATTATGTTAACTGTAAAATCTGATTTATCACATAAATCTGAATTTTAAGATTAACACAAAATTATAATATATATGTACATCATTCGAAGTTAATTTAATTTATCTTATAAATTAAATTTAAGATATCATATCCTATTAGTTTTAATTTGATATTATCTCATAAATTCAAATTTCAAAACTAATATGATATCTTTCTGATTATGTTAACTGTAAAATCTGATTTATCACATAAATCTGAATTCTAAAGATTAACACAAAATTATAATATATATATATATATATATATATATATATATATATATATATATATATATATATATATATATATATATATATATATATGTATATCAAATATACACACACATATATATATATATATACATATATAAATTTCGAAATTCACATATATATAATATTATATTTCTGAATTTTATATTTCTTATAAATATATATATATTATGATACATATATTTATCAAATAAATATTATATATATATATATAATTCATTAATCTTAGAATAAAAGATGCATTCATTGAATCTACACATATCTTTAGATTCAATGAATATGGATACCATAGCTCGTGTTGGGCTATTCTTGTGTGTGACCCTGTAGGCCCATATGAAGTTGGTAGTGGGCCAATGACGCCATTAACCCACAAGTCGCAAGTGGCCTCTAGCAAGACATTGCAACTACCCAGTTCATATGAGAATCGATGATCCGTTGCAACCTGTAATATGACCATATCACGTCCCCTTTGTCACACGATATTCTGGTCAATCATGAGGCACGGAAAACATCATCCTCCTTCCGTTGACCATTACTTTTCCGATTCTTGAGTAGACTGACTAATATAATAGAAACTCATTTCCATCGTAGTATGGCCATACATTTTCTCAGCCTTACTCATCGGGGGGGCCCAGTAATATCTCTCCACTAATGTGAGGGACAAATTCCATATTGACTACTCACATTCCTCTGCATGCAAACCACTAAACTCGATCATAGCCTTTATGATCATCCGGTTAAAGATGACTTTTGACTGTCAAAAACCAATGATCTTCATGTAGGAATTTATGATAGTCTCAGGTCTAAGGGCATAGTGATATGGTTACATATGAGATAAGCTTATGACTTGATCCATGCAGCTTTCTCATAGCGGGTCAGTCCAGCACCTTGAACCCTTTCAAGTGCCTGTGACTTTGACCCGTATCTCTATAACTAATCAAAGTCACACTAGTCTTATTTCATTTCTGTTCTCACAGAAATGACCGACCAAGGACGTTTAGAAAAAAAAACTGTTTTATCCAAGGATATAATTATCATATTGAACACGCAAATTATATGATAACAATAGGAGAAATTTATTAAATCACAATATTCAACGTATAATGATTGGCCCTAGGGCACAATTTCCAACAGCCTCCCACTTGCACTAGGTACAATCATTAATTTGCCTAATTCCCATTGTCCTAACATGACGCTCATGTTTAGCCTGTGCAAGTGCCTTGGTAAGTGGATCAGCAACATTGTCTTCTCCTCTACTTTGCATATTTTTATATCACCTCTATAATTGATTTCTCTAATAAGGTGAAAACGCCTGAGTATGTGTTTGGTTCTTTCATGTGACCTAGGCTCCTTGGCCTGTGCAATCGCACCATTGTTGTCACAGAACAAGTCTATTGGATTTGAGATGGTAGGCACCACCCCAAGTTCAGTGATGAACTTTCTGATCCAAACAGCTTTCTTAGCTGCATCCGATGCTGCTATATACTCAGCTTCTGTTGAAGAATCAGCTACAGTGCTCTGCTTAGAGCTCTTCCAGCTCACTGCTCCACCATTCAAAAGGAATACATATCCAGATTGCGATTTAGAATCATCTTGGTTAGTTTGGAAGCTTGCATCTGTGTAACCAGTTACAAAGAGTTCATCATCCAAACCGCCATATACCAAGAATAAATCATTAGTCCCTCTTAAGTATTTTAGGATATTCTTGACAGCAGTCCAATGACCCTCACCTGGATCTTGTTGATATCTGCTAGTCATGCTTAAGGCAAATGAGACATCCGGTCGAGTACATAACATGGCATACATGATGGATCCAATAGCCGAGGCATATGGAACCTTGCTCATGCGTTCTCGCTGATCAGGTGTACTAGGACGCAGATCTTTGCTGAGATAGATGCCGTGAGACATGGGCATATAACCCCTTTTTGAATCCTGCATACTGAACCTATGCAGTATCTTGTCTATATATGTACTCTGACTTAGGCCTATTAGCCTCTTGGATCTATCTCTATAGATTCTAATCCCTAAAATGTAAGTGGCTTCACCTAAGTCTTTCATCGAAAAAGACTTTCCTAACCAAGACTTGACACTCTGCAAGGTAGGAATGTCATTCCCAATGAGTAGGATGTCATCAACATAAAGTACTAGAAATACAACTGTGCTCCCACTGACCTTTTTGTAAACACAAGGTTCATCAATGTTTTGAATGAATCCAAACTCTTTGACTACTTCATCAAAATGATGATTCCAGCTCTGAGATGCTTGCTTCAATCCATAAATGGATCTTTGAAGCTTGCACACCTTACCAGAGCCCTCTGGACGCACAAAACCTTCAGGTTGTGTCATGTACACATCCTCAAGCAGCTTTCCATTAAGGAACGCTGTTTTGACGTCCATTTGCCATATTTCATAGTCATAATATGCTGCAATGGCAAGTAGGTTCCTGATTGATTTGGCCATTGTGACTGGAGAAAAGGTTTTATCATAGTCTACACCATGAGTTTGGATAAGACCCTTCGCAACCAATCGTGCCTTGAAGACATTTACTTTGCCATCCATGTCGGTCTTCTCCTTGAAGACCCACTTGCACCCGATGGTTTTTACACCTTCAGGTGGATCGACTAAGGTCCACACCTGATTGTCGTACATGGATTGCATTTCAGACTTCATGGCATTCAGCCATTTCTCAGAGTTTGGTCCCACTGTGGCCTCTCGATAGGTGGTTGGCTCATTCTGCTCAATGAGCAACACATCACGACTTTCAGTAATCAGAAATCCATATCTCTGAGGCTGATGTCGTGACCTATCAGACCTGCGTGGGCCTTGTGCTACTTGAGTAGGCTCAGAAACTTGTTGTGAGCCTTCCCTGTCTTCCATTTGTGGTTCTATGCTATCTTGTGACTCTCGAACTTCTTCGAGATGTACCTTGCTCCCACTGGTTCTTTTAGAGATGAACTCTCTTTCTAGAAAGATACCATTTCGAATAACAAACACTTTGTTATCGGTGGGATTATAGACATAGTATCCCTTTGTTTCCTTAGGATACCCCACAAAAGGCATTTTGAGGATTTCGGTGCTAATTTGTTTGAGGCTTGTTGCTTAACATACACCTCACATCCCCAAATTTTGAGAAAAGACAGACTAGGCTTCTTCCCAGTTCATATCTCATATGGTGTCTTTTCAATTGCCTTAGATGGAACACGATTTAGTGTGAACGCAGCTGTTTCTAGTGCGTGTCCCCAAAAGGACGGTGGAAGATCTGTTTGACTCATCATAGATCGAACCATATCCAATAGCGTTCGATTTCACCGCTCAGAAACGCCATTCCATTGTGGTGTTCCTGGAGGAGTTAATTGTGAGACTATCCCATAACCCCTAAGATGGTCAATAAATTCTTGGTTCAAATATTCACCACCTCGATCAGATCGAAGTGCTTTAATTGTTTTGCCAAGTTGATTTTGTACTTCATTTTGGAACATTTTGAACATTTCAAAAGATTCAAATTTATGCTTCATTAGATAGATATACCCATATCTACTGAAGTCATCTATAAAGGTAATGAAGTACAGATGACCCCCTCTGGCAGTGGTACTTAATGGTCCACATACATCTGTATGTATGAGGCCCAATAAGTCAGTGGCCCTCTCACTATGCCCAGTAAAAGGTGCTTTTGTCATCTTTCCTAATAAACAAGATTCGCAAGTATGATATGATTCAAAATCAAATGAGTTGAGAAGTCCATCTTGATGGAGCTTAGAAATGCGTTTCTCATTTATATGGCCTAGACGACAATGCCATAGGTAGGTAGGATTCAAATCATTTGACTTGATCCTTTTAGTTGTTACGTTATAGATATTTCCACTAGTAGGATATTCTAAATTTAAAAGATAATGACCAGAATGCAAATCACCATTAGCATAAAAAATATCATTACGATAAATGGAACATTTACTGTTCCCAGTAATAGAAGTGTAACCTTCCTTATCCAAATAAGAAAGAGAAATAATGTTACTACTCAAAGCAGGAACATAATAGCAATTGTTTAAAATTAACAAAAGCCCACTGGGCAAATTTATTTCATAAGTGCCTACAGCTAAAGCAGCAACTCTTGCTCTGTTTCTGACTTGTAGGTCCACTTCGCCCTTCTTCAGCTTTCTACTGTCCTTGAGACCCTGCACATTTGTACAAATGTGAGAACCACATGCAGTATCTAATACTCATGTAGAAGAAGTAGAAAGGTGAATATCTATAACATAAATACCTGAAGGAGTAGCCCCGCTATCCTTCTTCTTTTTCAGATCTTCCAGGTAGAGTTTGCAGTTCCTTTTCCAATGACCGGGTTCATTGCAAAAGAAACATACCCCTTCCTTTGGAGGCTTTGCCTTCTTGGCTGCAGGCTTGGTTTCGGGCTTGTTTGACTCTTTGGTCTTACCACCTGAGCCTTTACCCCTTTCCTTACTTTTGCCTTTCTTTTTCATGCCCTTTCCTTTCTGAACCATTAAAACAGTGTTAGGCTTTTTCTTGATACTTTGCTCAGCAGTTTTAAGCATCCCATGCAGTTCAGAAATAGATTTCTCCATGTTGTTCATGTTGTAGTCATAACGAACTGGTCATAACTTTCCGGGAGTGAGTTCAAGATCAAATCTGTAGCTAACTCCTGGGTGGGGGGAAATCCTAGTCTGTCAAGGTGATCAATGTACCTCTTCATCTTTAAGACATGAGTGCTAACTGATACACCCTCAACCATCTTGCAAGCATGTAGAGCCTTTGTGGTCTCATACCTTTCTTGTCTTGCTTGTTGCTGGAACATTTCCTTGAGATGCACAATCATCCCATGAACATCCATGTGTTCCAAATCTCTTTGAAGTTCAGGAACCATGGTAGCTAGCATTAAGCATCCTACATCCACAGAGTCATTAGCATGCTTCGTGTAAGCATCCCTTTGAGCTCTTGGAGCATTGGCTGCAGGCTCCTTAGGAATGGGCTCATCTAGGACATATGCTTTTCTTTCCTGTTTGAGAACAATTCTCAAGTTCCTGAACCAGTCAAGAAAGTTTGTCCCATTGAGTTTGTCCTTCTCAAGGACTGATTGTAACGATAATGTAGCAGTATTATTGGTCGACATGATTCTACAATGAAAAATATACAAATATTAATTAATAATCTCCCACTAAATTTAACAACCCTCAAAATAACAATTAGTGGGCCAAGATCCATATTTTGCTTGAATTTAAGTCCGCTTTGGCAGGATGCTTAAAACCAAGTTATTTAGGTAGGTAACTGCTTTACCAATTACATCACATGTAACTCTTAGATTTTATGGGATTTGATCATCATATGATCTGGCATGTTCAATCCCATCTAATGCCTTGAGACCCAAAACCGTTTTGATAATCTCAATTAAGTCAAAACAATAATAAACTTTGTGAGTAGCACCATTACTCACACTTGTCTCACCAAGATAACCCAATTGTATCCACTTTGGTGGAACATACGATTAAGCGATCTAGGCTTTGACAAGTGTTCATTAATTGACGGCATTATGACTTAGGATTTTGATTGGAGGGTTTAATTAATTATTTTAATTATCGTGGAATGATAAATACATATCGCGGTTGTATCTCATACAAACATTCATAGCATATGCATATAATGATCTAATTAAAAAAAAAGGCATAAATTAAACGTGATACAATATGGCTCACCTAGCCTAAATCCTCCCAAGCCAATGAGAGGACCTTTCTAAATAAGACAAGAAAAATACATAGAGAAATATCGTTTGAACATACGAGGGGATTGAGATGAGAAGAGAATGTACATTCAGAATATTTAGAAGATGGCATGGCACGCAGGCCGTATTTAAATTACAACCCTTGTAAAATGGAGCCATATTGTTCACCATACCCAAACAATTTCAGATAAAGGAAAAATAAAATCACAATAAATAAACAATTCATACAATATGAGAAGCAACAAATATTGTGATTAAACTATGTTGAATGAGTTGCTGCCTCAAAGATCCCATGGATTCAACAATCACATTGATTAATCCATTTAGTTTGAATAAATCCGAAAATACAATTAAATCCGTTTTACTAGATTCTGAATTTCAAAATTCTGGGCAAATTATCAGATTCTCATACATGTATCACATACATAAAATACCGAAACTAATCAAGGTGAACACAGAAAACTTCAACTTAAACGCACAATTAACCTGGCTCTGATACCACTGTTAGGAATTGGAAGTCGCAGCGGAAGAATTAAAATCAAAATTTTTCAATTCCAATTGTGGATCTGTCAACGGCGTTTAAATCGAGTAATAGAAAAACGTACCTTTTCTTTCGTGTTCGTTCTTTGCGTTCGATCTCAAGGAGCTAACGACTCGGATCAGCTCCCTCTACCGGTATCCACACGAATAAGAATCCAACACGAACAGCGTGCTAGCGCTTTCCACGTTCGTCCGTACATCAGCCTTGAAGAGATCACGATCTCCTTCTCTCGACACTTGACGTCTCGCTTTCTCTGTCTAGGGTTTCTATTCGTGATTCTCAATCTCCCAACCGTCTCCTATTTTCTTTATCTAGGTTACGGTACTTTCTAATTAGTTATAGGATTATTAGATTTTCGAATTTTAAAAAGGATTAATTCGAAAATCCTTCATCTTATCAATTAACATTTAATCGATAAGATAATAAATTAAACAAACCTTTTTTTAAATCTGTCCAACAGATTTAATTCAAATTATTTATTTAATTTAAATAAAGAGCCATTCGAATTTAATTTAATTTATCTTATAAATTAAATTTAAGATATCATATCCTATTAGTTTTAATTTGATATTATCTCATAAATTCAAATTTCAAAACTAATATGATATCTTTCTGATTATGTTAACTGTAAAATCTGATTTATCACATAAATCTAAATTTTAAGATTAACACAAAATTATAATATTATAATATATATGTACATCATTCGAAATTCATTTAATTTATCTTATAAATTAAATTTAAGATATCATATCCTATTAGTTTTAATTTGATATTATCTCATAAATTCAAATTTCAAAACTAATATGATATCTTTCTGATTATGTTAACTGTAAAATCTGATTTATCATATAAATCTGAATTTTAAAGATTAACACAAAATTATAATATTATAATATATATATATATATGTATATCAAATATACACACATATATATACATATATAAATTTCGAAATTCACATATATATAATATTATATTTCTGAATTTTATATTTCTAATATATATATATATATATATATATATATTTTGATACATATATTTATCAAATAAATATTATATATATATATATATATATATATATATATATATATATATATAATTCATTAACCCTAGAATAAAAGATGCATTCACTGAATCTAGACATATCTTTAGATTCAATGAATATGGACACCATAGCTCGTGTTGGGCTATTCTTGTGTGTGACCCTTTAGGCCCATATGAAGTTGGTAGTGGGCCAATGACGCCATTAACCCACAAGTCGCAAGTGGCCTCCAGTAAGACATTGCAACTACCCAATTCATATGAGAATCGATGATCTGTTGCAACCTGTAATGTGACCATATCACGTCCCATTTGTCACACGATATTCTGGTCAATCATGAGGCACGAAAAATGTCATCCTTCTTCCGATGACCATTACTTTCCCGATTCTTGAGTAGACTGACTAATATAATGGAAACTCATTTCCATCGTAGTATGGCCATACATTCTCAGCCTTACTCATCGGGGGGCCCAGTAATATCTCTCCACTAATGTGAGGGACAAATTCCATATTGACTACTCACATTCCTCTGCATGCAAACCACTAAACTCGATCATAGCCTTTATGATCATCCGGTTAAAGATGACTTTTGACTATGTCAAAAACTAATGATCTTCATGTAGGAATATATGATAGTCTCAGGTCTAAGGGCATAGTGACATGATTACATATGAGATAAGCTTATGACTTGATCGATGCAGCTTTCTCATAGCGGGTCAGTTCAGCACCTTGAACCCTTTCAAGTGCCTGTGACTTTGACTCGTATCTCTATATCTAATCAAAGTCACACTAGTCTTATTTCATTTCTGTTCCCACAGAAATGACCGACTAAGGACGTTTAATAAAAAAATTATTTTATCTAAGGATATAATTATCATATTGAACACGCAAATTATATGATAACAATAGGAGAAATTTATTAAATCACTATATTCAACGTACAATGATTGGCCCTAGGGCACAATTTCCAACAATAAACTCATCGAAGATGAGAAGTATTGGAAAAAAAATTCTTGAATATCACATTGAGGAAAAGAAATGTAAAAAACTGTTTGAAAATTGACATATGTCTCTTTGATTTAACATTGTTTATAAACTTTCTAATAATGTGGATATCTATATTATTATGAGTTTGTCAATATCTAACGAAAAGAAGGAGTAGTATATATTGAGATATATTGAGTTTCAAAGAGAAGTATATATGCAGAGAAGTGATATTGATTCACAATGTGCTTGTACTATATGTGTGTGTGTGTGTGTGTGTTCTTGTTATTTTTAATACATTTCGAGGATATACACACTTGATCTCGTTTTATTGCTTTTGGTATGCAAGATATCTGGGGTCATATGCTGAATAGAGTATTCTGTCACGAAATTGTCAAGGGAGAGATGGTTAGGATTTTTGCTCATACATGTGTAGAAAATTGTGATAAAATTTATGAAGATCCGGTCTAAGTATTTGCACATAGCCAAATTCAAGGTTGATAAAGATCATTATGACGGGTACGGCAAATATGCTGATTTGACAAAGGTACAATGAGAATATTAGGAATGTGTACTATAAAAGTGTGTATCTCTGAACGATCTTCATTATAGTAACGATCACTCAAATTTGGAAAGAAATAGCAACAAGAATTGATGAAGACTGTGCAATATTATCAAGTTCAAGCAAAGTTTTTAACATGATGCAAGCAGAACTAAATAACTTTGTGTAAGAACAAATTGTAGAGGTTAGAGTCTTATTTTCAACGCACCTGGTTTATCCAAATCAGATTTTGGGAACAAAAATTACAACCATTTTACATAAAGACTGTTGAAGAGCCCTTTAGACAATCCAATAGAGCAACATGAGAGAAGGTATTTTTTGGAGGATTTTTTTTATGGATATTAAGTTGGATTACGAATTCTTTTGGATACATGATATAGAATGTAAGTTGGATTATGATTTCTTTTGGATCGTTGATGGAATTTAAGTTGGATTATGATTTATTATGGATCCTTGGATTTAACTTCAACATATATGTTTAAAAAAGAGTTTGAGGATTTATTTGGAGAGTGTAAAATCCTATTTATATGTTGCCATTTTCAACGATGAAGGTGTTAAAAAAGGTGGAGCAAAGAAGAAAAGAGGGAAAGAAAAAGAGGCAAAAGATAGGTTCTCAAGAATGAAAAAGATATTTTTATTAAAGTTGAAGGAGATTTGATTCGTGATTTGTCGAGATCAACATCTACCATCATCTCCTACTAACAGACAAGTACTTAATATGTACTTATAAGAAAGACGGGTCTTTTTCGATGGTTGATAAGCGTTGCCTTACATATCAAAAGCGATGTTAAATTTATTTGCAACGATTTTGAAATCGGTTGTGCTTGCCACTGTTGTAGAAAATAATAGTAACGGTTTTGATTAAATATTGCAATGATTGTTACAACTGTTCCATAAGAATACATTTATAATGGTTAAATACAGCCATCGCGATATTCGATGCAACAGTTATTATAACTATGGCATGAAAATATTATAACTCAATAGTAACGTTTGTAGGAAAATGTTACAATATTCCTGCAATATTTATTAGAAATTATTGCAATTCATACTTACCTATTACAATAGTTATGAAAACCGTTGCAAATTATATATGTCTATTACAATGGTTAAGAAAGTCGTTGCCATTTAGGCATATTTATTAACAATGGTTAAAAAAACTGTTGCATTATATATATGCCTATTACAATATTTTTGAAAACCGTTGCAATAGGTTCTATTAAATTGCAATGGTTTAAAACTGTTACTAATTTAATGATAACGATTGGCAAAAACTGTTGCACATCTAATGACAACAGTTACTAATAACCGTCGTTAGTTTTTGCAACATTTATGGACTACCACAATTAACAAATTGTAATAATTACATAATCATTGTGATTAGTAATATGTATCTCACTACATATTATATTATTTCTTGTATACCAATATATCTACAGAATATTCATCAAATGAAATACATCAACAAGAACAACATGAGCCATTTCTAATGTTCCCAACAAGCTGGACTAGGCATACATATACAAAATAGATATTAACATTTTAAATAGAACAATAAAGTGACAAGTGAAGTTAACATAATCAAACTCGACATATGTAATAAAGTTCAAAATAAGTACAAACTATTGTTCTAAATTAATAAACTACAAATTGAACTCAAAATCATAACTATGGATATTCTTACAAAAAAAACAAAATATAAGTAATAAGATTCACTAGATGAAATTAAATAGAAGCTTCATGCATCGTCCATTTCTATGTCGTTAGTATCTTCACATCTTTATATATTAGGATTATCATCATCTTGGTCTACCTACAAAAAAATTTATAAGAATAATTAGAATAATAAAACTTGAGATTATATATGCACATACTATATGAATATATAAAAAAAGCTAAATTCCAGAATTAATAACTTGCATTTATAATAATTAAAACGGAGAGTTACAAAATTAACCAAGCTATTCAAAATTATTTGTGACAGTAGATATATATTGTTTAAATATCTAAAAGGCACTTTTTGCTTGAAGAGGCTGTGAAACAGTAAGTAGAGAACTATTAAATGAATCAGACATCTGGATATTTGGATTAACTTGTTTTATTTGAGCTAATATGTCTTGCAATCCATTCATCATCATTTCGTAGCTCCTTTTCATCTCAGCTACTCTCTGTTCTCTAGCAAGTAATTATGTGATGACATTATTAGATAGGAAACTATTTGTTGGTTTTCGTAAATCTGATAGTGTTATACCCTTGCTATGAAGTGGTACTTGGCCGGGATGGTATTTGAATACTTTCTTTAGAAAATTATCCCTGGCTATTTGTTTTCTGATGGTTGTGCAGTTGTTTAAATATTGCTCTTTAATTTATCTCCTTAAATATAAGGAACATTTTGGTCGTTGATTTCTCATAAACAATAAAAAAAATCAAAAATGTACTTCTAAATCCTTTTTTATTTATTTTCCTAAAAAATTATTTTAGGCCATTAGTTATATCAAGAAAAATCAAACTCTCTAATTCATTTATTTAAGAAAAATTGCACAAGCAAATTACCCTTGGTATAAAAAAACTTATTTTCATATTTTGGATATGAAAGATTTATATAATTCAATCCAATCTGAGAATTCATAAAGGAAGTATAATTTTGAAAAATAAATACTTATTAGATTGTGATTAAAAAATAATTAACTTTTTGTAATTTTTAATTACTATATAGAATTCTTTCTAAATGAACAAATTCAACTCAAAATTCTGCAGTACATAAAAATTGAAAACTATTATTATTTTTACATAGAATTTACTGTACAAATTGAATATGAAATTAAAATATAAAATAATTCTTTCTTCGAAATTAAATGTGTTACCTTAATTACGTGTGCGTGCAGAGGTGGAGGCAGAGGAGGATCACGGCCGCGTGCATGCACCGGCGGAGGTGTTTGGTTGCTACGGGTGCGTGCATTGTCGGTTGATCAGGATTGATCGTGCATTGTTGCAGATGCCTACGAGGATATTGGGAATGAGAGGAGGCGGAGGCCAAGGCGGGAGCTGCTGCAACTGCATGCGAGAGAGATCGGGAAAGAGAGGAGGCATGCTGCGGCTATGTGCGAGAGAGATCGGGAAAGAGAGGCGGAGGTGGGCTGCGTGCTTTGTTGGTTGATCGGGAGAGATTTGGAGAGATCGGGAGAGATTCTGGTATGTTTGAGAACGAGAGAGAGAGAGAGAGAGAGAGAGAGAGAGAGAGAGAGAGAGAGAGAGAGAGAATGAGAATTAGGTTAAACTAGGGAGAGGAAACTTCATGTGAGGAATTAAACCCTAGGATATTTATAATTAATTTTTTTTATTTTAGATAACATTAAAATTTTATTTTTTTTCAACTAATATGTCATGTAAAAATATAAGTTAATTAGATTATACAGAAAGTTAACTTATTTATGTTTAAAAGTATTTGTCAAAAAACAAAATTACTATTATATATTATATATTTCTAAAACATATATAACATATTTGTAGAATTAAAACCTAAATCTATTTAATATAAAATATTATATATACATGAACATATATATTTATACTTTCGATAAATTATGCAACATCAATATCTCAATTTTTCCTCTTTTAAAAATGACACACAAGAAAAATAATAAATCGAAAAAAATTAAAAAATGGAATAATTTTTTTTAAATATATTTTATTTTTGAATTTTTTTTATTTCTAATTATATTGTTAAATGGATAATCCTTGCAAAATTGTGAATAATAATTTGTTAAGAAATGAAGAAACTGAAAGAATAGCGGTCTTATTGGCTTCATATGAAATATCAGTAAAATCTGAGTCGCTGATATCACTACCTACCGTGATATTAGGCTTTAGGTAACAACTAAATTCTGCGTATCTATAAACTTAACGTAAACATTACTACATTTTATTTTAGCTATAAATATGATTCTAAATTAAACTTAAGTAATACAAAAATTATATATATGCGTAATTAATAAATAATTATTTGCATTTATGGATAATCAAATCATTTCCAAAATTTTTTTTAGCTACACTTTTATTAACCATTATATGTAAAACGTTGCAAATGATTGAATATGCTATTATAGTTATGCTAATCATCATTAAAATCTAATATTTAGAAACGAATTCTTAAAATGTTGCAGCAAAATTATCACAAAAAAGTTGTTACTTTGTAACAATTTTTTAAACCATTACAAAATAATCATTAGTGACAACTAACTAAGTGTTGCAATATAAACGTGACAAATAAGCTATATTTTGCAACATTTTTAAAAAACACTGTAAAATATAATATATTGAAATGGTTTTAGAAGAGTTACAGATTAACCATTGCAAAAAAAAAATATTTACTATAACGGTTAATTTAAGTATTGCTAAATATATTATATTACAATGGTTTTAAAAATGTTACACAATAACCATTGCAAAATATCCCCTTTTATTGTAGTATGATAACTTCTACTCATTTGTAATTATTTTATTATTTGATATTTGTTGATCTGTATCATAAATAGTGAGACATTGCTAGTTTTGAGACAATTTGAGTGTACAACTTTGTTTGTACATGTCTAGCAGACGAATTAGATTTTAGACTATTAGTCATCGTGACTGTCTAGCTACTATAGTCAAATCGATATAATTGGCTTCATATCTTAGTGTAGTTTTTTTCGTGGATTTTCCCTTTTTGATGTTCCATGTTAAAAATCTTTGTGTTAATCAATTTGATTTTTGAGAATTATTCTATGTTTTTATTGATTAGTTATTTTAATCATTGGTGTGTAAATTGATATTCGTCGAATAACACACATTTCTATAGTTATTAGCGTATTTTTCAATAAGAACTTGCTTTATCATTAAAATCCATCATAGTGTCTCTCTTAGTACCTTATCATAGGTTTTTTCTCAATTAATAAGAACTATATGTAAATTTCTACTTCTCTTTCGAAATTTCTCCATAAGTTGACAAAACAAATTAATAGTATTTGTCATTAATCGTCCTGGCATGACTCAATAAGGACCATATGCTTCATCTCTTTGAGGTCTTCAATTTGGTAATTTATATTCCTATTTTGGGACCGAAACTGGGGAGTTACGCTTGTTCAAAGTTTCCGATCGAAATTGACAATCATGATCTATTCAGTTCCAATCATCCATATCCATTATGATCTAATCTGATCTGGCCTATCTATTGGAATCTCTACTTATTCATTCTTTCTTGTCTTAATCTCAAATATTATTGATTCATACTCTCAAATCTCGTTTAGTGATAAAATCGAATGAGATTTCAAAAAGCGATCAATTAAATCTCGTCCATATGGTTGAAATCTAATCAAAACTAACTCGATTCAAATCAATCTTGTTGAGGATCCTGGGTGCCAAATATAGACCATCTAAGAGGTTTGGATGCCTATGATAGGCCATCAAGGGGGTTTTGGACCCTGTACTCTGAAAATTCCGATAAGTACCCCTCCATCCACTCCATTATCTGAAAAGACCGAATATCCTCCAATATATAGTCCTTTTGTAGGTTCTTGTGCTTGTTCAGTGATTATAAAGGCATTCCGATGAGTGATTTTGGTATTTCGCTTGTCCAATTTCGATGATTTTCAAAGTGTTCAACCTCAAGTCTCCTTTATTTCTTCCTCCAAATCCAAAGAGATTCTTCTAAAATCCATCTCATATTTTTATGCTATTTTAAATGATTTAGTTTACATTTACATAGGTTCTTAGATCAAAATCTTGGTTTTTTGTTTTGTTGTTTTTCCATTAAAATAAACTCTTCTTCAAATCACTTTAAACACCAAGCAATTGATTTTAAAATCACATATATACTGTTTTCAACTTAAATTTAGCATTAAAGCACTAGCTCCAAAGGAAACTTTCTTACGAGTAAAATCCTCTATATCCTAATTTTTATTTTATGCGATTTTCGATAAGATTCATTTACTAGAACCTCTTTCTAATCTCTGTTTGTTTTGTTTTATTAGTTTCTTTTTTTTGTGGTTTTGTTGGAGAATCTACAAGAAAGAAATAATAATTGAGGAAGTCGTCTTTCCAATAGTACAAATCCAAAATTTTTTCGAGTTCTGAACAGCTCAATATGGCGATTGCAATGCCTCATACTTTTCAAAAGCCCAAAAGTGGTATACACATGACTTCTGAACTCAACGTGGCAAATCATATTTGCCACAAATCTACATATCCAACAATATTCATATGCTCCATCAGAGATGGGTTGTTGCTTTTTTCCTACACGATCAATGCCTCTCCGATGCCTATGGACACTTGTTCCCGAATTGACTATAGTAGGAATTTTTTTCCTAATAGCCTTGAGCAATCTCACTTTTACTAGAAAGTCTTATGAATAATTTTACATTATCTAAATCCCCATAAATTTTTGCTTAGTTTTTTTTTTTTTTTTTTTTTTTTCTGAATACCACTACAGGATTGGTTGTATTTACTTTTTTTTTTTTTTTTTCATTTCCTAGCTTGTAATTTGTTTTCACATCAAGAAAATTAATTAGTTAGAAAAATAAAATGTATACTATTTCACACAATCCAATAACTTCCATAATGTTAGCCGTTAGTTTTTCTATCATATTTATCATTTATGACCATAGTTTCCATAATTTATCTTTTTATTTTTTTTCAGCCATATTGGTCTTTTCTCCCTTAACTCAAGTTCTTAATGCCCATTTACACCATCCTAAGATTTTTATGCCTTCTCCTCTATCAATTTCACCTCTCCCTAACCCAAAATTTTAACTCTTTTTCTTGCTTTCTTGCTGCATATGCGACAATTTAACACCAAAACACTCTTGATTTAAGTATTAATATTAATCTATTTATAAAAAAAAAAAAATCTATAGTTCAAAAAAATTAATCTATGTCTAATTCAATCTTTTTTGTGCATTCTCAACCTACAGAAAATCAAATGTAATCAATTTGAGAAAACAATGACCAATTCCAAATGCATATATATATATATATATATATATATATATATATATATATATATATATATATGAACTATATGTAATTTATAAGAATTAAATTTAATTTTCAATCGAGCGTAAATATGAATAGCCCATTAGCGACATGAACAAAATTAAAAAAACAGTAAAAAGGAAGCAAATATAGGTCAAGCATTAGAAATATTATATCTTGAACTAGGGTTAGGGTTCTTGAATTTCAACCCACCAAACATCAAATATAAAAATGCCAAATTAAAACTAAAACTTAGTTCTACTTGACAGCTAAATTAAGAATAATAAACTCATATTTTTCTAAATTTGTTACAATCGACAGCTCGACTACTTGAGGATGTCTTCCTCATTCATTCACAATGATAGTCCGAGTGTCTGCCCGTGACTTCGCTGCTGATTGGGGGGCCTCGAGACTTAAGGGCAAGCAATAAAGTAGTGGTGAGCAGTGATGAGCGGCATTGAGATTGCGGAAGGGAGAACAGAGGCAGGCAAGAGATGATCAAATTTGAAAAATTAAAGGAGGTTGTAACTCAATTTTCTAGACGCTTATACAAATTCTTTTATATTGTTCATTTCGGTCAAGGGTTTTAGTGCCCATCGATATTAAATTTTTAAATTTGATGTTTTATTTTTTTTTGCATTTCATATCTCGAATCGGTATTCCAAATTTAGATTTATTTGCCTAAATTTAATCGTATTTTTAAAGTTTTTCATAACCGTTGATTTTAACCTAGAGTTTTAATATTGATTGTTATCGATTTTTATCATCTATGATTTTTATCTCCCATTTGGATTTTGGAAATTAATTTTGCAAAATGCCTCATGACCGTCCTATTCCATACTATCTCTTTTAACATTTTAGGATTTTTTTTTGGAGATTGTCAATTTTTAGACCCATAAATAAATACTTCATTCATTTACCCTCCTTACACTCTCCATCCAATCTAATTTGTCCTTTTTGCTTGGATGGTGGTTGGGATAGTAAGGTGGCTAGGAAAGTCATTGCATATGGTGACTAGAGCATGAGAGGATTGGAGATTAAGAGCTTGAAAAGCATATATATATATATATATATATATATATATATATATATATATATATATAAAACTCTCTTTGACTCTCTCCCGTACAATTTTCCTTCTCTCTATCTCTCTCTCTCTCTCTCAAAGAAGAGCTCTAGCAGGAAAAGTAGGAGTCTAGCCAGGCTCTTAGCTCCATAAACAGATTTAACTAGTAAAACTATTTCCTTGTTCCAATAATGATTTTTCATCCATGCTTGCTCCTAACCTTCGGTTATATCCTTATATATGTAGTTTATTTTTTTTTAAAAAATCCATCTTGGCAGAAATGATCCTTGTGTTCTGTATGTGATGTTGAATTCATTCACTAATTTGAACCTTAAATTGAGCCAATTCACTAGTTCAAATTAAATGAATTAAGTGAATAGAAATAGGCTTCAAAAGTTGAGTACATAGCAAAGGAACAAAAAGGGAAGATGAAAAGATAGTCCCACATGGGATAGGGGAATGTAAGGATGTGGGTTTAAATATGATAGCTTGCTCCTTTACTTTGCTTATGTAAGAAGAGGAAAACCTTGAGCACCACGGGTGGTGCTACGCACCGCCCGCACCCGCACGCGCACGCGCGAGGGCGAATGGGCGTTTAGGGCGCATTGGGCAGTCTTCCTGCAACCAGGTTTTTCTTAATCCAGTTTCATAATTTTCTGATTAGGATAATATACTAGATAAAGAAGAACAGTTTGATGGTTTTTCTTTAACCAGTTTTCTTCTACTTCGAAACTGGAAAAAAATATAGACATAAACATAATTACAGAATTAATTTCCTATAAGACAACAGTAGCAATTCAGTGTAACTACAAAATCTGCCCTCTTGTGTTGATTGTGTTAATCTAAAACAATTCCGTATGCTTCAATCTGCAACCACAAAATAGTAACATATACTGTCATATGCAAATTTATAACCAACAATCTTAAAATCGAGTATTGCATGTTTTAGATTAACTTTTTAAGAATACAGTTTAAACAATTTTAGTTTGAACCTACATTCTTAAAATCGAATCTTGCATGTTTTAAATTAACTTTTTTAAGAATACAGTTTAAACATTTTGTTTAGAACCAACATTCTTAAAACTGAGTTTTGGAATTCTGTCACAATACCATAAATTAAGAATACTGTTATCAATTAGAACTCTGTTATAATAGTATTTAATCTTTAAACTGATATTTTGTTTTAGATTAAAATACTGTCATACTAGTAATCAATCACTAGTAATTTTAATTGCTTCTAGAGAAGACTAATTAATTCTGTTTTGTGTTTGGAGTTAGAATTATTTTTCAGTTTAGTTAAAATTTATTACAAGGCATTAAGATAGATAAATTTTAATATTTGTAGATGGCTTCTACATCTGATATGTCCACTGTGATAACTCCTGTCATGGTTACTCCAACTGTGCCTTCAAGCCAGTACGAGAAACCAGAGAAGTTCAGTGGCTCAGATTTTAAGAGATGGCAACAGAAAATGTTGTTCTATCTCACTACAATGAATCTGGCCAAGTACTTGAAGGAGACTGTGCCTACTCTTGTTGAAGATGATCAACAATCAGTGAAGGCGGTTGAAGCATGGAAACATGCGGACTTCTTGAGTAAGAACTATATCCTCAATGGTTTGGACAATATACTGTATAATGTATATAGTTCAGTTGCTACTGCTAAGGAACTCTGGGAGTCCTTAGACAAGAAATATAATACAGAAGATGCCGGCTCTAAGAAATATGTAGTCGGTAAGTTTCTGGATTATAAAATGGTTGATTCTAAAAATGTAATCAACCAAGTACAGGATCTTCAAGTGATCATTCATGAAATTCATGCTGAAGGTATGACTATCAGTGAATCTTTTCAAGTGGCTGCAATAATTGAAAAATTGCCACCATCTTGGAAAGAATTTAGATATTACCTAAAGCATAAACGAAAAGAAATAACACTTGAAGATCTAATTGTACGATTGAGGATTGAAGAAGATAACCGCCTTTCTGAAAAGAAAATTGGAAATCCATACAATGTTTCTAAAGCTAATGTTATGGAAAATTCCAATAAGTCTAATGACAGGAAGAGAAAGCACAATGGTGAAGACTCTAAGAGTGGTAACTCGAAGAGATTCAATGGCAAGTGCTACAACTGTGACAAGCCTGGACATCGTGCAAAGGACTGCCGTGTGCGAAAGGCACCAGATTCTTCGAAGAAGAAGAAGAAGCATCCTAATGCACATTTGGCCGAAGAAGAAAATCTTTGTGCAAATGTAGATGTAAATTGTACATCTGTTGTCTCAGAGGTTAACCTAATTGGTGGCAATTCTAAGGAATGGTGGGTGGATACTGGGGCCACTCGCCACATCTGCGCCAACAAGTGGATGTTCTCCACATATGAATCTGTGGAAGGAGAACTACTCTACATGGGTAACTCTGCAACCTCCAAGGTTGAAGGACGAGGCAATATTGTACTGAAGATGACTTCGGGGAAAGAACTTACTCTTACTGATGTACTTCATGTACCAGATGTCCGCAAGAATCTGGTCTCTGGTTCAGTCTTGAGTAAGAAAGGCTTTAGGCTTGTGTTTGAGTCTGATAAGTTTATACTCACAAAGAATGGTGTATATGTAGGTAAGGGGTATATGACCAATGGTCTGTTCAAAATAAATGTAATGACCATTGCCCCTAAGGTTATCAATAAAATTGATTCTTCTGTTTATATGACTGAGTCACCTTTTATTTGGCATGGAAGATTAGGACATGTTAATTATTATACTTTACAAAGATTAATAAATTTGAATATGTTGCCTAATTTCAATATAAACTTTGAAAATAAATGTGAAATATGTGTTGAATCAAAAATGACTAAGCTTCCATTTCACTCTATAGAACGTAGTACTGAACCTTTAGAATTAATTCATACAGATGTATGTGATTTAAAATCTATTCAAACTAGAGGTGGAAAGAAGTACTTTATTACGTTTATAGATGATTGTACTAGATATTGTTATGTATATCTACTTAGAACGAAAGATGAGGCAATTGAAATGTTTATACAATACAAAAATGAAGTTGAGAATCAACTTAGCAAAAAGATAAAAATGCTAAGAAGTGATAGAGGTGGTGAATATGAGTCACCATTTGCACAAATTTGTGCAGAACATGGTATTATACATCAAACAACTGCTCCTTACACTCCACAGCAAAATGGAATTGCTGAGCGTAAGAACAGAACTTTAAAAGAAATGATGAATGCCATGTTAACAAGTTCTGGTTTACCCCAGAACATGTGGGGGGAAGCTCTGCTTTCTGCCAATTATATTCTCAACAAGATACCCCAAAAGAAACTTGAGAAAACACCTTATGAATTATGGACAGGTCGAGCACCTAGTTATAAATTCTTAAGAGTGTGGGGGTGTCTAGCTAAGGTTGCAATTCCTACTCCGAAAAGGACTAAAATTGGACCTAAAACTATTGATTGTATATTCATTGGATATGCGCATAATAGCAGTGCTTATCGTTTCTTTGTCTTTAACTCTGATCATCCAGAGATACATAAGTATTCTATTATTGAATCTAGGAATGCTGTATTCTTTGAGAATGTATTTCCTAGTAAAGAACATGAATCAAGTTCCTCTAAAAGGACTTGTGATGATATAATAAGAGAAACAGAGTCTGATTCTGGAAATAAAACCAATGAGGATGAATGTAGACGGAGCAAAAGGGCCAGGATTAATAAATCATTTGGTCCGGATTTTCTAACATATATATTAGAAAAAGAACCTCAAACTTATAAAGAGGCTATGTCTACTCCTGAAGCTCCTTTTTGGAAAGAAGCTGTAAATAGTAAAATTGAATCAATTATTCAAAATCACACCTGGGAACTTGTGGATCTTCCTCCAGGAAGTAAACCATTAGGATATAAATGGATCTTTAAAAGAAAGATAAAACCTGATGGGTCTATAGATAAATACAAAGCTAGACTTGTAATAAAAGGCTATAGACAAAAGGAAGGTATTGACTATTTTGATACATATTCACCTGTAATAAGAATAACATCCATAAGATTAATAATTGCTTTTGCTGCATTATATAATCTTGAGCTTCATCAAATGGATGTTAAAACAGCATTTTTAAATGGTGAATTAGATGAAGAAATCTACATGGAACAACCTGAAGGGTTTGTAGTTTCAGGTAAAGAAAAGAAGGTGTGTAAACTTGTTAAGTCTCTTTATGGACTTAAACAAGCACCTAAACAATGGCATGAGAAGTTTGACCAAGTTATGTTGTCAAACGGATTTCGCTATAATGAATGCGATAAATGTGTATATGTAAAAGGGGATATGCACAACTATGTCATTGTATGTTTATATGTGGATGACATGATTATCACCGGTAGCACGGTGGCTCTAATTAAGGAAGTAAAAATCATGTTAACACGGAAATTTGATATGAAAGACTTAGGTATTGCAGATATTATTCTTGGTGTTAAAATCACCAAGACATCTGATGGATATACCTTATCCCAGTCACATTATATCGAGAAGATACTCGAAAAATTTGACAAGGGAAATACTGATATAGCTAAGACACCTGTAGATATGAGTCTACATCTTACAAAGAATATAGGTGCTAGTATATCACAGTTAGAATATTCTCAGATCATTGGCAGTCTTATGTATTTAATGAACTGCACAAGACCTGATATTGCATACTCAGTAAGCAAACTGAGTAGGTTTACAAGTAATCCAGGGGAGAACCACTGGAAAGCAATAGTTAGAGTACTCAAATATTTGAGGTACACTACTAACTATGGATTGCACTATACTAGATATCCAGCAGTGATTGAAGGATACACTGATGCTAACTGGATTACCGATTCAAAAGATATCAAATCCACAAGTGGATATATCTTTACTATTGGAGGTGCAGCCATCTCTTGGAAATCTTCTAAACAAACATGTATAGCCAGATCCACTATGGAATCTGAGTTTATAGCTTTAGATAAAGCTGGAGAAGAAGCAGAATGGCTTCGGAACTTTTTAGAAGATATTCCAATGTGGCCTAAACCTGTGTCAGCAATATGCATCCATTGCGATAATCAATCAGCAATTGGAAGGGCACAAAATGGATTATATAATGGAAAGTCACGACATATACGTCGTAGGCATGAAACTGTAAGACAGCTGCTTACAAACGGAATAATATCTCTTGATTATATAAAATCAAAAGATAATATTGCAGATCCATTAACAAAAGGCTTGACTAGAGATCAAGTATATAAGTTGTCAAGGGGAATGGGATTACAGCCTACTAAAGAGTAACTCCATAATGGCAACCCAACCTAGCTGACTGGAGATCCCAAGATCTAGGTTCAAAGGGACAACCGAATTGTGGGGGAACTCGAAAGAATCACTGAGGAAAATATTTCCTATCTCATTTCTATGGTAAAATAGTGATTACCTGCAATGTGTTAGGATAAGCTAAGCTTTTAATGATCCTTATATCTTAGAAATCTAAGTGGAGTATGGCAGGATACTCTTGATAAGAGATCACCTATGTGAGTGAGAAGGGGCCGCTTCTATGAGAATGAGAAAGGCTAAGTTCTCTAAGAGCACTCACAGAATTACCAGGTTGTCCAAGGCCAAAATGGACACAACATAGAATCTGATAAAGTTGAAAGAAATCGTGTGAATATTATTGTCTTAGTTTACATCAAAAGCTGAACAGTTCAAAAACATCGTGTTCACTGGTTAGCGAGTAAACTCGATAATATTTCACTAGGGAAGGTTCAAAGCCAAAAGCCACCTCTCCCGATGCGGTAACTTTCTATTACACTCTCTGGTTATTTGCATTAGAGTCTAAGCCATTTCATTCATGTGGGGGATTGTTGAATTCATTCACTAATTTGAACCTTAAATTGAGCCAATTCACTAGTTCAAATTAAATGAATTAAGTGAATAGAAATAGGCTTCAAAAGTTGAGTACATAGCAAAGGAACAAAAAGGGAAGATGAAAAGATAGTCCCACATGGGATAGGGGAATGTAAGGATGTGGGTTTAAATATGATAGCTTGCTCCTTTACTTTGCTTATGTAAGAAGAGGAAAACCTTGAGCACCACGGGTGGTGCTACGCACCGCACGCGCGTGTGCGAGGGCGAATGGGCGTTTAGGGCGCATTGGGCGCTTTAGAGGCGCACTTTGCACTTCGCACGTACGCAACGTCGCGAGGAGCTGAGGAGCCTTTGATTTTTGGTGCTATTGGATTCGGGTTGCCTCTATTGGGTTCAGAACTGAATGAATTCGACCTGCACCCGCCCCGTCAGTCAAGAGTCGTTGAAGTCCAACGGTCGGCGGTCCAACAGTCACCGGCCGCCGTCAACGGTTGCCGTTAAACGGTCACAACTGTTGAAACGGCCAACTGTTGCGACTGTTGAAATCTCAACCGTTGCGACTGTTGAAAACCTATAAATAGGGTAGGGTCTGGGTCAGTGAAAACAACAAGTTTTTTCTTTTCTCTTCTCTTTGTTCTTCTGCAGACAGAAGTTTCAGAATTTCTGTCTACAGAAGAAATCTGTTCATCATTTTCATAAGTCCAGTCCTGCATAACATATACCAGAGAGAACCTTTATCAGATTCGCCAGAGCAGAGGGATTGCAGCTTCCTTCCCTCTGCAGATCGATCGTTGTATCCTGGGAGATCGACGTCCAAGAAATCCAGAAGCGAACAGTGGAGGACGAATCGATTTTAAGGAGATAGTGTCCAACACTAGCCTCGATCTTCATCCTATCTGCTTCCTCTACTTCCTGTCAGTAAAGTCTTCTTCAGTCTCCCTGCAACCAGGTTTTTCTTAATCCAGTTTCATAATTTTCTGATTAGGATAATATACTAGATAAAAAAGAACAGTTTGATGGTTTTTCTTTAACCAGTTTTCTTCTACTTCGAAACTGGAAAAAAATATAGACATAAACATAATTACAGAATTAATTTCCTATAAGACAACAGTAGCAATTCAGTGTAACTACAAAATCTGCCCTCTTGTGTTGATTGTGTTAATCTAAAACAATTCCGTATGCTTCAATCTGCAACCACAAAATAGTAACATATACTGTCATATGCAAATTTGTAACCAACATGTGATGCACACCAAATTTCCGAGGGCTTTGATTCGAAGGGGCTGCCAAGTTGCCATGAT
Source organism: Dracaena cambodiana (assembly GCA_036321105.1). Taxonomy (NCBI): domain Eukaryota; kingdom Viridiplantae; phylum Streptophyta; class Magnoliopsida; order Asparagales; family Asparagaceae; genus Dracaena; species Dracaena cambodiana. The sequence goes on from JAYEPQ010000007.1 coordinate 17,286,422, forward strand.
TACCAGCAGCTAGCAACTGGAATGGTTCAAATCAACATGAAATTTGGGTCGAAAGTTTGTTATGATGCATTTAAGTATTTTAGCCCACTCTGTATTCACTAAACATACCGTGAGTTGATGAATCTCGATAATGTTCTAGATTTTTAGGTTCTCGAGATTTATTCCATGCTAACTTAATTCTACACACACACACATATATATATATATATATATATATATATATATATATATATATATATATATATATATATATATATATATACATACATACATATGCATATATACATACATACATATACATATATACATACATACATATACATATATACATACATACATATACATATATACATACATACATATACATATATACATACATACATATACATATATACATACATATATAAAAGTAAACGGAAAATTTACTAACAATGAAGAGAGTTTCTTCACCACTGCTTAGGTGGCCCAATAAAATTATTACAAGTGGTGTCACTTAAATGACAGTTAAGAGAATTCTTTTATTTGTTATCTTGAGTGGTACCACGTGTTATAATTTTATTGCGCCACCTAAACGGCGGTGAAAAAACTCCCTTCATCGCCGGTGAATTTCCCGTTCTCTCTCTATATATATATATATATTACAACATATTTTTATTAATTGGAATGGTAGGGAAATGATCCTCATGATGATCTTTGTTTCGTTCCATAGATTTTAAGATGAACTGACTTGATGAATTGTTACAGGATGGTGGACACAGCAAGGCTAGCGATCTCATATTGTTTCTGATACTTATATTTGATGTATAAGACATTTTGATGTAGTTAGAATTTTATATTGATTGCTTGATTCCTAGATTCCTACATAGAGGTGCAGACAGTGAGTGATAAATTGATTTCGAGGGCTTGGTTCCAATCTACGACAATTTTAAATATTATATTTGAAATACTCATGATGCAGTTTGTTTTAATTTAATCGAATAATAAAATTTATGATATAAATTATTCTCATTAAGTACATTTTCTTAACTTATTAGAATACATGATACTTAATGTGCATGATTGATATCTGAAATATGATGACATTGAAATTGATATGGAAAATTCTGAAAATAGACGTGTACACGATCTTGATCTAGGAATTTCTTTTTTCTATTATTCTTAAAGATAGACATGCATACAGTGTTGATACGGTTGTGCTATGGTGTTTCCGTACTTCGTTCATGTGTGTCATGTATTGACATGATGCAAATAGATATGTCTCTAACTTTATATAGAGATGAGTGGTTAATAGTAAACACCTCTTTATGACTTTGAATTCTGAGGTGAAAAGATTGGAGTAAGATTCCATTTTTTTTAAGAAGTGCAACTTCACTTGCCTCTAAGGGGGGCTCGCTCCAGGCTATAAACCATGTATCTATATCCTTGTTATTTTGGTATGACTAGAATTGCTTGTTTAATTTTTTGAAATTCATGATTTTTTCGGGCCAGTTAAGACTATTGGGTTCCACAGAATTCTTGCTTGATGCTATATAGATTTGTTGTATATTATGCTCAAACACGAATCATGTCTATATGTTGCATCATATCATACTTAGCAATTACTTGATCTGGTACTGACACACTTGTTTCATACTAGCACATGATATATGAACACCGATTACAAGTAACTTGATATATAATTCATGATACAGACACATGCTATGATACAGACACATGCTACTTGATACATGACTTATTGAATTCATGATACACAATATGCATGATTTATGCAAAAAACATGATAACATAGAAATTAAATTGGAATATCCTGAAAATAGATGTGTATGTAATCTTAATCTTATTATTTCTTGGTCATATTATTCTTGAGATATATATGCATATAGTCTTGACTTGGTTATGCTATAATGTTCCGGATTTGGTTCATTTATGTCATTTATTAACATTATTGGGTTAAGGGAAGTGTTCTACAAAAGTCTAGTGTTCACTCTAGTATGCACCAGCCATCGGATTAGTGACGTGGTGCAATGCGTGGGGCAACTATGCATAATGGTAATCTAGATTAGTTATATGTATAGTCACTCCACCCATTGCACCATGTAACCAAAAAAATGCCCCTAGTAAGCACCGGTCACCGGATTGGTGACATGGTGCAATGGGCAGGGAGACTATATATAAAGGCTAGATTTCCATTACATGTACTCGTCCCGCTTGTTGCACCATGTCACCAATCTGGTGACCGGTGCATACAAGTACCTTATTATATGAGGTTTCTAGTTTAGATTGCAATTGTTAGGGATCGGAATCTTTCACCATAGTAGCCTTAAATGGTACTGAGTTACCACTATCCCTTAGTTAGTCCTCTTAATTTGGATGTTTGTTAAATATGGAGTTTATTGTCTTCTCCAGTAAGATGTCTGTCACATTATTCAGTATGAAATGCTTAGATTACCTAGTGTCATGTCATAGTTCAACAATATGCCTCTGATGGTCAGGTTCTGGTATACACAAACACTCATATGATAATAGGAAAACGAATATCTGTCCATCTACTTAGCTTTAAATAAATGGAATATTAACCTGAACATTGGTTTATATGTTCATTTAGACCTAACATTTTCATATTTTACTCAGTATTTACTTGCTTTATATGCGTTTCACATGTCTAGAGTTACTACGACTAGGCACTTGACATATGTTGCTCATACACTCTCATCCATTACATTATTATTAGTACATTTTTCTTTTCCTTGTGCTCTACTTGTTGGATTAATTTTTTGGATTTCATATATTTGATTTTTCTATGTATATATGATTTCTATTATGGACATATAATTTATTTTAATATGGCGTAGAAACTGGCTTCAAAGAAACTGTGCCTATGTAGTTAGTTAAACCAGGCCGAATGCATGCTATTTTGCTTTAGTGTGTGATCTATCGTGCATTTCATTTAGATCTCTTTGGGAAAATGGTGAAGTTACATAGGCTAATAGGTTTTATAAAGAGGAGGAAGAGTAAAAGGAAAATTATTATAATTTTCCCATATTTTTTGGAATTTTTTTAGAGAAAAAACAATTGCTGTGAAGGAGCAACTCAAGACTATGAAAACAAAGAAGGTAATTTTATCTGTTAAATTTAACATTAATGTTACATATGGTTTTTGTGAACTATTTTACATAACATAATATTCCCAAAGAGTTTTGAGCAAAACGGAGGCTTCATTTACTTTATCCTTTTTTTCCAATGCTGATAAACGTTGCCTTAGATATCAAAACCGTTGCTAAATTTATTTGCAACAGTTTTGAAATCCGTTGTGCCATCGTTGCAAATAATACTAGAATGGTTTTGATTAAATATTGCAACGGTTGTTAGAACTATTTTGTAAGAATAAATTTGTAATGGTTAAATATAGCCGTTGCGATCTTCGATGCAATGATTATTATAACTGTAGCATTAAAAATGTTGCAACTCAATAGTAACGGTTGTAGGTAAATGTTACAATATTCCTGCAATATTTATCAGAAATTATTGCAATTTATACTTACCTATTACAATGTTTATGTAAACCGTTGCCAATTAAACATGTCTATTACAATGGTTAAAAAAAACCGTTGCTAGTTATACATATTTATTACAATGGTTATAAAATCCGTTGCCAATTAAACATGTCTATTACAATGGTTTAAAAAATCATCTCTATTTATACATATTTTGTAATACTATTGCATTTTATTTATGCCTATTACAATATTTTTAAAAACCGTTGCAATAGGTTCTATTAAATTGTAATGGTCTAAAACTGTTACTAATTTTTTATTACAGTTGGCAAAAAATATTGCATACCAAATAACAACATTTACTAATAACCGTTGCTAACGATTTGCAATGTTTCTGGACTATCATAGCTAACAAATTGTAATAATTACATAACCGTTGCGATTATAAATATATATCTCACTGCATATTATATTATTTCTTGTACACCAATATATCTACAAAATATTCATGAAATACATCAACAACAACAACAACATGAGCCCCTTTAAAAGTCCCCAACATGTTGGAGTAGGCATTTATATATGAAATAGATATTAACAATTTAAATAGAACAATAAAGAGACAAATGAAGTTAATATAATCATGTTTGACATATGTAATAACGTTCAAAATAATTAAGTGCAAACTATTATTCTAAATCAATAAATTATAAATTAAACTCAAAATCATTACTACGGATGTTCTTACAATAAAAACAAAATATAATTAATAAGTTTCACTTGATGAAATTAAATAAAATCTTCATGCATTGTTCCTTTCTATGCCGTTAGTATCTTTACCTCTTTCTATATTAGGGTTATCATCATCTTGGCCCACCTACAAAACAAATTTATAAAAATAATTAGAATAATAAAACTTGAGACTATATACATACATACTATATGAATACATAAAAAAACTAAATTTCAGAATTAATAACTTGCATTTATAATAATTGAAACTGAGAGTTACAAAATTAATCAACCTATTCAGAATTATCTGTGGCAGTAAATGTATATTGTTTAAGTATCTGAAAGACACTTTCTTCTTGAAGATGTTGTGGGATAGCAAGTAGAGGATTATTAATGAATCAGATATTTGGATTAACTTGCTTTATTTGAGCTAATATGTCTTGCAATCCATTCATCATCATTTCGTACTTCATCTCCATTGCAGCTACTCTCTGTTCTCTAGCAAGTAGTTCTGGGATGGCATTATTAGATAGAGAATTCATTGTTGGTTTTCATAAATTTGATAGTGTAATACCCTTTTCATATAGTTGTACTCGGCCGGGATGGTATTTGAATGCTTTCTTTATAAAATTATCTCTGGCTATTTTGTTTTCAGATGTTTCTGATGACTATGTAGTTATCTGGTCTAACTCAGACTTCAAATAACATAGAGATATCATATTAATATCTTGAAATTTAACATTCCATGTATATATATTTTGGAAATAGAAAAAACAATTCAAGATATTTCATTATCAATATTTAATATTCCATCCTTTCTCTTGTGAGTTATGATAAACATGTCAACTTCATCTGATGATTTCTCATTTGGCAGTCTCTTCTTCTATTGAACAAGTATAAACCAAAATAAATTAACATTTCATAATTTTATTTTCATGAGTGTATTTAAAATTTTTAAAAATTACATGTTTCTCTCAGACTCTAGTAAAACTTTTAGAACCCATCATATGCGTATATTTTGACTTCTTTCTATTGTTAGTGTTCTTCTCACTTTCAGCCTACAATCATTGAAGATAAAAAAATGTATGCATGTATAAATTTAATTGGATAATTAACTTTTAGATTTTATAAGTAAGATTATATACCTTTGATTTCTCTGAACTCCAATACTTTACCATGTGCTTCCATTGTTGCATTGGTACTGAAATGGGTCGATCATTGATTGCAGCTGATCTCCGTATGTGAGGGTTAAAGTGTTTCTTTTTCAATCGACCATGAATCGGCCTCAACCACAATCATCCCATCCTAAGGGAAATGAAGCAATGACCATCAAATCTGCTGCCAACAAAAAAATCACAAAATAATCGAGATTCTTTTAGATCGCAACGGACATACGCTTTCAAGGATGAGCAAATAGTGACCCTATTTAATTTACTCAATAAAAAGTGGATGCTCAGTTTACCCGAAAATCAGAGGTCAGAGGAAACTGGAAGAACAGAAGATCCCAAGTATTGTCTCTTCCATCAAAATATCGGGCACTCAACTAAGAATTGTTATGATATGAAAGATAAAATTCAGGCACTCGTCGATACAAATGTGATCTAGTTGAGACCTGAACAGAAGAAGGTGTTCGCGAATGCAATCTACAAAATTTGATGGCAAAATGCCGGAAAAAAAGAGAAAAAAAAAATCAAAAGGAAAAAATAAAAAAAAAGAGAAAAATATTCAAAAAAAGAAATAAAAAAGAAGAAAAGCGTATGAGTTTTTGTTGCCCAATACTACCAAGGCAACGGGATGAAAGTAAAACTCTTGCTAATTCTATCATACTGGGGTAATAGTATGAAATCAAACAGCCCAAAGTAAGAATGTCAGGCTATGCCCGCGTACAACGTGAGGCTAAGCCAGCGTAAAATCGTCCAAGGCATGATACTAACTCGGGACTCAGCCAGCGTAAAGTCATCCAGATGCGAGGCAAACTCAAGATTAAAGCAGCATGCATGGTTATACCAGTGCGAGGCTAAGCCAACACACATAATTCACTAGAATACAAAAGTGAACAGAAATATGAAGATAAGTTTTAGCTCCATATAGTCTATTGCAAAGAAGAGAAATCAGTCTATTACCACATGACGAAACTCATGGACATCCAAATAAGTCCCATGCAGGGGGTGGGATCCATATCCAACCAAACAAAGATATTTATGAAGCCAGCGCGAAGAACACTAGGCTAATACCTACGAGCAATGCAAGACTATGAAAAGCAAAGCCAACATATAGGACTCATTCAAAAGTGCAAAAGCTCCAAAATGCGTGGCTAATTTGCAATCTCGCGTAAAACAGTTGAAACGTGCACGTAACGCATACGTGCAGCGAGCCCAGCATCTGTCTTGCACGGCGAGCCCAACCTCCACATCGTGCAGCGAGTTCAGCCTTCACCTTGTGCGATGAGCCTAGCCTCAATCTTGATAATTTCATTACTGGAAGAGGCACAGAATACAAAGCAATATTGCAGCCGGATATAAAAATTTCAATATGCAAAGATAAGCCCGCGTGCTACAGACATAGTGCATGAGGCAGATCCAACGCTCAAAGAAATCCAAAATGCAAAACTAATTTTCAACCTCGCACAAACTTCAAAGAAGAAGAAGGCGGTCAATTGAATTACAATGACTACTCAAATGAGGCCCACATAGGGGTGGGACCCACACCAATCGGCATTATATATAAGCCTATCGCCTGATCAATCAAGACGGCGACAAGATGATGATGCTGATCAATGGAAAACTCTTGAAGAAATACTATATCTAGCCACCTTAAAAAAAAGGAGAAGGGAAGGCAAATGAATCAACTACCCAATGTTGTTAGAAGTAAAGAAAAAAAATCAAAAATTTCTCGCCAACCCTATCATACAGGGGGTAAGAGTATGAAACCAATTGCGCAATACCAAAAAGGTAAAGAGAAGAGGGAACATTTGGCATTTAATCCCAAACAAAACTCTCGACAACTCCTCATGCTGAGGGAAAAAGTATGGCTAGCCCAACGCAAACCGCGATTGGTAAAGGCGCATCAAATCTGTTCGTAGCTGGAAATTTGCTAAAAATCTCCTAACAAATTTGTCATAATATTATCCTATAAGGATACTCATGACCTAATGATCTAAAAGCAATGGGAGAGGAATTCAAATTCTCGACAACTCCTCATGCTGAGGTAAAAGTATGAACTACCCAATACTTCAAAAGCAAAGGGGAGAATGAACGTTTGGCATCTAAGGCCAAACAGGACCTTCGATAACTCATCATGCCGAGAGAAATAATATGGCTAGCCCAACACAATCGGCGATTGGTAGAGGCATATCAAATCTATTGATAGATGGGGGTTTGCTAAAAATCCCGTAAACCTATCACTTTAAGATCTTATCTCTGACAGCAAGATTTGAACAATCACAAACAATGCAATTTATGATCCCAACACGATCACCAGCTCTGTCTGTCAGCCAGGTGAGTCATCGGCTCTGTCTGTCAGTCAGACGAGCCACTTCATAAATTACTTAAATCCAATCACTTCAGTATGTTTAACAGTACAGTTCTGCCGAAACTCCTTGATACATTTTCTAAATAGCTCTACCAAGACCTTATGGGTACGTTTAACAGTACACCTCTGCTTATGATTCTTCAATCTCGATTCGAAAGTAATCGTCGGCTCTGTCAGTTAGTCAGGCGAGTCATCGATTCTGTTTGGCAATCCAAACGAATCTCATCACAGTCAAAATACTCAACTTGTTAAAGTATTTACATACTCTTAGCAAGTTTCATCTCTATGAACTCATCCACCGAGTCAACAAAAAAAATCCAAAGTATTTTAAAATTTTCAGAAGAAACAAAATTTTGAAAACTTTGGAGGGGGTCTTGTAGAACAATAAAAATAGTCCAGATCCAAAATTCGAGTTGGAATCCAAAATCCGAGTTCAGATCCAAAATTCGAGTTTGAGCCCGAGTCTGGATCCAAAAACTGAGTCCCTATCTAAAATCCGAATCCAAGGCCGAGTCCAGATCCAAAATCTAAGTCCGAATACAAGTCAAGATCTAAAATTCGAGTCTGAGTCTGAGTCTAGATCCAAAATCCGAGTCCAAGTCCGGATCCAAAATCTGAGTACAAATACGAATCCGAATTCAAATAATAATAATAATAATAATAAATAATAATAATATCAGCCTCGCACCCACGCGAGGCTGGGAACCTCGCGTGGAAGCAAGGTTGAGAAACTCCCATGCAAAACGAAAAAAGAAACAAAAATTAAATTAAAAAAAAGAAAAATTTAAGCTAGCCTCGTAAGCCTCACGTGGAAGCGAGGCTGGAAACCATGCAAAATTCAAAAAAAAAATCTGGTGAGCCTCGCACCCACGCGAGGCTCAGCCTCGCATGGAAGCGAGGCTCATGAGCGCCCCTGCAAATTAAACAAAAAAAATATTTTTCATGGCATGAGCCTCCTACCCTCGCGAGGCTCAAGCCAAGAAAAAGAAGAAAGAGAAAAAAGAAAAGAAGAAGAAAAGAAAAAGAAGAAGAAAAAGAAAAAATTAAAAAAAAATTCTCTTTCTATCTATCTTTCTCTCTCTCATTAGCCCCGTTCGGTCACTCGCTCGCCTCGTTCGGTTGCCCGATTTTACACAATAAGCTCCCAACTTCATGCACGCAATATATTTTTGTCCAATCCCCAATTATTTTGCAATTTCTAATGCTATTCAAAGAATCAAATTAATTTTGGATGAAAACTTTAAAATTAATTTCCTTAGAGTTTGGAAAATTCTATGATTTTTAATCAAACTCAAATTAATTTTTGGATGAAAAATCTTAGGTTAATTTTATTAGAGTTTGATAATTATGCAAATTCTAATTAAATTCTAATTTGAGTTTAAATGATTTTGGGTGCAGAAACAGGACACGTTTAAATGAATCTGGAGAAAATCAAATAAAAAAAAATTCGAATATCTCATCAAGATTACAAAGAGATTTCGATTCTATCTAAAAAGAAACCGGATCTTCTTCCTATCTATAAGGAAAGATCTTCAATAACCGGGGGCCTATAAATACCCCTCAAGAGAGCTCAAAGAGGACATTTGGAAAATCGATCTACGTGCGAGTGCCTCAAAGCCTTGCAACAAAAAAAGAGAAGACCTTCGGCGAGATCTTTCTCGTTCGAGCTTCCTCCAAAAATTAGAAAAGACGCTCAAGAATTTTCTATCGCCTCCAAACGATCGACATTATATCGTCAATGGGAAAGAACAAATCCCCATAACTGTCTCAAATCCCACATCTTCTGTAAAAAGATAGCGACGATCTATAAGTCCTCTCGGTCTATTTTTTATTTTTTTCATTATAATTCGAAAAAGATGAATTTTTGATAATTTGTAATTTTTCTCTATCAATGACAGTGGAAAGATCCAACACTGTTTCAACCGAAAACATATGCCACCATCATATTATCTTTTCAAAGAAAAGAAGGTTTCATAATCCTGTAACTAAATTAAATTTTCACCTTTATATGAAGAAGATATGTCCACATAATAGTCAAGTGGAATCCCCAAAAAAACCAACTTCTAGTAGCAAAAAAGAGGGGCACATTTCAATTAGGACAGCCCCAAAAATGTGTAATTAACATTAAAGTGCAATTTCCATATTTTAAAGTATCATACCCTTACTCAATGTAATAAAAGTAATACCTTCTCAAGAAGAAATTTTATCATAATACTTCATGTTGCATCCTATTTAAAATTCATCATGCCGGTAACTATAACCTAAAAATGAGATTTTTTTTTTTTTTTTTTTAATGAAGCAGAATTCACTACTAATAAGTGAAACAATAATATATACATGCAGACACTCAGAGAGATTATAGTGTCAAATAAATAATAAAGAAGACATATCTAAATTCCATCTTGTTGTTCAATTGGTTTACATTGCTTTAGTAAAAACCTTGAAGTAAACGAACATTTCTAAAATATCAACTATTATTCAGAATTAACACTGCAGTAAACAGATTTAACTTTTCAATTATAACATGCAGGCATGCATACCTACCCCATGCCAGCATGCGCATACAATCAGAAGCCGAATACTTGTAACCTAACCGGTTGAACTAATGACACATCAATGCTATCTCTTTATAGTAACTCAACATACTTATTTCGATTAAATAAGCATCAATAATTTTGACAAAAGCTTTATCTTTAATTTCTACCACTAACATTATAATCAACAACCCATGGGCTCTTTCCAAATTTAAAATTCAGTTCTGCCTCACGATCAGGTCACATCCTTAAATTAACTACTTAAGTTTTATCTATTGCTAGATTACCTCCTTCGAATGAATGTGTTTTTATTTTCTTTCTTTTCTTTTTTTTCACCTCTACAAACTAAATATGAAATTAAAATATATAATAGTTCTTTTTTTGAAATTAAATGTGTTACATTACTTGCATGTGCGTGCAGAGGTGGAGGCAGAGGCGGATCACAGCCGCGTGCGTGCACCGACTGAGGCGGAAACAGAGGCATTCAATGTGTGTGCTGCGAAGGTGGAGGCGATCGCGAGGCGAAGGCGGAGACGGCTGTGTGTGTGAGAGATGGGGAAGGAGGCGGAAGTGGCTGCGGGTTTTCTTAGAGAACGAGAGAGATCGATTTTTTTTTTTTAGAGAGAGAGAGAGAGAACGGGAGAAGTTTACGCGAGAGAGAGAGAGAGAGAGAGAGGGAGAAGTTTATGAGAGAGAGAAAACGGGAATTAGGGCATATTGGAGAGAGGAAACGTCGTGTGAGAAGATAAACCCTAGGATATTTATAATTAATTTTTTAATTTTAAATAACATTAAAAGTTTTTTTTAAAACTAATATCTCATGTAAAAATATAAGTGAATTAGATTACATAGAAAGTTAACTTATTTATGTTTAAAAATATTTCTTAAAAAATAAAATTACTATTACATATTATATATTTCTAAAACATATATAACATATTTGTAGAATTAAAACATAGATCTTTTTAATATAAAATATTATATATATATATATATATATATATATATATATATATATATATATATATATGTGTGTGTGTGTGTGTGTGTGTGTGTGTGTGTGTGTGTGTGTCCATATATATATATATATATATATATATATATATATATATATATATATATATATATATATATATATATATATATATATATATATATATATATATATATATATATATATATATATATATATATATATATATATATATATATTATATACTTCATCTTGATGATGTTGAGGAACTTTTGTTTAATATTGACCAAAAATTCCTGCAGATTAAAAAAATATAAGGGAAAAATACTTCATACTCTATGTTTGAAATCGAGTAAATTCTTATATTCAACCACATGAATGGGATAAAAGTTTTAATTAGAGTTTTGATATTATTAATATGAATAAGATATATTTTATGCACAAATAGTACATTCTCAGTTCGTGAGAAATATCCTAACAAACTTAATTATTTTTAAAAAAATCTAATATTTATACTTTCGATAAATTATGTAACATCAATATATCAATTTTTTCTCTTTTAAAAATGATGCACAAGAAAAACAATAAATTGAAAAATATCAAAGTAAAGGAATAATTTTTTTAAAATATATTTTATTTCTGAATTTTTTTTATTTCTAATTATATGGTTAAATGGCTAATCCTTGCAAAATTATGAATAACAATTTGTTAAGAAATAATGCAACTGAAAGAATAGCATTCTTGTTGGCTTCATATAAAAAATTGGTGAAATCTGAATCACTGATATCACTACCTACCATGATATTAGGCTTCAGGCAACGACTAAATTCTACGTATCTGTAAAGTTAATATAAACATTACTACATGTTATTTTAGCTATATATGATCTAAATTAAACTTCACAAGTACAAAAATTATATATATATATATATATATATATATATATATATATATATATATATATATATATATATATATATATATATATATATATATATATATATATATATATATATATATATATATATATATATATATATATATATATATATATATATATATATATATATATATATATATATATATATATATATATATATATATATATATATATATATATATATATATATATATATATACATATACATATATATATATATATATATACATATATATATATATATATACATATATATATATATATATATATACATATATATATATATATACATATATATATATATATATATATATATATATATATATATACATATATATATATATATATACATATATATATATATATATATACATATATATATATATATATATATATATATACATATATATATATATATATATATATATATATATATATATATATATATATATATGTATATATATGTATATATATGTATTTATATGTATGTATGTATGTATGTATGTATATATATATCTATATATATATATATATATATATATATATATATATATATATATATATATATATATATATATATATATATATATATATATATATATATATATATATATATATATATATATATATATATATATATATATATATATATATATATATATATATATATATATATATATATATATGCTTAATTAGTAAATAATCATTTTCATTTTTGGATAATCAAATCATTTCCAAATATTTTATTTAGCTACACTTTTATTAACCATTGTACGTAAAACATTGCAAATGATTGAATATACTGTTACAGTTATGCTAACCGTCATTAAAATCTAATATTTACAAACGATTCTTAAAATGTTGGAGCAAAATTTTCACAAAAAATGTTACTTAGTAACAATTGTTTAAACCGTTACAAAATAATCATTTAGTAAGAATTAAATAAGTGTTGCAACATAAACGTGACAAATAAACTATCTTTTGCAATATGTTTTAAAAATATTGTAAAATATAATATATCGAAATGGTTTTTGAAGAGTTATAGAGTAACCATTGTAAAAAAAAAGATTTATTGTAACAGTTAATTTAAGTATTACTAAATATATTATATTACAATGGTTTTAAAACTGTTGCACAATAACCATTGCAAATTATCCCCTTTACTTGTAGTGTTGTAGTGCTGCATGGAAGTAAAATGGAATGTGTATTTGTTTATATGGAAATAGAATAGAAGTAGTGTAAGCAAAGCTACTTCCACTATTTTATTTGTTTATTTAGCCAAGAAGATATTTAGAAGCTACTTTCACTAAAATAATAGGGATTCTATATAGCAATCTTACTTCCTCTTTTCTCTCTCTCATTATTTATTGGAAATGCTCTTGAAGCTTAAGAAATAAGGTAAATTAATATTTTTTTTATTAGTTTCTTATCATTACTTTTCAATTCTACACAAGTAACAAATAAATTAATATTATTATTTATTTTATTTGATAATAAAATAATATTTTCTCTATTCCAATCCTTACTTCCAAGTGTGAGTATACAAACACTTGAACTCTGTTGAAGAACTGTCTTTTTAAACTTTCATTTTGAAAACTACTTTTATTTTTCTTCACTAATTCACCCACTTCTAAGAGTCAAAGAGAGCCGTAGTGAAAGTAATGTTACTTTGATTACTTAATTTATTTATTTAGTCAGAAAGGGAATTGGAAATTACTTCCACTAGAATGATGTGGATTTTATGTGACAACTCTACATTTAATTTTTTCTTCAATTCATTTTTTAGTAGAAGAGCTTATAAAGCTCTAGAAATAAGACAAAATATTATATTTTATTTAATTCTCATAATTATATTTTAAATTTAGTGCATGAAACAAATAAAATATTATTATTATAATATTATATTAAAAATAGGATAATACTATTTCTACTTCATACTTTACTATCTCCAAAAATTAACATACAAAGACTATAGAGTTTTATTGAAAACGGTTCTCGGTGAACTTTCATTTTGAGAGGAATTCTAGTTTTCTTCCTCTTCCTCTGTTTCGCACATCAAAACATGCCCAAAGACGTGAGCTTAGAGGAAAAAAGCTTCGTTAAATTTCTCTAGTACTTGTTAAGAAAAGTTTCATTGTTTCGCTACATTGGCATTCGATACAGTAGCACATTCAACTCTCTCCCAATCAGCAGTCAAATCGTATTTTCTCTCAACGAATCATGAGCAGCAATAGACTGACGTGCTCACATGCCATGCTTTAGCGCTGGCCAAACTCCAAACCCCACCGTCTCGTTAGCTGATATTGATGCTTGCTTCCTAGAGAACTGCCCCAAAGCTCCACCACGCTCATTTTTCATCCCAGTTTGCACTGAATGATTGAATCTGATAAAAGCTACACGTCATTCAAAGTAAATCAACCTAAAACTTTGACAGTTCAATGCTATGTCTCGATTAAAAGAAGAGGCCAGAAGGAGCCAATGATGCTTGCTCTCCTAACATGACGAACGCATTGGCCTTTTTTCTGTGCTCAATCAAAATATGAATCCAACGCTCTCCATAATAATAGATCCTGCAAGCTTCTCTGGAACCAGAAAAAAGACCCAAACTCCGGAGATCCACAGAAAAATTGAACAGTAACTAGACACGGTTTGCAGCAGCAGCAAGATGTGACTACACCCCGCACGTTATTTGGATCTAAATGAGAGAAGTGATTGGATTCCATCCATAGTCTTTTCAAACTCCCCAAATTCATCTAACGTTTACAAACAGTCTACAACAATTTAACACAAACTTCACCATAGTTCACTACTACTACTACTACTACTAACATAACTACAATCAATAATTTAGCTAACAAACAAAACAAGCAAGAAATCAATTGAACATTGTGATCATCTGAGCCACCTTCTGATATCGCTCGTTGACGACGGTGATATCTCCCCGCCGCACGATGATGACACGTTCGACATCTGCTCAAACCACCCTGCGGCGCTCTTGAAGCTCGGGTTACGCAAGTATGGGTCCGGAACGGGGAAGGACAGCCGCTTCTTGACGGACGCGGACCGGTCCCTCTCGGGCGTGGCCGGCCGCTGCCTCGGCGCGCTCTGTGACCGGACGCGTGCGCGCGCCGACTCTGTTGCCGCCATGTAGTTCGGTATTGTTGTTTGTTGGTGCCTAGTGACCCCATTGCCGTTGTAGTTGTAGAAGGCGGTTACGCTGGGAGTGTTCGACGAAATGCTGGTTCGGTCCTCGCGCACACAGCGGGGGCTTGCGGAGCGGACTTGGATGGACCGGGCCCTGGGAGGGGAGGGAGTGATTGGGGTGTGGTGGGATTTGTGGACGGGGCTGGATGTGACCGGCTGATGCTGCTGCTGCCTTCTGTTGGTAGGTGTCGAGTAGGAGTAAGGCCGGCCCGTGTCGATTTCGAGAGTCTTGATCGGGTCGCGGTGGTCCATCGAAGCTCTCGCTCTGCTGCTGCTGATTCGGTTGTCGAATGACGATCGCGAGGCCATCCATCGGTCAAGCCATCGCGGTGGCTCTTGGTCCACTGCTTCAACTCTTTCCATTACTTGTTCTTCTTCGAGCGGCTGAGACAGATTCCTATCTGATCTCCATATCTATGTCTCAAAAACAGAGTAATATTAAGTTGAGAATAGCGAAGCCGAGGGAAAAATCAAAGAAACTTTAATATTACTACCTGCTGCGAGAATGCATAAGAGAGTGCCCGCCCTCTTTTCAGTGCAGCTTCCTTCCTGCTCTGCAGCATTGCTTGGATCTCCTCGATTGTCCGCGGCCGGTCGTCCCAATCGTCTGCTAAGCTACTGGACTGCATCGACTAGCTCCGATTCAAAAAAAAAACACGAATAATTAACCAAAGATTAAATAGGATCGCAGCTCACCATGGATCTTCGCTCCGTCATCTCTTGCAGATATCTAGAGTCCCAAAGAGAAGTGTCGCAACTGAGCGAAGACTTGGTGCTGCCGCATACAGCTCCACCGTCTTGCGTCAGTCTCATCCGCTGGTCTCTCACTCTCGCCTGCACTCTCACGAGAGCTTGCATACATCTCAGCGTCATGTTCGCTTGCTTTCTCACGTTGTGCCCTCTCACCAACGCCTGCAGCTTCACTAATCCCTTCAGCGCTCTCAACGCCCTCCTCGCCTTCAGTCAAACTCAAAACCCGTTAATAAAAACCGAAATCAAAATCGAGAGGGAGAAGAAAAAATGTATACAAATAAATAACTTGCCAGATAGCCTCTGAACGCAGTCTGTATAACAACGGCAGCGCAATGCTCTTTAAGCAAGCCAGGATTTGGCCGCGTCAGCCTCACGACCTCTGCCGCCGCCTGCGCCGTCGCGACCGCAGCCTCCGCTGTGGCGGCAGTCGCCACTGCCAGTGCAATAGCGTGCCTCTGTTCTGCCGTCACTGTCGCCGCAGCCGCCACCACTGGTGCAGGCGCCTTCACTTGCTGCTGCAGCTGCTGCGGCTGGTCTTGGCTTGTGGTGTTCTTGCGAAACAACCATCGCCGCTTCTCCCGTTTCTGCTCGAAACGGAAACGGAAGCCAACTATTTTGATTAATGAAAGAGAGAATCGCAAAAATCAAAGGAACATGAAATGGGTACGAATTACCTTTTCTTCCTCCTCTTGCTCGTGCTCTTCGCGCTGCCTCGACGGTTTCTCCTTGTCTTTGGAAGGTGATCTAAAGGCTCTCCTGACGGCCGTGAGCCAAGAGCTCCCTCCCTTCTTGCCCATGAGCAAGCTCTCCACACATTAATTCCAAATATTACCCAGAGTAACTGCTAACAGTAAAAGAGCTAGAGAAGAGAGCAGAGCATCGCATTGAACAAACTTCCTTAAAGAGGCGAGGACAGCTATCATCTCCCCATGCTACAAGCCAATAATATAATACTACTACTCGTGGTGGTTGCAGAGTACTCGATCGATTGCATTTGCTTTTGCTAGCTCTGCGTAGCTCTGAGCAGGCTGAGCTCGCTCTTGACGCTGAGCAGAGCAATGCGAGGCATGGATACTGCGCCTCTTTTTAGCGTTGGGCGTAGGGAAAAGGAAGGACCCGACCTCGAAGCAAGCTCACCCCTGTCGTCTGGGGCCCGCCATAGAGGGGCACAAATTAAAGACACATTAACGGGTAGTGGGGTTGGGTTAAAAATTGAAATTAAATTAAATATCTGGCAGGGGTTAGGGTTAGGGTTGGGTTGGAGTGAGTGGTGCTTGGCAGAAGGCTGACAGCGGCAGCAAAAGCTAAGCAGAGAGAGAAGGGGATATGATTAAAATGAATGAGTGAGAGAGAGAGCGGGGGGGGGGGGGGGGGGGGGGGGGGGATCTCGAGATGGAGGAAAGAAAGAGAGCGTTGAAGAGCAAGAAGCTCACCTAGCAGAGTTGGCGACCGTTGCTGCTGGGTGGACGCACATGGGCAGCGTCTTAGTCTGAAGCTGTAATGGCGATTGGTCCATGTACTGCATATAATACACAGTTGCATCTAGATACATATTTTTGCAGTTGCGGTATAGATCTTGCGTACGTGGCGTGGGTGCCCCTACCTAACCCCACACCGTCATTACGGCACAGTTTGGTATGTATTTTTCTTGGATTGCACCAGAATCTAATCCCCAACCTGTTCTTCTTTTAGCTCTAGTTGCTGGATCTGGCCCCAGTGCTCGCCCCATATCATTCATATAATGGAATCATGTATCTACGAATTAGCTTGGAGATGGGCAACATTCGACATAGATACTCTCAGGGATTTTTTTTAACGTAGGGCTTCTGTGGACAGATAAGAGGCAGTCGATCAGCTCTCTTGCCTCTTGGACAAGATGAAAGTAACTTATAGTAGCATGATAAATGTTTTTGTACGTTCATTTTTGGCTCATCACCCACTTGCTCAACAATTTGTCGTCATATTACTGAGTGGATGACAAATAGATGATACCAAAGTTGTGTAGCAGCGTAAACTATTGATGTAAGATATAAGGACAGAAAAGCAAAGTTCGTAATCCCTGTAGATGTGATTATTTGTGTGCTTTAATGTCATTAATTAGTAGTATTGCATTGCAGTGTACTGCTGACTAGCTGGTACTGTACTAGCTAGAGATATCACAAACGCTGAACACAAGATGGGTGTAATTGTAATAAAAGAAATCCTTAAGGGTGGACTGCAAGAATTAGAAGGGCCTTGAATGCTTGAAATTCATTGTTGATCTTTAATAAATCAAATTTAGATGCTAAAGGTAAATTGGATTGAATGGGGGAATGTATATGCGGGAAGAGCAATATTGAATCATGATATCGTATTTGTGGGCATGTGTGTAGGTTTTTTTTCATCAAAATTTGATGATAGGTGCACTTGATCTTGTTTGTTGCTCCGTGTGCGATCTTGTTTGTTGTTTGTTGCACTGTGTGCGTAAGAATTGGTCTTTTTCATGAAATTGCAAAGAGAGAGATTATTAGAATTCTTGATCCTATGTGTGGAAGACGTGCCAAAAAAGAAAACAGGAAGAAGAAACGAGAGCAGAAGTTAGTGTGTGCACAAATCTGTGCAAGTGCACAAGTGCATTGAGCTACCGATAAGCCTATCGGTAGGTTAAGAAAAAGTAGTTTCAGCTCCTCAAACCTACGGGTACCCTTACTAGTAGGTGAAAATATTTTTTTTAATTTGAGAGCACCTATCGCTAGAAGTACCAGTTGGCCTACCGGTAACCCTACACGTATCCTAGTCGACTAAAAAGAAATTTTAGTTACTAAATTAATTTTTTAATGGATTTTGGATATTTAGGTTGGTTTCAAATTGCTACTTGGACCATGAAATTAAAGTTGGATGGTTAATAATAATTGGAGGATTGAGAGTTTATGTGGAAAGGGATTCATGATTGAGAGAGCGTTCCAAGAGAGTTAGAAAAAAAATTTAGAAATTGAAGAAAGAGGAGTTTCCTTCATTCATTGTTGTTCATGATTTTGGAGAGATCAATATCAATCAATATCTCCATTCCACATAAGAGATCATATGCTACAATATTGATAATTCATACTCGTTTATAATTTTATAATTTTTTTACATGTAAATATGCAATTGTGATTGCCTAGTCATTATAAGTCTTTGATATATCTTGAGTGTATACCTCTGTTTATGGTTGTCTGCTAGAAGGGTTGGATCTTCTGGTATTATGCAATTGTGGTTGTTTAGCGGTTGTAATCAAATCGTTGTAATTGACATGATCTATCATAGTGTAATTTCTTCAATGGCTTTTCTTATTGCTAATGGAGCCCTATTGCCGTAGCGGGTTTCGGTCCGCCAAAACGAGTCCAAAATCGGCCCGCGCAGCTAACACAAAAGAAGAAATGAAAAATAATTGCTGCTATACTTGGCCAAAAGGGAAAATAGGTGTTGCTATTTTTTGTCTTGGGCAAAAGGATAGAAATCAAAGGTGCGACTGCCAATTACTTTTGGCCAAAAGCAAAAGGAAGAGGTTGAGGTATTCTATTGATTGGCGGCTGGTTCTTTGCGTTATTACGGCTGCAATTCTAAGCCGAAGACCAAGAAAAAAGGGTTCGATGCTTTCTTTGGAATGTTCGGCTGCCGAAGCAAAGAGCAAAATTACTGTAACAAGATATTAGGATTTGATCTCAAAATCTTGTGTGATTTCTTTGCCATTTCTCTTGTGGTTGAGAACTAGAAAGTTGTAATTCTCTTTTGATATAGTGGAAGTTTTCGATCGTGTCCCCGTAGACGTAGGCATATTGCCGAACCACGTTAAATCTGCGTGTTCTCTATCTCTTCTATTTTTCTCTTCGGTTAACTATTTGATTCCACTGGTTGTTGAATTAGTATTATTATGCTATTTTTATTAACAATTGGTATCAGAGCCCTGGTTCGGGTCAGATTTCACTCAGATTGGTGTTGATTTTGAGTGGGAGTTATGGTAGAAGATAGGAAGGAAAAAATTAAAAAATTTGATGGGACAGATTTTCAATGGTGGAAGTTACAGATGGAAAATTATTTATATCAAAAGAATTTACATCTGCCACTGTTTGGAGAAAAACCAGAAAAGATGACAGATAAGAAGTGAGAATTGTTGGACATGAGGGTTTTGGTGCAGATTCGATTGTGCCTGATAAAGCAGATTGTGTTCAACGTCTCCAAAGAGAAAACCACTTTAGATTTGATATCAACGTTGGCTAAATTTTATGAGAAGTCGTCTGCTTTAAATAAACTGTTTCTAATGAAAAAGTTGCTCAACTTGAGAATGTCTTCTGATAGTTCAGTTGTTAATCATTTGAATAAATTTAACACATTATGGACACAATTTGAATCCTTAGATTTTGTTTTTGCTGATGACATTAAAACTTTGATGTTTATTTGTTCGTTATCGGATAGTTGGAGTAATGTTGTTATGGCCATCAGCAATACTTCTAATACTGCTTTTAAATTTGATGATATTATGAGTACAATTATGAATGATGAATTCATGAAAAAGAGTATGGGTAAGAGCACAGTTTCTACAAGTACTGCTCTGTCTATTGATAATGACAGAAAAAATGAAAGGGGTGGAAATTTAAGTAGAGAGTCAAAGTAAAGAGGGAGATCAAAATCTAAGGGGAAATTCAAGAAAAAATTAGTGTGTTAGAAATGTTATAAAAAAAAATTGTCCAAACAAAGACAAGAAAGAAGTGAATGTAGTGAATCCAAATAAAAATTATGATGACTTGTACTTGTCTACTCATACAGAATCAAAGTCAGATATGTGGTTTGTGGATTCAGAGCCTTCGTTCCATTGCACTGCTCGCAAAGAATGGTTTGAGAATTATGTCCAAGGTGATTTTGGGCATGTGACTATTGGTAATGGGTAAGAATGCAAAATTGTCGGTATGGGGACAATTCAGTTGAAGTTGCACAATGGTGGAAAGTTACTTTTACAAGAGGTCAGGCACATACCAGATTTGAAAAAGAATTTGATATCTGTTGGCACGCTGGATGGCGAAGGTTATCAAATTTCATTTGAGAGGAAACAGTAAAAGATCAGCAAAGGAGCAATGGTAGTGGTCAAGAGTGAGAGAGTGGGAACTCTATATTTACTCTCAAGCTCGGTAGATCACGTTGTTTCTTTGGCCACCATGAAAAATGAGAAGGCTATCTTATGGCATTAGAGGCTCAGTCACTTGAGCGAGAGCGGTATAAGGGTGTTGCAATTTAGAACTATGTTAATAGATATGAAAGATGCAAACTTTGATTTTTGTGAGAACTCTGTGTTTGGAAAGCAGAAAAGAGTTAGTTTTATGAAGGATGACAAGGAGAAGAAAATCGAGAGATTGGAGTTGGTGCATACATATGTATGAGGGCCTTCTTCGGTGAAGTCTCTTGGAGGTAATTCTTATTTTTTCACTTTTATAGATGATGCAAGTAGGAAAACATGGGTGTTTGCACTTAAGTAAAAATCCGATGTCTTCAAAATCTTCAAGGTATGGAAAGATCTTGTTGAGAATGAAACAAGTTTGAAGGTGAAATGTCTATTGTTAGCCAATGGTGGGGAATTTTGCAATAGAGAGTTCGACGACTATTGCTCTACCCACGGGATCAGGAGAGTAAAGACTGTACCAAGGACACCGCAGCAGAATGGCATGGCTAAGAGGATGAATATAACCATTTTGGAGTGAGCTCGGAGTATGAGACTACATGCAGGTTAGTCTTTGCAACTTTGGGGAGCCGATGTAGATACGACAGTTTATCTGATCAACAGGAGTTCAGCTAGTACTTTCGATGGAGAAACTCCAAAGGAGGTGTGGTCTGATAAAACTGTGAATTATTCATTCTTAAAAGTGTTCGGTTGTATAGCATATGCACATGTGGATCATGAGATGAGAAAAAAGCGTGATTCTAAATCTCAGAATAGTGCATTCATTGGATACTATTGGCAGTGAAAATTTCTAAGAAAATAGGATTTTCCACAACAGAACGCGGAGCTAACTCTATAGCTCCGCTTTTGGCTATTTTAGCCTCGCGTTTGAGCAAAACGCAGAGCTAATTCATAGCTCCGCGTTCTGATGAATTTAGTTCCGCGTTAACTCCGCATGAGCAGATTCCAATCAGAATCCTAAATTGTTGTGATTGAGATTTGGGCTTATCCAAATACCTAAATTAAGTCCGATCAGAACTCTAAATCAAGAGATTTAAATCAAAACTAAGATATTTGATTGAAATCCTTGATGAGTACAAATTCTTTTTAGATAGAAACTCTCATATTACCCCAAGGCTATAAATACCCTCTGGAGGAAGCCTTGGAGGATCTTTTTTTCTGGAATTTTGGAGAAGTTCGAGTTACGCATAGAGTCTTGAACGAATCAAGACCAGAGGAGATCAGTTCTACAGTCGGCCGTCATCTTCAAGAGAAGAGTTCGTCGTCAGATCGTCAAAAGTAACTACTAGTTAGATCCCATCACCACACAGATCCGACAATTCATTGTAAAAGAGACGATAGATTATAAATCCTCTCATTTGTTTCTTTTCTCTTGTTCTCTTTCGTTGTAATTTAAATTAATTCAATGGAAGAAAAGCAAAGAATTTCTGTTGCTAACAAACTGGCGACCACAATAAGAGAAGTCTCTTTCACCAAAGAAGATATCGTGGCGCAATCTGATATCGAGAGGATAAGATCCGACGTAGATATGCTGGTCGTGGAAATCGACTAGCAGAAATATGAGGAGTATCTCTCCTCTGAATCAGGTAACCTGAATGAAATGCGACACTATTGTCGCGTGCGCTCCAATACCCGAGAAACGGGTAAAAAAGTATCCACCATGAACGGGGATTCTTGTAGATCACGACCATAGAGCCGTTGTTTGGACAGGAAATCCTAGCAGAGGATGGCCTCTCTACTGCCGAAGAAGGCATGGGAACTGGATTGACCAGAACCCAACTCCGAAATAGGAATCGGAGAGCTAGACGAAAGGCCCTCAGAGCCCACCTTGAAAGCGAGGCTAACTTCATAAAACGCGAGGCTATGGTCCTTTGCAAACTGGCTCGCGTTAATCGCAAGACCAGTCAATATCGCGTTAAATGCGAAGTTGCAACTTGCGTTAATCACAAGAACAAGCCAGCGTGTGATTCTCCATGCGAGACTATTACTGGACTTAGCGATAAATGCGAAGCCAGTTCAACTTGCAATAAATGCATGGTTTTTGACACTCGTGATAAACGCGAGGATAAAATTTTCTTAAAGCCAGCGTGCGATTCTCCACGCGAGGCTATTACTGGACTTAGCGATAAATGCGAAGCCAGTTCAACTTGCGATAAATGCAAGATTTTTGACACTCGCGATAAACGCGAGGATAAAATTTTCTTAAAGCCAGCGTGTGATTCTCCACGCGAGCCTATTACTGGACTTAGAGATAAATGCGAAGCCAATTCAACTTGCGATAAACGCAAGATTTTTGACACTCGCGATAAATGTGAAGATAAAATTTCCTTACAGCCAGTGTGTGATTCTCCACGCGAGGCTAATACTGAGCTTAGCGATAAACGCGAAGTCAGTAGTACTTGCGATAAATGCAAGATTCCTCAGCTCCGCATAAATCGCGATAATGATTGGCAAATTGTTGTTAATCGTAAAAATCACGCTAGACGCGAAGTTATGACTTGCGTTAATCGCAAGAGTAAGCCAACGTACAAGAATTTTTTTCCACGCGGGGCTAAGATTCCAGAAGATAAACTTCTGAAGGAACGCCAAGCCAGGATAAAACGTGAGGCTAGCGTAGCAAAACGTGGAGCTATTTCTCAGCTCCGCGTTCCAAAACGCGAAGCTATCGCTCAGCTCCGCGAAAATCAACCCGAATACCAAATCAGGGCTGATCGTCGCACTAATGGACCAGAACTAGACTCCGGTAATCTCAAGAAGTTTCAGTGGGCTCCTAGACCCTCTCAACAGTTGAATGGGTCCCACAATTCTATGACTAAAGTCACTGACCTCAGGGAGTATTTAACTAAGAAGAGAAGTATAGAACAAGTTCAACCTGAACCAACTTGTCACTGCCAGCAGCTTATGACAGCGGTATCCGCTGTAATCGATAATTGTTGCTGCAGCAAGAACAGAATATCGGTGTTTGACCGATTAAATAAGTCGGATAGAAACCCTATTAAGAAAATGAAGACTACTCCCCGAGAAGAATGGAGAGTTGTAACTTCCAATATGGTCGGCAAGGGTAACAAAGTCATTGAAAGAGATGATAACTCATAATCAAGTGATGATGAACCTAATCATGTTACCGGGCTTAGGTCAGGCACTATCCCCGCTCCTAATTATAAGAAACTCGTGAAAGGTTCTTATGATGATAATAGTGATAATTCGGCCATAGCCTCTCCTCTTTCCTCGGCATTATCTAAATTGAAGTCAGCATCATATATGATGAATAGATCTGACGATATCGACCAAAGATTTGAAGCTCAAGAACAAATGATTCGAGAGCAACAAAAGACAATCGAGGATCTTAAAATGATGCTCTCAAAAGTGGTCGAGAATACCCAAAAAATCGTTGAGGATAACATCAAAAGGGGAAAAGAAACTCCGTTCAGTAAAATGAACAAAGAAGATAAAGAAGAAAAAGCCCACTCGACGCATGAGGACGAGGACAAGTATTCTTTTCATGATCCACATGAAGAGAAAATAAAGAAGTTACAAAGTCAACTCGAAGTATTAATTGTTCGCCGCAAAAGTTCCTTTACTTCCTTCCATCGAATAAGCTTGAATTACAATGAAAGTGAACAAGAGATATAAAGAGAACAAACGAGAGGATTTTATATTTCAATCTCTCTCTTTTACAATATAAACGTGGGATCAGTGACGATGGGATCTGTCAAGCAGTTTCTTTGGACGATCGGTACGTTGAAATCTTCTCTTTTGAAGATATCGGCCGACTGTAGACGATCTTCTTGGTCTTTGCTCTTCACGAATCCAAGGCTCTATGCTTAACTTGAATTCTCTGAGATGCTGAGAAAGACGATCACAAAAGGCTTCAAGGCTCTCTCGCGTACTTGAATTGCCAAAGGATCACAAAGAAGATTTCAGACGCCAAAAAGAAGACTAAAGCCGAAAAAAGGACCCCTAGGATTTCACCAAGAAGGTATTTATAGCCCCAGGAAGATTTGAGAGTTTCTATCTAAATAGAATTTGCTCTCATCAAGGATTCCAATCAAATATTTAATATTGATTTAAATCTCTTGATTTAGAATTCTGATTGGACTTGATTTGGTATTTGGATAAGCCCAAATCATAATCAATCAATTTGAGATTCTGGTTATCTGCTTACGTGGAGCTTTAATCGCATCAAAACGCAGCGCTAAATAACCAGTGCGCGGAGCTAACGCGGAGCTATTGAACATCTCCGCGTTTACTCAAACGCGGGGCTAAAAATAGCTAGACGGAGCTATTGAATTAGCTCCGCGTTCTGTTGTGGAAAATCCTATTTACTTAGAAATTTTCACTGCCAACAGAACCCCCTCCAAAGTTTTCAAAATGGCTTAGAATTTAGCAAATTTTAAAATACTTTGGATATTTAAACTAAAATGTGGAGTTAGAATACCAAGTCTCCTTCGCGTTATGCTCGCTTACGCGGAGCTAATCAGCTTCACTTCATTTTCAGTGAAATGAGTAATTGCTTCATTAGTTACTCCGAATTTCTACGCCGAATACCAAGCGACGGAAATTCTGTTTAAATAGAGCTCTCGGCTCATCTTCTTCTTCATTTCACCCGAAGAATTTCTGAGAGCTCAGAGCTCAGGCAACTCCGGCAATCGAGTGACTTATGTTGACGAATGATCTTCAACTGATCTTCGTTCAATTCTCCATAGATTTTCATCATTAGGATGTCGCTCCAGAAGAGTTTGGCTTTTCGCAAGTTGGCCGACATTAATGTCAGCGGCCATGGAAGTAGACGCGACGGCGAACCAGTCTATGCAGCGTCTTCCGAAGGTAAAAACCTTAACTCTTGGTCTTCTAAGAACCATTCTGAGATGTTTTGGCTCGGTTTAATCCGGCCAATTGTTTACTTTACCGGCGAGATCGCCGTTCTCCGACCGTAAGGCTTGAAGGAGAAGGAGAAGTCAGAGAGAAACTCTGATATTTCTATACGCAAAGTTATCGCGTCATCCTCGCGCTTAAAACGCGGAGCTATTTTGATTAGCAGTCGTATTGCAACGCGAGGCTATTTTGACTAGCAGTCGCATTGAAACGCGAGGCTATTTTGACTAGCAGTCACGTTGAAACGCGAGGCTATGAAAGAGAGGAAAAGGCAGAGAAAAACTCTGTCACGCAAAATTATCGCGTCATCCTCTGCGTTTTAAAACGCGAGGCCATTTCATCTGCACGCGAAGTTAGCTTAGCTCCGCGTTCTTATACTTAGAAGATTTTTCAAATTTTTGTGGAACTCCTGATTCTTCTTTTGCAGTGAACCGGGTTCAATCTGATGACTTGGGATGTAGTTTCTCCCTGATATATCTTCAAAAGCAAGTTATGCACCGATCTTCATCAACGAAAATAACTCTAAGAAAGCCAGAAGCATATGCTTTACAACATAGTTGCAGTTTTCAAGCTCTGACTCCTTTTTAAGGAGTTACAAGAACTCTGCGGCAGCTCATTAAGTTTTCTTGAGGACCATTTCTGTTAGATGACAATCTCTGTTGCTTTCCAAAGCGATGGAGATGATCATCTAAGGGCTTGCAGCGCTTCAAATTCAACTTGTGCTTTATTTCAGATGACAGATCCTAGTTGACATTTGCAAAGGAGATCTCTTGTATGTGAACCATGGAATTGAACTTCAACACCCCGCAGAGGAATCTCACCGTTAGGTTATTGATGAGTCGATGAATATGTAGGAGCTTTCGGGAGAGCTATAACTCCTTCTTTGTAATCTCTTCTTTTATAAATAAAGGCAAATTATTTTCCTCTCTATCTGTCGGCTTTAAGAATCTTGCTTGCTCAACAAATAGATGGTTAATAATTCTGGTAAAATAATCTAAGGCTCTTTTGCGTAACTTAGATTATTAATACTGATATGATCGAGTAAGGATCCTCTTTAACTTAACCAAAAATCCAAGTTCTTCATGAGAATGCGAAGCTAAAATACCAAGTTATCTTCGCATTTTCTGGAGTTGTGCAGAGCAGCGCGGAGTTAATATCTTTGCGTTTTCCATCATTACGCTAGGCTAATAGCTCTGCATTTTGGAGAGTAACTGGTCAGTTTTCTTCTCCGAAACTCACGCCGAATTCCAAGAGGCGGTTTCCCTCATTTAAATGAATTCTCTATTCCTTTTCTTCTCACTTCACTTGAGAATTTTCTAGAAATCCTAGAGACTCAGACGATCAGAGCTCAGGCGACCCGAGCGTTCTCCGACCGATTTTCTCTCAATTTTCCGTCTATTTTCCTCGACTTTTTGAGAAATGGCGCCCAAGACCCGTGCTACTTTTCGTGCAGCTCCATCATCGGCGACTGGCGCAAACAGTGGTGGCAGCGGCCATGGCAGCGACGCGCTAGCCCACGTTTCGCCTATTGGGGGTAAGAATCTTTCTATCGAGACTCTTTAGAACTTTTCTAGAGTGATTTGATTTTAACTGATCGATCACTTTTTTCATCGGCGAGATCGCCGTACTCTGGCCGCAAGGCTTGGAGAAGAAGAAAAACCTCTGGCCTTCTTCTTACGCGAAGCTATGACGTCATCCTCGCGTTTTGAGGCGCGGGGCTATTTTTAAGTAGCAGTCGCGTTGAAACGCGAGGCTATTTTATTAGCAGTCGCGTTGAAACACGAGGCTTTTTTATTAGCAGTCGCGTTGAAATGCGAGGCTTTTTTATTAGTCGCGTTGAGACGCGAGGCTTTTTTATTAGCAGTCGCGTTGAAACGCGAGCTATTTTATTAGCAGTCGCGTTGAAACGCGAGGCTCTTTTGACTTCTGCGTAGTCTAATCTTTAGATTCACGCGGCGTTATTTTAGCTTCGTGCGTTCTAATTTTTAGCTTCGTGCGTCCATACTTAGAAAAATTTTCTGTTTTTATAGAAACTTTTCTAACTTTGATTTTTCTTCTTGCAGTAGGGTACTCGGCGGAAACTCTTCCCCATAAGAACTACTTTGGCTTTGCTGGTGGTTCTGATCCATCAGCTCAATTTCGCTTCACCACGATCTTGGCTACATATAACCCTAACTTGAGAGACCCTAGGGAGAAATTGATCAAATACCATCCTACTACTGCACGCGAGATCATCACTGATGCAGCTTTCGAAGATGTGAACAGAGAAGCACTAGATAAGCCCACGTTTCTCTTTGGGGACCAGATGGAGCAATCAGATGCGATCCTATTTGAAGAGGACTGCATGTGGCTATATAACTCTGGCGAAGTTTTAATGTTTCTGCCTGGGATGGATCGTAGCTATCCCCTGGTCTATCTTCAGAGGCTAGCGATACCTCGGGAGTTAAAGTGGAGACTAACTCAAGAGCAAGATGGCGTCCCAACGGGTAAATTTGGTACACAAGGGGTTTATCAAGATGATCCCCCCAGATGCATTACTGGTTTGCTTCCAGGCCGTCTTGGCAAGGAGCTCCCAGTAGGAGAAGTTCCAATCCACGCAAGAACTTTCTTAAGAGTTCCTGGCGAAGGGTGGTCAGTACCCGGCCAACGACTTTAGGATGCCTGGCTGGGTTTATTCTTCTGGCAATATGTGGTGGGCCCGTCTTGTTCAGTACATGTTGGATTCTTATGAACCCATCTTGAAGGAGATTGGTCTGTACAAGGCCATTAGGAACATCCAATTCGGGTTCTCTCAGAGTGCATATCACTTTTTCTACTTTCTGGAGATGTATAACCTCGAGACCTGCACTCTTTTTACACCAGTGGGTGAGCTAGGGTTTGCTCTCCACGAGATGTTTGAAGTCTCTGGGCTCTCAATGGGCGAAGTCCCCTACGAGGAGTACATCCCTACCACCGAGGAGCTGAACATACTATTGGCGAAGGACGAGCGCATCTATGCCACATACTGGGAGATGATGTGCCACTACTGCATATGTGCTGACTTAGCAGGTGTGCATAATCAAGATATCGGCCACAAGAAATGGGCTGATTACCTCTTCGCTAATTTGAATTCTAAGGATAGTTCAACGACTGTCCATGGTCACCCTCCTGTCTACATCACAAAGATTGAGCGCCGCATTACCAAGACCCGGCTAACGCTTTATACTACTGAATCCAACGAAGGTGGATTTAGTCCTGGTATCTCATTCAAGAGCTACCACTATCAGGCTCAGTCCCCGGTGTCCAACAGAGGCCTTATTGCTGGATTCCTGATACTGTGGCTAAAGAGATGTGTCGTGCCGTCGCTGCCCAAAGAAGCAATTGCAATGACTGTGGTATATCCAGCAGTTCTCCTTACATACGGCCGACCTTTCGGACTTCTTCCTGCCATGGTGTGCAATCTACAGCATGGATTGCGGACACTCTGCAATGATTTCATCCCTGCCAATAAGGGCAAAGGAAAAAGGAAAGGCAAGTCGAAGGAGATCGCTCAAGTGAAGACTCCGAACCCTAGGGTGGAGCTTCCTTACACTTATCTGATGGCATGGCTCACGCCGCTCTGATGAGTGCTGTGCCCTTCTCTGATGAGTGCTGCTTCACGCCGCTCAAGTGACAAGTGTTGTCTTGTGGAACTATATGAACGTTCCTCATGGCAGCAATACTATATGTCCCAAATCCGTAAGACTCTTCGGCAACACCAGACCTATGAGATTTTCAGGTGCTTCCCCAATTTTTCTGGTGGAGGATATGGATTGAAGTTGAAGGATACTGTTGGAGCAACCAATTTTACTGCCTTATCCTCAGGAGCTTTCTGGTGGCTTCTTAATATTCGGCCCGGGCATCTGGTATACCGTCAAGACAGTAAATGTCCTATCGAACTGTACATCCCGAGTCGTTTTGCTCGCCAATTTGGATACTCCCAACTCTATGTGGGTGATCCAAGCAAGAATCTTGTCTATGAAGGGAACTTGTACGAGGGTGCCCGGGGTTAGTTTCATTTCACAGCCGACGGAACCGGAGCTGAATTTGCTCTTCCACAGAAGTCGCCAGAATTGGCCATGACTCTCAGTTTTTGCACATGGTATCGTGTCACGAATGCTGATGTGCCTCATTTCTCTCTCAACCGGAGTTGTTGCAAGGAGATTGAGGCTTTCTACATTAGCCGCCAGGGTGCTTCGAGAGTAAGGATAATAGGAATGGAGGAATTCCTTGGCGCCGCGGCTGAACCTTCAGACGTCAGCGAGTCTGGCGATGATGATGATGATAATAATGATGATGACAACTCTGATGTTGGAGGTGCTCCCCAACCTGTCGTCATTCGTCTCTGGAGTCCAACTCTCAAACGCCGCGGTACCTTAAAGAAAAGGTCCGGTAAGAAGCAGAAGTTGGCTCCAGGAACTTTAATAGCCCCCCAAGAAGTGGCTATCGAACTTGCTTCAGACATGCTAGCTTCAGCTCTACCTCCGGTGCCGGCAGGGGAGAGTGAACCTGCTGGAGCTCCAAGTGTTCCCGAGGTTCCGGCTCCTCCGATCGTAGAGCCCGTTGTACATCCCGTGGCGCAACCGCTGGGTAGCGAGACGAGTATGCTGTTGGAAACGACGGCAGTTCCCCCTTCAAGTCCGAAAACTGGACTTGCATCTCCAGGTATGGCTCTTAATATTTTGTCTTTTGTCTGTTATTTTTACTTTATAACACCATTTACATGTTTCCTGATGCAGGCGGTCAGTTCCTCTTGCTAATGCACTCAACTACCCAGGTGGAGTCCGATGACAGGGTGGACTATTCGGGCGCTACTGGCTCAGTGGGTGGTTTGGGTAGCCCTGCCAGCGAGTTTGACGCTGATTATTTCACGCCGACCACATGTCCAATTTCCTCATCAATTCCTCCCATTGATGAACTTGGGAGTGATGAAAGAATAGAAGTTATTATTGCGGCCGCTGCAAAAGAGGCCACACCGTCTCCCAGTATGCCGTCTCCAACACCACCGGTCTGCTCCACAGAGACCTTCCCAGTGGTCTCTGGTGCACCTTCTGCTCCTCAACCAGCAATATCAACGCCTTCTATCATAATGGCTGTCGAGACACCTGTAACTCTTTCAGCTTCAAGTCTTCCAGCAGGAGATGAGGATAATTTGAAGTTCTCGTTCGAATCTACTTTCGCAACTGGGGGAGCTTCTGGTGGAAACACTCCCTCCTCTTCTCCTGTCGGTGGTACTGCTCAAGTGATCCATACTAGCGTCGCTTCCCCTCAGGTTCCTAGCTCCGCCAGATCTGTGTTGGCCTTATTGGCTCCGCATGTCATGAACCTGGTACAGGGACATGCTTCCTCTTCTTCAACTCCAGTGGATATCGCTCTTCCACCAGCGACATCTTCTTTAGCGCTGCCCGTTTTGAATACAGGCGTCGTGAATCATTTTGAGGGGCTCTTAAACTATAGCGTTAATGACTTCATGCGGTTGCTCAGAAGATGTGTCGAGATGATCCCCGACGGCATGGATTTCTTCAGTCTCGGTCGTCCAATGTTATCCAGCTATTTGGACAATATTGAAAGAATTGGGGGACAAGACCGAGCAGCTCCCTACCGGGCCCGCTTTACTGCCTTAGAAGAGCAGGTGAACATGCTAAACACAGTTCATCAAGCAGACGTGGAAGCGATCACTGCAATAGAGATGGCGCGGCTTCGGTTAGAATTGACAGTACGTCGAGAAGAGCTGATACGTCAGGAAGAAGTATGGTCTCGGGAATTGGTAGAGCTTCAAGCTAGTCGGGAGTCCATTCTTAAGAGCTTGGAGGTGGTGGACTCAAAGATTGGGGGAAGTCAGGCCGAAATCCTTAGAGCCCAGGAGACAATTGCTAAAGCTCGGGCGGTCATAGTGGCCAATGAGCTTAAATTAGGAGAATCTATTAAAAAGCGAGAAGCGCTAATCCTCCAACAGGGGCAGGTCGAGCAGGAGGAGGGTCTAAGGAGCAGTGCTATAGAAGACTCTCGTCAGCGTCTGAGTCATCAACTTGCAATAAATGATGATTTCTTACTTCAGCAGGCTCAACATTCCGTAGAAGCAAACCGTCGTCAGGTGATTGACGAGGTGATGAATAAGTTGAAGCACCTAGGAGATCCATAATTTTGTTCTTATTCTTTTATTCTTCATTCTTTTTGTAATGAGAACTTGTAATAAAATAAAGAATTTTTGTAACTTCATTCTTTTGATGAAATAAAGATAATCATTTGATTCTTTTATCTGCTGGCTACAGAATTTATTTGCACAACAAATAACTTATCATCAAATTGATTTATTTTTCGGTATTGTTTAGGCACAATTTTCCGAATCATACTGTCAGAGGTAAGAGTTTAACATGACAGGGTTTATGGGATTTTTAGCAAACCCCCAGCTATCAACGGATTTGATTAGCCTTTACCAACTACCGTTTGAGTTGGGCTAGCCATGTTATTCCCCTCAACATGGTGAGTTGTCGAGAATTTCGTTTGGACTTAAATGCTAAACTTTTCCTCTTCCCTTTACCTTATCGGCATTGGGTAATTCATACTTTTTACCCCCAGAATGAAGGGGTTGGCGAGAAACTGGTTCTCTCCCCATTGCCTAGTCGGTGCTGGGTAATTCATACCTTTTAGGTCAGAGGCGCTCAATTGCGCATGCCTAAAAAAAAGATTGGAGGCTGTTCAAGGCTCTCTCGCGTAACTTGAACTGGGCACACCAAATTTAGGTCAGAGGCGCTCAATTGCGCATGCCTAAGAAAAATCTAGAGGTGGTTCAAACTTGAGAACCGACACACCAGGTTTTAGGTCAGAGGCGCCAAACTGCTCATGTCTAAGAAAAGACTGGAGGCTGTTCAAACTTGAGAACTAAGCACACCAGGTTTAGGTCAGAGGCGCTCAACTGCGCATGCCTAAGAAAAGACTGGAGGTGGTTCAAACTTGAGAACCAAACACACCAGGTTTTAGGTCAGAGGTGCCAAACTGCGCATGCCTAAGAAAAAACTAGAGGTGGTTTAAATTTGAGAACCAGATACACCAGGTTTTAGGTCAGAGGCGCTAAACTGCGCATGCCTAAGAAATGACTGGAGGCTGTTCAAACTTGAGAACTAAGCACACCAGGTTTAGGTCAGAGGCGCTCAACAGCGCATGCCTAAAAAAAGACTGGAGGTGGTTCAAACTTGAGAACCAAACACACCAGGTTTTAGGTCAGAGGCGCCAAACTGCGCATGCCTAAGAAAAGACTGGAGGTGGTTCTAACTTGAGAACCAGACACATCAGGTTTAGGTCAGAGGCGCCAAACTGCGTATGCCTAAGAAAAGATTGGAGGTGGTTCAAACTTGAGAACCAAACACACCAGGTTTTAGGTCAGAGGCGCCAAACTACGCATGCCTAAGAAAAGACTGGAGGCTGTTCAAACTTGAGAACTAAGCACACCAGGTTTTAGGTCAGAGGCGCCAAACTGCGCATGCCTAAGAAAAGACTGGAGGTGGTTCAAACTTGAGAACCAAAAACACCAGGTTTAGGTCAGAGGCGCCAAACTGTGCATGCCTAAGAAAAGACTAGAGGCTGTTCAAACTTGAGAACTAAGCACACCAGGTTTTAGGTCAGAGGCGCTCAATTACGCATGCCTAAGAAAAGACTGGAGGTGGTTCAAACTTGAGAACCAGACACACCAGGTTTTAGGTCAGAGGCGCCAAACTGCACATGCCTAAGAAAAGACTGGAAGCTGTTCAAACTTGAGAATTAAGTACACCAGGTTTAGGTCAGAGGCGCCAAACTGCGCATGCCTAAGAAAAGACTGGAGGCTGTTCAAACTTGAGAACTAAGCACACCAGGTTTTAGGTCAGAGGTGCCAAACTGCGCATGCCTAAGAAAAGACTGGAGGTGATTTAAACTTGAGAACCAGACACACCAGGTTTTAGGTAAGAGGCGCCAAACTGCGCATGCGTAAGAAAAGACTGGAGATGGTTCAAACTTGAGAACCAGACACACCAGGTTTTAGGTCAGAGATGCCAAACTGCGCATGTCTAAGAAAAGGGAGACTTGTACCTCCAGGGTTATTAAGAATAATATTTCTTCAGAAATTTGCCATTGATCGACATCATCATCCTGTCGCCATTTTGATTCATTAAGCGATAG
The DNA here is from genome assembly GCA_036321105.1 of Dracaena cambodiana. Classification (NCBI taxonomy): domain Eukaryota; kingdom Viridiplantae; phylum Streptophyta; class Magnoliopsida; order Asparagales; family Asparagaceae; genus Dracaena; species Dracaena cambodiana. Next base: position 17,320,821 of record JAYEPQ010000007.1, read on the forward strand.
GCTCCACTGGAGTATACTGTCTCCATAACAAACGGTCCTTCCCACTTGGGTTCAAATTTACCCTTAGTCTTGTGGGTTAGAACCATTGGCCTTTTAACAGCTAGAACCAAGTCTCCTTTTTTAAAGGTCCTTGGCTTAACGTTTTTATTGAACGTTTGAGAAATTCAGGCTTGATACAACTCAATTTGTTGTTGAGCCCTGAGACGCTTTTCATTCAGCGCCTCTGATTCTTTCAATCTTTGATGATGGCGTTCTTCTGTCGTCATCTTTGTGGCTAAAGCCACTCTTAATGAAGGAATCTGGACTTCGAGAGGTAAGACGGCCTCGCTTCCATAGACCAAAGAGAATGGAGTAGCTTTTGTAGGGGTGCGAACAGTGGTGCGATAAGCCCACAGGCATTCTCCTAGTTTTTCATCCCAATCTCGTTTATTAGAGGAGACGAACTTCTGAAGGAGTTTAATAATCGTCTTGTTGAAGGTTTCGGCCAACCCATTAGCTGTGGGGTTATATGGCGTTGAAGCAATATCTTTAATTCTGAATTTATTACAGAATCTGTAGAATCCCTGACTGATGAATTGCGGACCATTATCATGAATAATCCGTCGGGAGACGCTGAAGCGGTAAATGACATGATGCTTGACAAATTTGATTACATCTGTCCTTTTCACCTCTTTCATGGGAACGGCTTCTTCCCATTTTGAAAAATAATCGTTTATTACAAGAATAAACCGATGTCGTCTGGATAACGGGGGAGTTATAGGCCCCACAATATCCATCCCCCATGCTTCAAATAGCCAACTTGCAACGGTATTGTGCAAGTATTCTTGGGGTTGATGAATAAAATTGGCATGTATTTGGCATGCATGGCACCGTTTAGCATATGCCATTGCTTCCGAGATCATGTTCGGCCAGTAGTATCCTAGCCTTCTTATACGGTCTCCGAGTTTTGGACCGGGCTGATGAGCTCCACATACTCCATCGTGTGTTTCTCTCAGCACTTCTTCTGCTTCTGCTTTTGATATGCAGCATAGTAGCAGACCATCTCTTGACTTTCTATATAAAGTCTGAAGCTTATGGTCATAATAAAATCTTTGGGCCTTCCTCTTTATCGAGGTGGTTTCCTTAGGATCTTCTGGTAATATCCCATGTAAAGCATAATCCATAAATAGAAATCGCCAATCACGGGGTTCCAAAGTTAAGCCTGCTTGGCATACTTCTTTATTTTGAAGAACAGTATCTGGATGGAGGAGCTCTCTGCTTCCAATGGTGATGCTTTTAGCCTCACTTGGCGGGATCGCCAATGTTGCTGCTAATACGGCAAGGGCATCTGCATATACGTTCTCATTTCGAGATATATGATAAATGTAGAATATTTCAAAGTAGCCTGCCAGTTTAATGGCTAGCCGATAATAGAGGATGAGAGCTTCATGTCTGACTTCATACTCGCCCGTCATCTGATTGACGATGAGTTTAGAGTCTCCATATACCTTTAGATAGTTCACCCCCAGTTGTAGAGCCATCTTCAGGCCGATAATGAGTGCATTATATTCCACCATATTATTCGTGCACGGTTCTGTCAGTGAGTAACCGTTAGGCAGTATATGTTTATGCGGAGATATGAGCACAACCCCCACTCTAGCAGCAGATCGTCTGGCAGCACCATCAAAGAACATTTGCCATGGTTGCTCCTTACTAACTGTGTTGACCTCTGACGTCTATTTGGTATTAGACCAAATTGGATGGTCTGCAAGAAAATCGGCAATTGCCTGTCCCTTCGTTGCTTTTTGAGAAATAAAGTGTATGTCATAGGGCGACAGTAGCAGAGCCCATTTTGCCAATCGGCCATTTAAGGACCCCGGTTTTGTCATCAGAATTTTCAGGGGATTAACCCGTGATATGATATGAATTGTTTGCCCAGAAAGATAGTGTCGCATTTTCTGAATACGAACACTAGGGCTAAACATTCCTTTTCAATCGGGGTATACCGTTGTTCGGCTCCAATCATTGTCCTACTTAGATAATAGAGGGCATGTTCATGGCTGTGCTCATTATATTGAGCAAGTAATGCTCCTAAGGCATTATCCATGGCCCTTACATATATAAGGAAGGGCTGCCCAGGGACTGACGCCATAAGAACGGGAGGTTTGGTGAGGTATTCTTTAAGGTCATCAAAGACCCGTTGACATGCCTCATCCCATACAAAAGAAACTCCCTTCTTCATAAGTCGAGAGAACGGCTGGCATCGCCCTGATAGGTTAGAAATGAAGTGCCGAATATAGGCAAGCTTTCCTTGTAACCCCCTCAATTCTTTAAGATTGCGGGGAGGTGGCATTTCGCTAATTGCTTTTACCTTTTCAGGGTCGAGGAAAATTCCTTTTGAAGTTATTATGAACCAAAGGAATTTCCCGCTCGACACCCCCAAAAATGACTTAGTGGGATTCATCTTTAAATGATATTTCCTCATGAGATCGAAGACCGTTCTTAAGTCCTGAAGGTGGTCCTCTTTATTTTTACTTTTGACCGCCAAGTCGTCCACATAACACTCTACTATTTTGCGTAGGTGTTCCTTAAATATAGTGCTCATCGCACGTTGATAAGTGGCACCGGCATTCTTCAGCCCAAATGGCATCACCGTATAGCAGTATACCCCCAGCGGTGTTCTGAAAGCTGTATACTTTTCATCATCCGGGTGCATCTTAATTTGGTTATATCCTGAGAAGCCATCCATAAAGGACATCCTCTCATAACCACAAGTATTGTCTATCATGACGTCGGTGATGGGAAGTGAAAATTCATCCTTAGGACATGCTGTGTTCAGATCCCGAAAGTCGATGCATATCCGGATTTTGCCGTTCTTTTTACAAACCGGCACTATGTTGGCAACCCAATCAAGATGCTGTTCTTCACGGATGAATCCGGATTTTATAAGTTTATTGACCTCAGCAACTATTGCCTCCATCAACTCCGGTCGAAAACGCCTATGTTATTGTTTAACAGGTTTGGCATCTTCTTTTATATTTAACCGGTGTGTGGAAATTTGAGGGTCAAGCCCAGGCATGTCTTCATAATTCCATGCGAACACGTCTATATACTCTTTAATAAGAGAGATAAGTTCCTCCTTTTCTAATGGAGTTAGTGTGTCGCTTATGAAGATGCGTTTCGGATTTTCTTCCGTTCCTATGTTGACTTGTATCAATTTGTCTTCAGTGGGCGGATCACGCTGCTCAAAGCGGACGTCCCAGAGAGTGTCCATATGCTTAGCCCAGGAATCGTTTTGAACATCAATTGGTTCCTCGTCGCTTTCTAGGGTGGCTGAAACCATATTGGCTGTCAAGGACTGAAACCAAGCGCCGGTACTTATATCCGAGTCATGATTGGGTGAAGATGTATCTTCCTTGGTCGAAGAACTCTCTTCTTGTCCGGAGGGTGATGAGGGAGGAGTAGATATATAGCCCAACCCCATGCGAGTCTTCTGATAATAATCAGGGCTCTTTCCTCTCGGTCTGAACGAGAGTATAAGGTTCCGTCGCCCTTTTCTAAAGTTCAATCCCGGTTTCTGAGTAAAATTATAACCCATCTTCTCTATCATCTGCCGGAATTTTTGTTCATACAGGTGAAATTGGGGTGATGTTTGCTCATCACTTTCACTGCTTTGTTTTCGCCGGGGTGACGTCGTTACCCTGCCAAACATAATCGGCTTTTGGGATCCTCTCTGAGGAGGCACTTCGAAGTAGTGACCTTTTTCCTCAGCTATTTTAGACCGGGAGAGGAGGGATGACCTAAGTGGCACATGATATGCCGCCAGAACTTCAAGTTCGGATAGGCCATCCACTTCAGTGGAAGTACAAGAGGGTTCGGACTCAGTAGCTACAGCATGCTCGTAGACTAACTTTATGTCTTCATTAATAACCCATTCACTCTCTATTACATCCACTATATTATTAAGATTCAAACTAAAATCTAGGTGAGGGTTGATTTCATAATCACCCCCATCATCTTCTCCAGGAAGCTCGTACTCAGTGTCGGCTTCATTGTCACTGTCATCGGGCTTTGGAGGTTTGCTAGGATCATCATTGGAGACTTCATGGGCTGGTTTATAAAGTGCAGTATCTGTAAAGTAATTCTCCAATCCTTTGAATGGTTGCTTGTCGGCAATTAGTGTCCGGACCTCTCCTTCCTCATCGTAATATTTCATGCATTGGTGGAGAGTCGACGGGACTATCATATGAGCGTGGATCCAAGGCCGCCCCAACAAAATGTTGTATGAGGTATCTGCATCAATAACGTAGCATGTAGCTTCCGTCCTCAAATCCCCGATTTGACATCGGAGTCGGATTTTTCCGAGGGGACGACTATTATTGGCATTAAACCCGTACATCATTGTATTGGTTGGTGTCAGACGATGGAGGGAAATCCCTAACAGCTGCATCAACCTTCTGGGCACGACACTTAGTGCAGAATCCGGATCAATCTGAATTCGGTCCACCTTTGTGAATCCGACATACCCGGTGAAATATAAAGGCCTGTTATACTTTATATTCCTCACCTGCATGTCTTCTGGAGAGAAGATAATCTATGGGACTCGCCTCCTCACTTGGTGACAGTGGGGGAAAGAGTCCTGTTGATGAGCGGCCGGCTCGACTAACTGAGCTAAGAATGACTCAGAGTCTGCCAAGGCCTCTCTTAACGCTTCACGTGTTGATTTTGATAACCTCAACAATTCATAAAGCGTTACTCGTGCTGGAATATTGGCCAGCTGAGCAATTATGTCAAACTTGAAGGTAGACTCCTTGTCTCCTTCATCTCTAATAGGATTCTTCTGGAAACGAAGTCCTTTCTGTTTTGCGGGCTTTGCGAGTTCTGCATAGATATCTTTCGGATCTACTCTAGTGTAGTCCTTAAGGTATGTTTTCCCGGATCGAGTACCGGAAGGGCTTGCCCCATCTTGATGAGTGGCCATAGTTTCGGGTTCTTCTTCAGAATCTGTGAAGGCTCCCGAAACTATACATTCTTCCTTTATATCTGCAGAAATGACATTAACAGTCCGCTTCTTCCCTTGACCTCTTGTAGTAGTCCATTGCTCATCCTCTAGCAAATCGGGATGAACCCACATGACTTCCCCCTTTTGGGTCGTCACAGGGACAAGTCCTTCTTGGGCTTTGTTATGAGGATCAAGGTTCTTCGTGACCATTTTATCCTTTGGGATTGGGGTCACTCCTGCAGGGAACTCGTGGGTTCCAACCACTATGGTTGCCATATTGGCAGTGACCTTCTTCTGCTCTTCCTTAAGCGTCAGAACTCTAGCTTCTATTAGTGCTTGGATTCTGTTCTTAAGGGGAAAACAATTCCTAATAGGGTGCCCAACATTCCGGTGATAGAGACAGTAGTTAGGATATTTAGTCTTGCCAGCGTCTTCTGCCTTCTTATTCTCCGGAAGTTTTAGCATTCCATTCTTCTGGAGCAAGTGAAAGAGGATAGGCGTCTGTTCCGCCTTGAAAGTATAATTTCTCTCTTGCTGTGGTCTATTTTGCCTTGAGCCCTGCTGACTTTGGGGCTTCGGCTTCGGTGGAGGGTTTGATTTTTGAGGAGCAGCTTCTGATGCCATCACTGCTTTTCCTTTATTCTTATTGCTGCTATTTTGGGTATATGACTTACTACCCCCAGCACTTCTTGATCCACGAGATTCTTCAACTCGACGAATCAAGTTCTCAGCTTGCTCTCCCTGTTTGAGCAAATCCCTTCATGTCTTAGACTCTACGACCCCCATTTCTAGGAGCACATTGGTCTTAAGATTGTGTCGACAAGTTTCGATAAGAGTTTCCTGGACCATTCCGTATTTGCAATGCACGGACTTCTCCCGGAACCTTTCTATAAATTCTTTTACCGTTTCTTGTTCCCCTAGTCTAGTTGCAAGGAGGGAATGAACCGTAATCTCGGTATCATCATCGAAGAAACGTGAGAGAAATAATTTCTCTACATCTAACCAGGTATTAATAGTACCTGGGGGCAGCTGCATGAACCAAGTAAAGGCAGGCTCTCGCAAAGTACTTGCAAATATTTTGGTCATGATGGGGTCATTACCCATCAAATGTCCTGCTTGGGACAAGAAATAATAGATGTGTTGACTGGGCTATCCCTTCCCGTCATATGACTCTAATTTGAGCAGCTTATATTTCTGTGGGTATGATATCGTATCCCATTCAGGAGGATACGGTCTTGAAACCCCTGCCTCTTTCAACTCCTTTTTACGCATCAAAGTTTCGAGTTGATTCTGTAATTTTTCAATCTTTTCTCCATGCGGATCATGGAAAGAAAATCTATCCTCGTCCTCGTGCATCGAGTGGGCTTTCTCCTCCTGTTCTTCTTCATTTGGAGTTTCTTTGCCCTTTTTGGCATTATCCTCAACAAATCTCGATAGCTTGACTTTAAGGTCTTCAATCGTCTTCTGTTGCTCGCGAATCATTCTTTCTTGAGCTTCAAATCTCTGATTGATATCATCAGATTTGTCTGCCATGTGTGATGCTGATTTATGTAATTGAGACGACACGGAGGAACGAGGCGAGACTATAGCTGAATTATCACTGTCCTCGTCGTAAGAACCCCTTGCAAGCCTCTTATAATTTCGAGGCGGGACGGCTCCTGATTTAAGCCGAGTGATATGAGGAGGTTCTTCATCACTCGATTCCAAATCATCATCCGTCTCTACGATCTTCTTCCCTTTTCCCACCATATTGGAGGTTACAGCTCTCCATTGTTTTAGAGAAGCAGTCTTTGGCTTCTTTGTAGGGTTCTTGTCTGACTCGGTTAATCGATCAAACACAGATACCCTGCTCTTGTTGCAGCCGCAATTGTCCATCACGGTGGATACTACCGTCATAAGCTGCTGGCAATGACAGACAAGTTCAGCTTGAAATTGGTCTATGCCTCTCTTCTTAGACAGATACTCCTTGAGATCAGGGTCTTTAGCTATGGAGTCATGAGGTCCATCCGACTTTTGAGAGGGTCTAGGAACCCACTGAAGCTTCTTTGACTGATCAACCTTGATTCTGAAGTCGGATTGATCCTCGCGGGGCTTAGAAGTAGCCTCGCATTTTATATTGCGGGCCTGAAGAATAGCTCCACATTTAGTTTCACGAGCCTGAAGAGTAGCTCCGCGTTTATCCACGCCAGCCTCGCATTTTACACTGGCTTGGCGTGTTTTCAGAAGTTTCTCTTCTGTAGTCTTAGCCTCACGTGGAATAAAATTCCTATATGCTGGCTTACTCTTGTGGTTATCACAAGTCATAACTTCGCGTCTCGCGCGATTTCTACGACTGACAACAATTTGCCAATCATCTTCGCGTTCCTTGCGAGTATTAGATATCTTGCGTTTCTCGCAAGCATTACTGGCCTCGCGTTTCTCGCTTGGCTCAGTATCAGCCTCGCGTGGAAAATCACATGCTGGCTTTACAGAATTTTTATACTCGCGTCTCTCGCGAGTGTCATAAGTGTTGCGTTTCTCGCAAGTAGTCTCGCGTTTCTCGCTTAGCTTAGTATCAGCCTCGCTTGGAGAATCACACGCTGGCTTTACAGAATTTTTATACTCGCGTCTCTCGCGAGTGTCATGAGTCTTGCGTTTCTCGCAAGTAGCCTCGCGTTTCTCGCTTAGCTTAGTATCAGCCTCGTGCGGAATATCACACACTGGCTTTACAGAATTTTTATACTCGCGTCTCTCGCGAGTGTCAGATATTTTGCGACTAGCGCAAATTTCGCTGGCTTCGCGTCTCTCGCTAAGCTTAGCGGTAGCCTCGCGCGGAATATCACGCGCTGACTTTTCCTTGCTTTTAAGGCAAGTTGTAACTTCGCGTTTAACGCAGTAGAGATTGGTCTCACGGGTAGCGCGAGCCAGTTTGCGAGGGACCATAGCCTTGCGTCTTCTGGTATTAGCTCCGTGTCTAAGGTGGGCTTTGAGGGCTCTACGCCTCGCTCTCCGGTTCCTGTTTCGGAGTTGGGTTCTGGTCAATCCAGTCCCCAGGTCTTCTTCGGCAGTCGGAAGCTCATCCTCTGCTAGGATTTCTTGTGTGAACTGCGGCCCTATAGCCGCAGTCTCCAAGGATCCCCGTCTCTCAGTGGATACCTTTCTACCCGTCACTCGGGCATTGGAGTACATGCGACGATAGTGCCGTGTCTCATCCAAGTCACCTGATCCAGAGGAGAGGAACTCCTCGTACTTCTACTGGTCGATTTCAACGACCAGCGTGTTTACTTCGGATCCGATCATATCAACATCCAATTGCGCCACAATCTCTTCATCAGTGAAAGAGATGGCTCCCACTGTGGTCGCTAGTTTGTTCGCCGCAAAAGTTCCTTTGCTTCCTTCCATCGAATAAGCTTGAATTACAATGAAAGTGAACAAGAGATATAAAGAGAACAAACGAGAGGATTTTATATTTCAATCTCTCTCTTTTACAATATAAACGTGGGATCAGTGGCGATGGGATCTGTCAAGCAGTTCTTTTGGACGATCGGTACGTTGAAATCTTCTCTTTTGAAGATATCGGCCGACTGTAGACGATCTTCTTGGTTTTTGCTCTTTACGAATCCAAGGCTCTATGCGTAACTTGAATTCTCTGAGATGCTGAGAAAGACGATCACAAAAAGCTTTAAGGCTTTCTCGCGTACTTGAATTGCCAAAGGATCACAAAGAAGATTTCAGACGCCAAAAAGAAGACTAAAGCCGAAAAAAGGCTAGGGTTTCACCAAGAAGGTATTTATAGCCCCAGGAAGATTTGAGAGTTTCTATCTAAATAGAATTTACTCTCATCAAGGATTCCAATCAAATATTTAATATTGATTTAAATCTCTTGATTTAGAATTCTGATTGGACTTGATTTGGTATTTGGATAAGCCCAAATCATAATCTCAATTAATTTGAGATTCTGGTTATCTGCTCACGCGGAGCTTTAATCGCATCAAAACGCGGCGCTAAATAACCAGTGCGCGGAGCTAACGCGGAGCTATTGAACATCTCCGCGTTTACTCAAACGCGAGGCTAAAAATAGCTAGACGCGGAGCTATTGAGTTGCTCCGCGTTCTGTTGTGGAAAATCTTATTTACTTAGAAATTTTCACTGCCAACATTAATACACAAGAAGGAATTGAAAGAATCATGGGTATCAAGACCATATCCGCCTGAATGGGATATGATACCATACCCTCAGAAATATAAACCGCTCAAATTGGAGCCATATGACGGGAAATGGTCTCCCAGTCAATATATTTACTACTTCTTGTCCCAAGCAGGGTATCTAATGGGCAATGACCCAGTAATGACTAAGGTATTCGCAAGTACCTTGCGAGGGCCTGCCTTCACTTGGTTTATGCAGCTGCCCCCAGGTACTATTAATACCTGGTTTGATGTTGAGAAACTATTTCTCGCACGTTTCTTTGAGAATGATACCGAAATTATGATTCATTCCCTCCTTACAACTAAACAAGGGGAATAAGAAACAATAAAAAACTTCATAGAAAGGTTCCAGGAGAAATCCGTGCATTGCAAACACGGAATAGTTCAGAAAACTCTAGTGGAGACATGTCGACATAATGTTAAGACTAACGTGCTCTTAAAAATGGGGGCCGTAGAGTCTAAGACATGGAGAGATTTGCTCAAATAAGGAGAGCAAGCCGAGGACTTGATTCGTCGAGTTGAAGAGTCTCGAGGATCTAGAAATACCAGAAATAATAGGCCATACACCCAAAATAATAACAAGAATAAAGGTAAAGCGGCAATGGCATCAGAGGCAGCTCCACAGAAAACAAATCCTCCAGCCCGAAGCCCCAAAATCAAAACGTCATGAGACAAAATAGGCCCCAGCAAGAAAGGACCTATACCTTCAAGGCAGAGCAAACGCCTACACTTTTTCATTTGCTTCTTAGAAAGGGAATGTTGAAACTTCCGGAAAATAGGAAGCCGGAGGACGTTGGTAAAACCAACGACCCCAACTATTGCCTCTACCACCGGAATATCGGACACTCTACTAAGGATTGTTACCCTCTAAAAAACATGATCCAAGCATTGATAGAAACTGGAGTCCTAACATTAAAAGAGAAGCAAAAGAAGGTTACTGCCAATATGGCAACCCTAGTAGTTGGAACCCATGAGTTCCCCGCGGGGGTGACCCCAATGCCAAAGGGAAAGCTGGTTACAAAAAACCATGACCCGCATAAAATGTCACAAGAAGGACTTGTCCCCGTAACAACTCCAAGGGGAGAAGTCATGTGGGTCCACCCTGATTTACTATAGGATAAACAGTGGACTACTGCGGGGGGTCAAAAGAAAAAGCGGACTAACAATGCTATTTCCGTAAAAATAAAAGATGAATACATAATTACAGGGGCACTTACAGACTCTGAAGAGGAGCCCGAGGCTATGGCCACACATCAAGATGGGGCGGGCCCTTCCGGCGCGCGATCGGGTAAAACATATCTTAAAGACTATACCAGGGTAGACCCTAAAGATATATACGGGAACTCGCAAAGCCTGCAAAGCAGAAAGGGTTTCGTTTCCAGAATAATCCTGGAAAAGATGAAGGAGTCAAGGATGCTACCTTCAAATTTGACATAATAGCTCAGCTGGCTAATATTCCAGTTCGAGTCATGCTGTACGAGTTGTTACGATTATCGAAATCAACTCGCGAGGCGTTGAGAGAAGCCCTGGCAGACTCTAAGTCATTCCTAGTTCAGATTGTCGAGCCGGCTGATCAAGAACAGGATTCTTGCCCCCGCTGTCATCAAGTAAGGAGGCAGGTCCCACAGATTACTTTTTCTCCAGAAGATATGCAGGTAAGAAATATAAAGCACAACAGGCCTTTATATTTCACCGGATATGTCGGATCCACGAAGGTGGATCACATCCAGATTGATCCAGGGTCTGCACAAAGCGTCATTCCCAGAAGGTTGATGCAGCTATTGGGAATTTCTCCCCATCGCCTGACACCAACTAATACTACAATATATGGGTTTAATGCCAATGAAAGTTGTCCTCTTGGAAAGATCCGACTCCGATGTCAAATCGGGGATCTGAGGTTGGAGGTCACATGCTACGTCATTGATGTAGAAACTTCCTACAACATTTTACTGGGACGACCTTGGATCCATGCCTATATGATAGTCCCGTCGACTCTCCACCAATGTATGAAACACTGTGATGAACAAGGAGAAGTCCGGACACTAGTCGCAGATAGGCAACCATTTAAAGGGCTGGAAAACTATTTCACAGATGCTATGCTCTACAAACTAGCGCACGAAGTCTCCAACGACAACCTCAGTAAGCCTCAAAAACTTGACGAAAGTGGCAACGAGGCAGATACTGAGTACGAGCCTCCCGAAGATAACGACAGGGGTGATTATGAAATCAATCCTCACATAGATTTTAATTTGAATTTTGACAATAATGTAGTTGATGTAGTAGAGGATGAGTGGATTATCAATGAAAATATAAAGTTAGTCTACGAGCCTGCTATAGCTACAGAGTCTGAACCTTCTTGTACTTCCACCGAAGTGGATGGCCTGTCCGAACTTGAAGTGCTAGCGGCATACCATTTGCCACTCAAGTCATCCCTCCTCTCTCAATAAAAAATAACTAAGGGACAAGGTCACTTCTTTGAAGTGCCTCCTCGACAGGGTCCCAATGGTCGATCATGTTCGGCAAAGTAATTACGTCACCTCAACAAAGACAAACCAGTGAAAGTGATGAACAATCATCACTTCAATTTCACTTATATGAACAGAAATCCCGACAAAAGATGGAATAGATGGGTTATAATTTTACCCAGAAATCGGGATTAAAGTTTGGAAAAGGGCGACGAAATCTCATACCTTCGTTGAGACCGAAAGGAAAGAGCCCAGACTATTATCAAAAGACTTGCAGGGGGTTGGGCTATCTATCTACTCCTCCCTCATCATCACACAAATACGAAGAAAGCTCTTCGGCCAATGAGGATTTACATCCACTTGACAATGACTCGGATCAAAGTACCGGCGCTTGGTTTTAATCTTTAACGATAAATATGGTTTCAGCCGCACCAGAAAGCGACGAAGAACCAATTGACGTTCAAGATGATTCCTAGGCTAAACACATGGACACTTTTTGGGATGTCCGCTTTGAACAGCGTGACCTGCCCACAGAAGATAAATTGGTACAAGTCAACATGGGAACGGACGAGAACCCGAAACCCATCTTCATAAGAGATACGCTAACTCCCTTAGAAAAGGAGGAACTTATATCTCTTATCAAGAAGTATATAGATGTGTTCGCATGGAGCTATGAAGACATGCACGGTCTTGATCCTCAGATTGCCACACACCGGCTAAATATCAAAGAAGATGCCAAGCCAGTAAAGCAACAGCAAATGCGTTTTCGACCGGAGTTGATGGAGGCAACAGTTGCTGAGGTCAACAAGTTTATAAAATCCGGATTCATCCGTGAAGAGCAACATCCTGATTGGGTGGCTAATATAGTGTCAGTTCGTAAGAAGAACGACAAGATCCGGATATGCATCGACTTTCGTGATCTAAATGCTGCATGACCTAAGGATGAATTTCCACTCCCAATCACCAATGTGATGATTGATAACACCTGCAGTTATGAGAGGATGTCCTTTATGGATGGCTTCTCAGGCTATAACCAGATTAAAATGCACCCGGATGATGAAAAGCATACAGCTTTCAGAACGCCGCTGGGGGTATACTGTTATACAGTAATGCCTTTCGGATTGAAGAACGCCAGTGCCACTTACCAACGTGCGATGAGCATCATATTTGAAGAACACCTGCGCAAAATGGTGGAGTGCTATGTGGATGACTTAGAGGTCAAAAGCAAGAACAAAGAAGATCATCTGCATGACTTAAGGACAATTTCGACCTTATGCGAAAACATCACTTGAAGATGAATCCCGCTAAGTCTTTCATGGGGTGTGCAGTGAGAAATTCCTTATAGTTACCTCAAAAGGAATTTTCTTTGATCCTGAAAATCTCGCTTAAAGAGTTAAGGGGGTTATAAGGAAAGTTCGCCTATATCCGGCGCTTTATTTCTAACCTATCTGGAAGATACCAGCCATTCTCCAAACTTATGAAAAAGGGGGTTTCTTTCGTATGGGATGAGGCATGTCAACAGGCATTTGACGATCTCAAAGAATATCTCACGAAGCCTCCTGTTCTTATGGCACAGGTCCCTGGGCAGCCATTCCTTATATACGTAAGAGCCATGGATGATACTTTAGGAGCATTACTTGCTCAATATAATAAGCACGGCCATGAACATGTCCTTTATTACTTAAGCAGAACAATGATCGGGGCTGAGCGTCGGTATACCCCGATCGAAAATGAATGTTTAGCCTAGTGTTCGCTGTTCAGAAAATGCAACACTATCTTTCAGGGCAAACGATTCATGTCATATCACGAGTTAATCCCTTGAAAATCCTGATGACAAAACCGGAATCCTTAAATGGCCGATTGACGAAATGGGCATTATTGCTATCGCCATATGATATACACTACGTCCCTCAAAAAGCCATGAAGGGACAAGCAATCGCCGATTTCCTTGCAGACCATCCAATTTAGTCTAACTCTAAACAGACGTCAGAGCTTAACACAACTAACAAAGAACAACCATGGAAGATGTTCTTTGATGGTGCTGCCAGACGATCTGCTACTGGAGTGGGGGTTGTGCTGATATCCCCACATAAACACATACTGCCTAACGGTTACTCATTAACAGAACCGTGCACGAATAATGTGGCGGAATACAACGCGCTCATTATCGGCTTAAAAATGGCTCTGCAACTGGGGGTGAACTAAATAGAGGCATATGGAGACTCTAAGCTCATCGTCAACCAAATGACGGGTGAGTATGAAGTCAGACATGAAGCCCTCATCCCCTATCATCAGCTAGCCATTGATCTAGCAGGATATTTTGAACAGTTTTATATCTATCATATATCTCGGAATGAGAACGTCTATGCAGATGCTCTTGCCACACTAGCTGCAACATTGGCGATCCCGCCAGGTGAAGCTAAAAGTATCACTATTGGTAGTAGAGAACTCCTCCACCCAGATACGGTATTCCAAACCAAAGAGGTGTGCCAGACAGGCTTAATTCTGGAACCCCGTGATTGGCGATTTCCATTTATAGATTACGTCCTATATGGAATACTACCAGAGGATCCAAAGGAAGCCGCCTCAATAAAGAGGAAGGCCCCGAGATTTTACTTTGATTGTACACTTCAAATTTTATACAGAAAGTCAAATGATGGTCTGCAGCTACGCTGCATATCAAAAGCAGAAGCAGATGAAGTACTGAGAGAAACACATGATGGAGTGTGTGGAGCTCATCAGCCCGGTCCAAAACTCGGAGACCGCATAAGAAGGCTGGGATACTACTGGCCGAAGATGATTACAGAGGCAATGACATACGCTAAACGATGTCATGCATGTCAGGTACATGCTAACTTTATTCATCAACCCCCAGAATACTTGCACAATACCATTACTAGTTGGCCATTTAAGGCATGGGGAATGGATATTGTGGGGCCAATAACTCCCCCGTCATGCAGAGGATATCGGTTTATTCTTACAATAACCGATTATTTTTCAAGATGGGCCGAAGCCGTGTCTATGAGAGAAGTAAAAATGACGGATGTGATCAAGTTCATTAAGCATCACGTCATTTACCGCTTCGGCATCCCCCGAAAAATCATTCATGATAATGGACTGCAATTCATCAGCCAGGTGTTTTCAAGATTCTGTGATAAATTCAGAATCAAAGATATTGCTTCAACACCATACAATCCCGCGACGAATGGATTAGCCGAGGCCTTTAATAAGACATTATTAAACTCCTTCGGAAGTTCGTCTCTTCCAACAAACGAGACTGGGATGAAAAGTTGGGAGAGTGTTTGTGGCTTATCGCACCACTATCCGCACCCCAACAAAAACTACCCCGTTCTCTTTGGTTTATGGAAGTGAGGCTGTTTTGCCTCTTAAAGTCTAGATACCAACATTAAGAGTGGCCTTAGCCACAAAGATGACGACAGAAGAACGCTATCAACAAAGATTGCTAGAACTAAAAACGTTGGATGATAAACGTCTCCGGGCTCAACAGCAAATTGAGTTGTATCAAGCCCGAGTTTCGCAAACATTCAATAAGAACGTTAAACCAAGGACCTTTAAATAAGGAGACTTGGTCCTAACTATTAAAAGGCCAATGATTCTAACCCACAAGACTAAGGAAAAATTTGAACCCAAGTGGGAATGACCGTTTATTGTGGAGACGGTATACTCTGGTGGAGCTTATCGCTTAATGAATCAGAATGGCGATAGGATGATGATACTAATCAACGGCAAATTTCTGAAGAAATACTATGCTCAATGAACCAGAACGGTGACAGAGTAACTGTCACATCTGGTTCATAATCCCTGGAAGTATAACCATCCACTTGTTCAAGTTACGCAAATGAGCACTTGAGCTTCTTTTATTAAGCTAAGGCATGTGCAATTAGGCACCTCTGCCGAAATCTGGTGATCCTGACCCGATCATCTTGATATGTGCAGTTCAAGTTACGTATGAGAGCCTTGAACTGCCTCCAATCAAACTCTAGGCATGTGCAATTAGGCGCCTCTGCCGAAATCTGATGATCCTGACCCGATCATCGTGGTATGTACAGTTCAAGTTACGCATGAGAGTCTTGAACCGCCTCCAATCAAACTCTAGGCATGCGCAATTAGGCGCCTCTGTCGAAATCTGGTATCCTGACCCGATCATCTTGGTATTAGCAGTCTAAGTTACGCAGATGAGTCTTGGATTGTTTTACCTAAACAAATGAACTATTTTGATGACAAAAGAATCAAAAGATTTCCTTTATTCATCAATCAAAAAGAATGAAGTTACAAAAAAAATCAAAGAATCAGTAAAGTTCTTTCTTCTATTACAAGTTCTTATTACAAAAAGAATAGAATGAAAGAAAATTATGGATCTCCTAGAAGGCTCAACTTATTCGTCGTCTCGTCAATTACTCGACGACGAGTTTCCTCCACGGAGTGTTGAGCCTGCCGGCGTAAATCATTGTTGTTTATTGCCAGTTGCTGGGCCAACCGTTGACGAGATTCTTCAGTAGTGCGGCTCCTTATTATACCTTCTTGTTCAAGCTGTCCTTGTTGAAGGATCAGCTCTTCCCGTTTCTTAACAGATTTCCCTAACCGAGACTTGCTGGCTTCTAGAATAGCTCGAGCCTTAGCGATAGTCTCTCTGGCTCTAAGGATGACGGCCTGACTCCCCTCAATCTCGAAATCCACTATCTCCCCCCTGAGGATTGATTCCTGACTGGCTCGTAGTTCTGCCAACTCCCGAGACCAGACTTCCTCTTGGCGCCTCAGTTCCTCTTGACGAGCCACCAACTCTGTCCGTAACCGCGCCGACTCGATCTCAGTGATCGCTTCCACATCCGCTTGGCAAACCGTGTTTAGCGTGTTCACCTGATCTTTCAAAGCTTCAAGGCGGGCTCGGTAGGGAGCTGCTCGGTCACGTCCCCCAATCCTTTCAATATTATCCAGATAGCTGAACAACATTGGACGTCCAAAATTAAACAAATCTCTTCCGTCTATGATCATTCCAATACACCTCCTTAGTAGCTGCAAAAAGTCATTTACGCTGTGGTTGAAGAATTCTTGGAGAGGGTCCACAATGTCTGTGTTTAATGCAGGCAGCGCTAAGGAAGATGTTGCCGGGGGAAGAGTGGCATCCATTGGAGTCGAGGAAGAAGAAGCCCGTCCCTGTACCAGACTCATTACATGCGGGGCCAGTAAAGCCAATAAAGACTTGGCAGAACTGGGAACCCAAGGCGAATTGTCACTAGTACTGATCACTCGAGCAGCACCACCAGCAGGAGTAGACGATGGAGTGTTTTCATCCGAAGCTCCTCCAGCAATAGAAGTGGCTTCAAATGAGAACTTCAAATTCTCCTCATCCCCTATTGGCAGATGACTTGGGGCTGGAGGAGTCACCAATGTTAAAATCGTTGGTTGAGGAGCAGAGGGCACATCAACAACTACTGGAAAGGTTTCTTTGGAACAGACCATTGGTGTCAGAGATGGCAGACTTGGAAATGGGGGAGCCTCTCTTGCTACGGCCGCAACGACAACCTCTGTCCTATCATCACTCCCGAGTTTATCAATAGGAGGAGTCGATGAAGGAACTGAGCATGGGGCCGGCGTGAAGTAGTCTGCGTCAAACTCGTTCGCAGAACTACCCAATCCACCCACAGACCCAGTTATGCCAGAGTAATCCACCAGTTCCTCAGACTCCCCCTTGATAGTCGAATGCATCGGCGAGTGGAGTTGACCACCTGCATTTCATAAAGCAAACAAAGAATGTTACATATAATAATGAAATGAATAATGAACAGAAGATAGAATATAAAAATAATACCAGGAGATACAAGTCCAGTGGTCGGACTTGAAGGAGGAGCCGTCACTGTTTCCAGAAGCACACCTGTTTCGCTACCCAGAGGTTGCGTCGCGGAGTGTTCGATAGATTCTGCGGTTGGGGGAGCGGGGACCTCAGCAGCACCTGGAGCTTCAGCAGGTCTACTCTCCTCTGCCGACGTTAGAAGCAGAGATGAGGCCAGCAAGTCTGAAGCAAACTTGACCGCCGCCTCTTGAGAGACTAAGAGGATCCCCAGGGCCAGTTTCTGCTTCTTCTTCATTGGTTCGCCCCTTACAGACCCGCGACGTTTGATGGCTAGACTCCGAGAGCGGGGAACCAAGTGTTGAAGAGAACCTCCAGCATCAACATCATCGTTGTCATCATCATTATCATCAGAATCAACAACATCTGATGGATCTACCATGGTACCAAGGAATTCATCCATTACTTTCACTCGGACCCTCTTTGCCCCTCTACAGCACGAGTAGAAGGCTTCAATCTCCTTACAACAGCTATAGTTGATGGAGAAGTTAGGCATCAGTATTAGCAACGCTGTACCAGGTGCAGAAACTCAAAACCTTACTCAAATCTGGCACCTTTTGGGGCAACATAAACTCAGCTCCAGTTCCCCCGGCGACGAAATGGAACCAGCTCCTCACTCCTGCATACAAATTTCCCTCATATGTCAGCCCTTTATTCGGGTTTCCTACATAAAGTTGTGTATATCCAAATTGACGAGCAAATCTACTCGGGATATACGGCTCTATGTAGCACATGATGTCTTGCCTGTACACCAAGTGTCCGGGTCGAATGTTCAGCAACCACCAGAAGGCCCCTGAAGATAAGTTGGTGAACTTGTTTGCTCCCAAAATATCTTTAAACTTAGATCCATACTCTCCTCAAGGAAAATCCGGAAAGCAACGAAAGATCTCGTAATTTTGATAATGACGGAGTGTCCTGCGGATTTGAGACGTATAATTGCTCTTCCAGACAAAGCGCTCGTACTTCTCTACGAAGAACGGCTTGTCAATCAGGCAGTAATCTGCAGCACTCATCAGCGACGGGCAGTGCATGACTAGCCACGCCATTAAATATGTATAGGGCATCTCTACCGTTGGGTGCGGTGTCTTCACTGTGGCAGCTTCTTTGGCCGCTTTACTCTTTCCAGCTTTGCCTTTGTTCTTCTCTGCTGGCATAAAGTTGTTGCAGAGGGCCCGAAGCCCGCTTTGGAGGTTGGCAACCATTGCTGGTAATAGCCCGAATGGTCGCCCGTAAGCCAATAAAACGGCGGGATAGACGACGTTCTTTGCGATGGCCTCCTTGGGAAGTGAAGGGACAACGTATCTCTTTAACCAAAGCATCAGAAATCCCGCAAGCAGACCTCTATCTGAATTTGGAAACTATGCCTGGTAGTGGAAGCTTTGGAAAATGGTATCAGGACTGAATCCTCCTTCATTGGAGTCAGTTGTATAAGTTGTAGCTTCCAACTTGGAGATGCGCTCCTTTATTTCTCCAACACTGACAGGTGGGCATTCTCGAAACATTGGGAGACTCTCCTTCAAATTAATAAAGAGGTAGTCATCCCACTTCTTATAGCCAACTCCCTGGTTCCTCATCCCGGCCAAGTCCGAGCAAATGTGATAGTGGCACATCATTTCCCAATAGGTTTAGTAGATGTGCTCATCCTCCGCTTTTAGCATATTCAATTCTTCAGCGGTGGGGATATATTCCTCATAAGGGACTTCGCCCATTGATAACCCCGACACTTCGAACATCTCGTGGAGAGCGAATCCCAGCTCACCCACAGGTGTAAAGAAGGTGCCGGTTTCGGGGTTATACATCTCCAGCAGGCTGAACAAGTAGTATGAACTCTGGGACAAGCCGAACTTGACGTTTCTAATGGCTTTGTATAAGCCAATTTCCTTCAGGGTCTGTTCATGGGTGTCCAGTATGTGTTTGACAAGCCTGAACCACCACATGTTGCCCGAGGAATGGATCCATTCGGGCATTCTGAAATCTTTGGCGGGGTACTGTCCACCCTTGGCCAAGAATTCGCTAAAGAAGGTCTTAGCACGAATAGGAACTTCACCAACAGAGTGCTCTTTGGTGACTCTGCTTGGGAGAAGCCTTGTAATACATCTGGGGGGACCGTCTTGAAAAGCCCCATTCGCGCCGAACTTGCCGGTCGCAACACCATCATACTCACGAGTTAGCTCAAATTCTAATTCGCGGTGGGAAGATAGCCTCTGGAGATACACCAAGGGGTAGCTACGCTCCATGTCAGGTAGAAACATGAGCAGATCCCCGGCCTAGTACAGCCACTTACTCTCTTCTTCAAAGAGGATCTCATCCGAGTGCTCCAACACATCTCCAAAAGGAATGCGGGCTTCTCCAGTATCTCTCGGTCATGGCCTCGAAAGGAGCATCAGTAACGATCTCCCATGCAGTAGCAGGGCGGTATCTGATTAGTTTCTCCCTGCGCTCCCTCAAGCCCGGCTTGTATGCGGCGAAAATGGTGGTGAAACGAAACTGGGTGATTGAGTCTGCACCCCCGCCATAGCCAAAGTGATGCCCTTGGGAGATCGGATCCACTGAGTAGCCAACTGCAAAAGAAGAGTCAAGGGTTGGAAAAGTTTCTACAAACCAGAAAATTTTTCTAAGTATGAAAACACAGAGCTAGAGGTAACTCCACGCGAAACTAAGTGAAATGACTTCGCGTTCACACGAGCGAAGCTAAGTGAAATAACTTCGCGTTTGGATAATAAATGCGAAGCTAAGGGGATAACTTGGCGTTTACGAATGCGAAGCTAAAATTGTAAATTCGCGTCAGAACGCGACAGTTAGCAAAAGTAACTTCGCATTCAAAATGAGAAGATAACGCGATTTCGCCGGCGAAAGAGATGATTGGCCGGACAAAACCGACCCAAATCACTCTAAATTTTTTTTCTAGAAAGCTCCAAAAGCGAGCTTCTTACCTCCGATAGGCGCGGCGTGGACTGGCTCGCCGCTGCCACGACCGCTGCCACCGCTGCTTGCGCTGGCCACCGACGGCGAGGATGCATGGGAAGAAGCACGAGTATTGGGTGCCATTGATCTCGAAATTTCGGAGAAAATTGACGAAAATGGGAAAAATCCGGTCAAAAAAACACTCGGGTCGCTTGGACTCTGATCACCTGAGCTCTAGAGTTCTTGAAAATTCTTGAAAGAGTAAGGAAGAAGAAGAGTTGGACTCTATTTAAATGAAAAAACTCGCCTCTTGGTATTCGGCTTAAGAATCAGAGCGATTACTGATCAGTTGCTCTCTAAAACGTGAAGATATTAGCTTCGCGTGGTGATGGGAAACGCGAAGCTATTAGTGCCGCGCAACTATGCAAAACGCGAAGATAACTTGGTATTTTAGCTACGCGTTTCCATGAGAGGCTTCGACTTGGCATGTGTGATCAGACGCCTCTGTCGAAATCTGATGGTTATAACAACAATCATCTTGGCATGTGTAGTACAAGTTACGCATAAGAGCCTTGAACTGCCTCCATCAAACTAAGGTATGTGCAAATTAGGCGCCTCTATCTAAGTTAAATGATCCTTACCCGATCATCCTGGTGTAAGTAGTTAAATATCTTCACCAAACTACCATTTAGCTCTATTTAATGGGCTTTACCGAGGTTAATAATTGTAACCCGGTTGGTATTAACAGTCTAAGTTACGCAGATGAGCCTTGGATTGTTTTACCAAAACTATGAACCATCTATTTGTTGAGCAAGCAAATTTTGAAGCCAACAGATAAAAGAGTCAAAAGAGTTATCTTTATTTATAAAGCAAAAGGTTACAAAAGTAGAGGGAGTTATAGCTTTCTCAAAAACTTTAAACCTATTCATCGACTCACCAATAACTCGACTACGAGTCTCCTCTATTGAGTGTTGAGCTTGCCGGTGCAAGTCATCGCCATTTAATGCGAATTGCTGGATCAACCACTGATGAGATTCTTCAAAAGCGCGGCTCCTTATTATGCCCTCCTATTTTAAACTATCCTGTTGATTGTACTATGCCATATGAGGTGCTTTTCCAGCTCAATTCCCTGGTTCACATGCAAAAGATCTCCTCTGCAAATGTGAATTATGATCTGTTTAAAGTTCTTAGTGGATCATCTAAAGATACTACTACAAGAATCCTAATGAAGATGCATAAGTTGAATTCGACATGCTACAAGCCCTTAGATGATCATCTCTATCGCTTTGGAAAGCGACAGAGATTGTCATCTAACAGAAATAGTCCTCAGGAAAACTTAATGAGCTTCCGCAGAGTTCTTGTAACTCCTTCAAGAGTTTACCTTTTGGAGCCAGAGCTTGAAACTTGCAACTATATTGTAAAGCATATGCTTCTGGCTTCCTTAGAGTTACTTTTGCTGATGAAGATCGGTGCATGGCTAGCCTTTGAAGATATATCAGGAAATAGCTATGCTCCATGCTGGGTAGAAATATCAGCAAGTCACCAGATTGGTAGAGCCACATGCACTCCTCTTCAAAAAGGATCTGGTCCGAATACCCCACTGCAAAAGAAGAATTAAGAGTTAAAAAAATTTTTACAAAACTCGAAAAATCTTCTAAGTATAAAAACGCGGAGCTAAAAATAACTCCGCGCGCAGCTGAGGAGATAGCCTCGCGTTGAAACGCGACAGCTAGTCAAAATAGCTCCATGTTTCAAACGCGAGGATGACGCGATAGTTTCACGTAGAAGAAGACCAGAGGTCTTCTCCATCTTCTCTTTCTTCTCCAAGCCTTACGGCCGGAAAACGGTGATCTCGCCGGTAAAAAAAAATGGTTGGTCGGTTAAAACCGAGCCAAAACACTCCAAAATTATTCTAAGGAGTCCAAAAGTTGAGATTTTTACCTCTAAGGGGCACGGCATGAACTGTGTCCGCCGCTGTGTCCGCTCCCTCGGCCGATGCCGCCGCTGCTAGCGCCAGCCGCCAATAATGAGGAAGCACGCGAAGCTGTACTCTTCTTGAGTGACATTCTAATGATGAAAATCTACGGAGAATCGAAGGAAGTTCGGTTGAAGATCGTTCGTTCACATGAGTCGCTCGGTCGCCTAAGCTCTGGATTCTTGGATTCTTCGAATGAAGTGAAAGAAGAGGAAAAGTTAGAGACTCTATTTAAATGAGAAAATCCGCCTCTTGGTATTCGGCACGAGAATCGGAGTAATTATTGAGCAATTACTCATTGAAAAAAGCTATTTAGCTCCGCGCAGGTATATAAAACGCGAAGATAGTGTGGTATTCAAACACCGCGTTCCAGTTTGAAGATCCAAAGTATTTCAAAATTTGCTAAATTTCAAGCCATTTTGAAAACTTTGGAGGGGGTTCTGTTGGCAGTGAAAATTTCTAAGAAAATAGGATTTTCCACAATAGAATGCGGAGTTAACTCTATAGCTCCGCGATTGGCTATTTTAGTCTCACGTTTGAGCAAAATGCGGAGCTAATCCATAGCTCCGCGTTCTGATGAATTTAGTTCCGCATTAACTCCGCGTGAGCAGATTCCAATCAGAATCCTAAATTGATTGTGATTGAGATTTGGGCTTATCCAAATACCCAAATTAAGTCCGATCATAACTCTAAATCAAGAGATTTAAATCAAAACTAAGATATTTGATTGGAATCCTTGATGAGTACAAATTCTATTTAGATAGAAACTCTCATATTACCCCAAGGCTATAAATACCCTCTGGAGGAAGCCTTGGAGGATCTTTTTTTCTAGAATTTTGGAGAAGTTCGAGTTATGCATAGAGTCTTGATATGCATAGAGCCTTGAACGAATCAAGACCAGAGGAGATCAGTTCTACAGTCGGCCGCCATCTTCAAGAGAATAGTTCGTCATCAGATCGTCAAAAGGAACTACTAGTTAGATCCCATCGCCACACAGATCCCACAATTCATTGTAAAAGAGAGCGATAGATTATAAATCCTCTCGTTTGTTCTTTTTCTCTTGTTCTCTTTCGTTGTAATTTAAGTTAATTCAATGGACGGAAAGCAAAGAATTTCTGCTGCGAACAGATACAGTGGTGACGAATATGCTTATCACTTGGGAGATTATGAGCATAACAAGGTGATTCGTAGCAGATATGTAGTATTCAATGAGAACTGTATGTATAAAGACCGAATGGAGAATAAGAGTGAGAAAACAGTTGAAAAAGAGCACTTGGAGCTGGATGAGTCACAGAATGGGATGGATCCCATGGATAAAAGAAAGGAAGAAATGCCTATCTGAAGGGAAAGAAATGCTTACACCTGAGAATATACAAGTTTCAAATGAGACCGAACAGGAGAGAGAGTCACTGACTGAAGTAGATGGTTCCAGTACTTCATCAGAGAGTATTCCCACTTTAAGGAGGAGCATGAGGATAAGGAAGCCAACCCAAAAACTTTGTCTTCCTTTATATCATATTTTGTATACTGATGCAAGTGAACTAAAGAGTTACCAAGAGGCTATACAGGATAAATTTCGTCTTAAGTGGGAGCAAGCCATGCGTGATGAGATATCTTCTTTGGAAAAGAATCACACATAGAAATTGGTGAAGCGACCGGAAAAGATAAAAATATTGCATAACAAGTGGGTATACAGGGTAAAACATGAGGCATAAGGGACACAAAGGTTCAAGATTAGACTTGTAGTGAAGGGATACGGTCAGTAAAAATGTATTGATTTCAATGAAATATTTGCACCTGTTGTCAAGATGATTTCTATCAGAACAATACAAAGTATTATGGCTATGAAAGGATTGTATTTATAGCAGCTCGATGTGAAAACAGCTTTCCTTCATGGTGATTTGGAGGAGAAAATATATATGGAACAGCCGGAGGGATATGAAGTTAAAGGAAAGGAGAATTAGGGTATGTCGATTGAAAAGGAGCTTTTATGGGTTAAAACAAGTGCCGAGGCAATGGTACTTGAAATTCGACAAGTTTATGTTGGATTCGGATTTTGCCAGATGCAATTCAGATCATTGTTTACATCTACAAAAGTTTAAGGATAGTAACTTTATTATACTTACTTTATATGTAGATGATATACTTGTGGCAGGTACATGCATGAAGAAAATCAATGATCTGAAGAGAAAGTTGGTAGGAAAATTCTCTATGAAGGATATGGGTGAGGCTAAACAGTTTCTTGAAATGCAAATTACCCGAGATATGAAAAGTAAGAAATTGTGGTTATCTCAGGAGGGGTACATAAAGAAGGTATTAGAGAGATTCAATATGGAGAATGCAAAACCGATAACTACAGCTCTTGGTGGTCAGTTCAAACTGTCAAAATAGTAAGGTGTTAAGACAGATGAGGAGACGAGACACATGGAGAATGTGTCTTATTCATCGGCCGTTGAGAGTCTCATGTATGCAATGGTGAGTATAAGACCAGATATTGCACATGCAGTGAGAGTAGTGAGTAGATTCATGAAAATTCCTGGGAAGAAACATTGGCAAGCAGTGAAGTAGATTTTCAGGTATTTGAAAAATACTTCAAAGTATTGTTTATATTTTGTGGGTGATAATATTGATGTGCAAGGTTTTGTGGATTCGGACTATGCGGGTGATAGAGATAATGGCAGGAGCACCACA
The DNA here is from genome assembly GCA_036321105.1 of Dracaena cambodiana. Taxonomy (NCBI): domain Eukaryota; kingdom Viridiplantae; phylum Streptophyta; class Magnoliopsida; order Asparagales; family Asparagaceae; genus Dracaena; species Dracaena cambodiana. Next base: position 17,345,890 of record JAYEPQ010000007.1, read on the forward strand.
TGTTATGTCTTCACTGTAAGAGGGATAACGGGAAGCTGGGTTTTAAGATTACAATCAATTATTGTTTTATCTTCGACAGAAGTTGATCTTCGACAGAAGTTGAGGATGTTGCAGCTGCAAAAGTAAGTAAGGAGTTTATTTGGTTACAGTGATTGATAAGTGAGTTGGGTTTTGATGGAATGGATTGCAGATTATTCAGTGACAGTCAGAGTGCAATTCATCTTGCTAAAAACTCGGCATATCATTTACGGACTAAACATATTCACTTGAGATATCATTTCATTATATCTTTGTTAGAGGATAACCAATTGAAGTTGGAGAAGATTGAGGGCAGTAATAATCCTTCAGATATATTGACAAAATCGGTTGATGGGAAAAAATTGAGTTATTGCTCAATTTTGGTGCATTTGTGTTGACTGCTGAAAGTGGAACTTCGAATGATCGAGGTAAAAACTTTGGACACTAGAATTATCATGTATAAAAATTACAATTTTAGCAATATGTCTCCAAGTGGGAGATTATTGCTAATAGAGTACTATTACTGCAGCGGGTTTCGGTCCGCCGAAACGGGTCCAAAACCAGCCCAAACCTGTTATGATATAATATAAATATAAGGTGTGTGCTAGAGTTTGGATTTGCCGAAGTTTGTTTTTCTTTCTTTTGTTGTGGGCGGCTAGCACAAAAGAAGAAACAAAAAGAAAAATAATTGCTGCTATATTTGGCCAAAAGGGAAAATAGGTGTTGCTATTTTTTGTCTTGGGCAAAAGGATAGAAATCAAAGGTGCGGCTGCCAATTGCTTTTGGCTGAAAGCAAAAGGAAGAGGCCGAGGTTTACTATTGATTGACGGCTGGTTCTTTGCGTTATTGCGGCTGCAATTCTAGGCCGAAGACCAAGAAGAAAGGGTTCGATGCTTTCTTTGGAATGTTCGGCGGCCGAAGCAAAGAGGAAAATCATTGTAACAAGATGTTAAGGTATGATCTCAAAATCATGTGTGATTTCTTTGCCAATTCTCTTGTGGTTGAGAACTAAAAAGTTGTAATCATATTTTGATATAGTGAAAATTTTCGATCGTATCCCCGTGGACGAAAATATATTGCCGAACCACGTTAAATCTGCGTATTCTCTATATCTGCTATTTTTCTCTTCGGTTAAATATTTGATTCTGCTGGTTATTGTATTAGAATTATTCTGCTATTTTTGCTAACATTTCTCAGTTTGGATTCTCCACGTTATTATCTCTACGTTCATTTTGATTGATTATTTGAGGTTACTGCTGTGCTTGATTGATTAATTAATTTAGTAATAGGTACTTAACTAGCTATCTAGTAATCCGGCAGCTTTTTTAAATATCAAGAATGGAAACATGATCCTCCAACAAAGTAAATCGAGACAGAAGAACCATAGTTCATTGAATATTCTCTCAATAAGATGATGCGGCCGAAGTGCCGACAAATTTAGGATCACTTTATTGGCGAAGATGATAAGATCAACAAATTTTCTAACAAAAAAAGAAAAATTATCCCAGGGCTGAGATTTTTTCATATATGAGGACATTATAAACAAAAACTTTTGCAGATGATCACCTTTTCGAAAACCGACAAAGATTGTCGATAGTTAATCTTAAAAGAGAGGGAGACTTGGGCTGTTCTAGAGTCCAGAGCATGGAAAAGGATCATTAGGAAGAAGGACGGTGGCAGTTGCAGGAGGGAGAGCTCAAGAAGCTAGCAGTGATGGTGTGGGGCTAGAAATCCTACAAGATTTGAGAGTATGCGAGATGGTTTTCCTAGGAAGCTTTCTGCCTCCCAGCTTTCTTTATTTCCCAGCCTCCGGTATTTAGAAAGTCCAAAAGAAATTAAGGCAACATCAAAACATGTTGATATATGTGAGGTTGCTTGTTCACCGCTGGAAATAAGCCTATTGTGTGTGTGAGTACACACTTGCATGCAGTTTGCGCCCCGCCCGCACACAGGGAAATTCTAAATGCGCACCACATTTTATAGTGAGCACCACATACTATATAGTAAAGTGATTTACAACATAGAGGAAAATAAAGTGATTTACAACATAGAGGAAAATGGTGCTCACATGTAAAATATGGTGCGCATTTAGAATTTCCCACGCACACACAGATATATAACATGCATAGCTATCAATCTAATGTAGCAGTTTGTGTTTAGGAATAATAATGGACGGGTCCAAGATCAATACTTGATCAGTTCTATTTATAATTTTGAATTAAAAAATAAAAACTTTGAATATTAAAAAGTTAACTTGTAATTATAGGCTTATTCATTCTCATTTCCTATTTGTTCCTAATTGGTGGTTGAATTACGAAGATAGACAAGATGTAAGTGGTGTTTATCGGGCCGGGCGGGCCGGGCAGCCCGTTGGGCACGCCCGGCCCGGCACCTCGGCTCGGGCCGTGCCGAGCACGAGGCCGGCCGTGCCGGCGGCACGGTCCAGCCTGGCCGTGCCGGCGGCACGGTCCAGCCCGGCACGGCGGGTAAATTTATTTTTTTTTTTTTAAATTTAGCCGTTGGGGGTGTTTAGGTGTGGTTTTTGCAATTTTTTTTGCAAATAGCCCTCCAACGGCTATTTTTATAGCCGTTGGGGGGTTTCTTGCAAAAACAAATTGCAGATTTTTCCCCCAACGGTCAAAATAGCTATTGGGAGGGTTTTGTAATTTTTTTTGCAAATTAAAACCTTTCTTTCTCTATAAATACCTCAATATATTTTCTATTACCATTCATCATTCTTATACACCAAATTCATTCTCAAAAATCTCCTAAAATTTTTAATTCTCAAGAAGTCTCAAGCAAAGCAAGTAGCAAGTTTCAATCAAGTGATCAAGAAGTCTCAAGCAAGTAAGTCTCCCAAACAAGATCCAATCAAGTTTTCTCATTGAAGTAAGGTTTTCTTCGCTATTTCGGTTTCCAGCTTCATCTCTCTAGCTAGATATTACACTCTCTCTCTCAAATAGTTCAGCGGTTAACAGGTATTTATAATTTAAAGTTTTTTTGAGAATTTTAATTTGTTTTTTTTGGGATTTTATTAAAATGGATTCACACTCATCTGGCGCTTCTTGCTCTCAAGCCACGGATTTTTTTACTCCTTTTTTAACTGATGAAGAATATTAAAATCTATGTCAACTCTTAGAACAAGCTCCTCAAGTACCATTTTCTTTATCTCAGGAAGAACCAACTGATACAACCATACCCGAAACACAAACTACCACATCTACTAGGGCTGTTAGATCGGACATATGGAAATATTTTGAAAAATTAATAGAAAACAATGTTAGGAAAGCTAAGTGTAAACACTGTCATAAAATTTATTCGTTTTCTTTAGGTAGCGGAACGGGTCATCTTAAAAGACACCTAGAAAAAAATCACCCACCAAATGTACCACATCAAACACAAATAAGCACATTTGGTGGATCATTAGGTATACGTAAATATGATCCAATTAAAACAAGATAACATTTAGCAAGATTTATAATACATGACGAACAATCATTTACTTTTTTGGAAAAACGCAAATTTGAAAGATTTTGTAAATCAGTATTTACTGACGAATATAAAAAAAGTCCCACGTTCAACATGTACATCCGACATGTTCAAACTATATAAAGAGCAGAAGGACACTTTAATAGCTTTTTTTTTTATTTTTAGAGTTGCTATAACTGCAGATTGTTGGGAAGCTAAAAATATGACTAATTATTTATGCGTAACGGCACACTATATAGATCAAGAATGGTGCATACAGAAAAGAATAATAGGGTTTAGGATATTTGAATTTCCTCACAATGCACAAAATTTATCACAATCCCTTCTAAGTGTTTTTTCAGATTTTGGAATAGATAAAAAAATATTTACCATTTCTTTGGATAATGCTTCTGAAAATACGGACGCAATTAGAATTCTTAAAAGTATGACAAAACCAATTCTAGATGAAAACGCAATTAGAATTCTTAAAAGTATGACAAAACCAATTCTAGATGAAAAATTATTCCACGTTAGGTGTATTTCCCACATACTAAACTTATGCTTTCAAGATGGATTAAAAATAGTAAATGATTCACTAATGAAACTTAGGTATACATTACTTTTTATTAAAGATAGTGGGCCAAGAAAACAAGCATTTAAACAAATATGTAAAAATATGAAAATATCACCTAGAATTGTACCTATAGATGTTAGAAAAAGATGAAATTCTACATATAAAATATTAAACATAGCTATTCAGTATAAAAATGTAATAAATACTTTTAATGAAATGGAGTCACCAATGTATAGTTTAGATAATAATGAATGGCACCAGTTGCATTGCATTTCTAAGTTTTTAGGCAAATTTGAAAATGTATCTAGAGCACTGTCAGGAACTTATTACCTAACTACACATATTGCATTATATTATCTAACCTAAATCAGTTCGGTTTTTAATGAATGTAGAAATCACTCTATACTTGAAAGTATTGTTGAACCTATGGAAATTAAATTTAATAAATATTTTAAAGATTTTCCATACTTATTATATTTTGCAACTGTTGTGGATCGCCGTTGCAAGTTAGATGGACTTGAAATATTAATAGATTTATTTTATACAAATATGTCTTATGAAAATAATGTGAGGGATTTAGTTAATGATATTAAAACATATTTAGATATTATGTATAAAACATATGAAGATATGTATGGTGTGCAACACAAACTACAAAAGAACCATCTACTAGGAAAATTCGTAATCCAACAATATCATCTTTATTTCACAGAAAAAAGGCAAGACAAAGTAGTACATATTTTAATGAATTACATTATTATTTAGAGAGAGCTAACTATGAAGATAACGCATCTCCTGAAAATTATGAATCCTTTGACATTTTGGCATGGTGGAAATCACAGGAAAAAACATATTCCGTGCTTTCCAACATGGCCCGTGATCTACTAACTCCTCCAGTGTTTATTGTAGCATCGGAGTCTGCTTTTAGCGCAGGTGGTAGAGTGCTCACGGACTTGAGAATCTCAATGGCGTCGGACACATTGGAGATGTGTGTCTGCTTGAAGGATTGGTACGACGTAGAAGATAGAGAACAAAACTTGACTAATGAAGTTGTACTAGAGATCTTAGGCTTACCAGAAGAAAATAAAGTTTCATTAAAACTATTTAAATTTGTAAGGATTTTCATGTATATTCAATTATTTTATTTTATTTTTTAACTCATAAATCTCTTAGAAAATATATTAAGAACAAGTTGAGGGTGACGGTTAGGGTCCTCTCCCCTCTTTTCGGACTTTGTATAACTTCTAAAGAGATTTATAGAGTAATTTATGAATATAATGAGATTAAATATAATATAATATTTGTTTTTATTGTTATTACTTCTTGTTAAATGAAGCAACATAGCTCCTCTTTTTTTTTTTTTTTTTAAAACCCGGGCAGGCCCTGCGCGGGCACGGCACGGGCCCGCCGGGCCGTGCCGGCGGGCCGAGCCCGGGCCTAGGCCCGGGCAACCGTGCCGTGCCGGTGGCAGGGCACGTCCCGTTTGGGGGACGTCCCGTGCCCGGGCATGGCCCGATCGGCAGGCCTAAAGATGTTGATCAAAATAATGGCGACCCACATGTCTTGAGTCGAGACCACGACCCTGGCCTAGCTAGGGTCACCCCAAAGAGGCGAGTTGAAGAATAAGCACCTAACAAGGCCCTTTTACAACCAAGACCACCGCTAATTCTCCTAAGACACCCAAATTATCCTCCTATGGATAATGCTATATAAGCCACAATCCTTAAGTTGTACATTTATGCTAAGGCACCCCAAAGCTTGTTCTTACCAAAAATACGATTATTATTTACCACAAAGAAGGTACTCTTTCGAGAGTCTCCCACCCTTATTTTTTTTTAATTTGATTTAGCTTAATTTGGAGGGTCTTTTGGAGACTCCACGATCAGTACCTAACATGCTTCTTTATTTATTTAGGTTAGTCAAGCACTGAGATCGAGCATCAAACACTTAAACTAGAGAAAAATAACTCGAACCTATATATATAATTCAACTTTTATTGAATCGAATATATAGACCTAGACCAGAAAATACTGAAACTAGAAAAAAATAAAATAAGCCATATCTCTTATTTGTATGTGCCGCAAGGTTATAGAAAATGTCATTAGAGAGTAAAAAGGAGTACAATAGTAAGAAGATTGAAGAAAGAAAAAAAAAAGGTGACAATTTATACACGCGGAATACTAGCGCTGTTTTTAAAGAGAGAGAAGAATTAGAGATCGCGAAAAAAGAACTAATATGAGAAAGAGAGGAGAAAAAGAACCAACTTGTATACTATAGAAACTCTTGATTTACGAATTAAGATAGGTAATTGTGAAGAAATCATGAGTCGATATCAATAAGAAATTCGAAACTTGTCAAAAGGGTAGCTCGATCATATTTTTTTGTACAATTCATACATATAGAGGGTAAAATATCGTTTCTGGAATTTATAGAGTTCATTAATTAAATTGTCTTATGGATTCTATATAATTTATCCTTACTTCTTACAAGAATTGCTCACCAATGGATACTTTAGTAAAATAGTCGGAGGATCAGAATATTTACCTCTATCTGCACCGTCAAGAGTAGGCTATTTGGTTTGTCTAGCTATTCCGACTAGCTGGTATATACTTTGACAACTTGCTTAAGCAAATAGATCAAGAGGTGAGATAACTTGGACATGTTGCATTGACAAAGAAGTTTTATATTAAAAAAAGATTTCAATTGTTTATTATGTCTAAACTATTGTGAAGTTACTTCATGATAAATTTGATTATGACTAGGGATGGTAATGGAAACGTTCATGGACCAAATTTTAGCCATTCAAATACAAAATTTTGAATTAGAAAAATAAATTTTTTATTTTTAATTCAAAATTTTGCATTAGACGGGCCAAAATTTGGTCCGTGGATGCATCCATTACCAGTCTTGACTCATGACTCCCACCGAAGCAACGAAACGACTAATGACCTGTTTGGTTTGAAAGGGAGTGAGAGCAAAGAAAAGAACATGGGAAAGAAAGTTTCTTTCAATTGTTTGGTTGGAGAGAAAAAGTGAAGGAAAAAAAAAGTGGAATGTAAAAGTAAATAAGACTCAAAAAATTTTATCTTCATTTTTTTTTTCTCTTCTAACTTAAAGAAAAATAGGAAAAACTCTGAGTTCGTGCTTTTACCTTATGACATCATGGAAAGATGGTAAAGGAAGTTTGTGGTGAAGTTTTTTTTTTTCCCCTAAACCTAATTTATTAATTTATTAATCTTTTTTTTAATGTTTTATAATTTCTTTTTAAACCAAAGGGAATTTTATTTTATTTTTTTCCATTTTTTCTTTTCTATTTGGTTTTCCACTTTTTTTTTTTTTTGCCCCTTTCTTCCGTTCTTATAAAGCCAAATATAATTTAAAAGTGACAGATATATTTTTCAAATGAAACATCTTGGCCATAGTTTACTGCAATAAGATATTGTAATGGATGCGTTTATGAGTCAATTTTTGGTCCATCGTATATAAAATTTTGAATTAAAAATGAAAATTTTATTTTTTTTAATTTAAAATTTATTTTTTTAATTTAAAATTTATTTTTTTTAATTTAAAATTTTATATAGAGAAGATCAATGTTGCCCGTCTAACTGCAATAAGGAAATGCTGCAGGACAATGGCATTATGAAATTTTTTTTTTTTTTATTTTTTTATTTTTTGGTATTTAATGCTGGTTATAACATTCCTGCTGCTTTTGCCTGGAGTTCCACCAATAGGAAAAAGCTTCATGTCTCTCCAGTTGCAAGTATGATCTCAGCAGCTGCATCTTTTATTGTTGGTGTACCACCAAGTAAAAAGTCCCTTCTTTCTTAGTTTAGTCCATCTCTAAATTGACAAAAGGTAGATCTTTAAGTTCCAAATAAGTAATTTATTTGACTCACTTTTACCACTCGTGTTTCATTAATTGGGCGCTGTAATATGCTGTCGAAGCTGGGCAAACAAAAGTACATTTAGGGTTGTGTTTGACTCGTAATGAAAGTTAAGGAAGAAATTTAGAAGTGACTTCCAAAATTGAAGTAAGAGAAAAGTTTTCTTCTTGTGTTGTTTGCTAAAATTAGAAGAAGAAAGTGTATTAGGAAGTGAAGGAAATATTATTTAATTAATTAAAATATACATTATGTATCTTATTTTATTTATTTTTATAGAAAAAAGTACCACTTTTAAATGATAATGATGATATATAAATAAAAAAATATTTTCTTGTCTTACTCATTTACTTCCTAAGTTTTTCCAACCAAAAGTGTGAGGAAGAAGATTTTGGAAGTGAGGTGTCATATAAACGTCACCTCATCATATAAGAAGTAACTTCCAACTTTTTTCTTAACTAAACAAATACTTGAAATAGTAGAAATAGGCTTACTTCCACTACTTCTATTTTACTTCCATGCAAAGAAATACACCCTTAGGTGCTTTACAGCAAAAATGTTTTGTACCAGACAAAGCCATACTATGAGAGTTTGTAAAAGTTAATGTTGCCCAAAATAGGATTTGTGTACATATTTAGTCTTTTACCATTGCTTGCTATATGAAATTTATGTGTTGTTTGGGTTTATTTGAGTCTTTAGACTACACCCACCTGTTTTCTTTTCTGCAATGAACGTTACGGTTATGGAATGACAATATACATACCGCACTTATAGAGTTTGAGATCTGAGTATTTTCTAAGAAGTTAAATCGATAATTTCACACAACTCTGCTCGTTTTGCTTAACATTTACAAAACCTCTCCTAATTTATTTTAACTTGGTTGGTTAAAATATTCTTGTCAAAATATTTACTAATGGTGAAGCAAATAAGTACAAATACTACTATGACCTATACTATTTGTAGAATATGGATCTACACCTAACCTTATGTTTCTACTTGATGCAAGTACTAAAAAATACTTGTAAAAATGTAACAGAAATTATAAGTAAAATTTTGTTTAATAAATTAACCAGTCCACGCCCACACAATAAATGCCCATTAAGCGAGAGTCCATGAAACTTACAAAGCCAAGGAGACTCAAGAATATTTTACGTTGGAGAATTCATATGAGGAAAGGAAACATAATTCGGGTACAATAAAAAAAAACCTTCTACTATAAGGTAAGTAAATCAATCTTGTATTTTTAAATAGTATTGGACTTCAATGATCACTCTACAAGAGAAATACTATAAATGCACCCTCCTCCACAAGGAGAGGAACATGAATATATAGTACCATGCATTCCTCTTCCACATTCTAATCATTTTTATAGGACGAATCACCATATCCTATTGAGATTATTCTTGTCAGTCTCCATAATCTTCATCTTCTTCCATATACTTCTTATAACCAAGAGAGAAGGGAGAGAGATTGTATCATCGATTCTATTATAAAACATATGCCAAAACGGCTACCTTCTCCCGAGAATATAGGCCCAAGATCCCTTCTCAATCGAATCTCATTATATCTCTGTGCATGCACTCTAAACATACTCTTTTCCTATATTATCTAATAATTTCCATACAGGTTACTCGATATTAGAAATCGCCCTGTGAGGACTTAGGATTTAGATTTAAACCCATTGTCTGTTTGGTATTTGAATTTTGCTCAGTAATCTTAACTAACAAAAATTGATGTCATATGTATGAAAAGAACACAATATATGATGAATACATGCTCCATGAATAATTATATCGTTTAGGAGAAGTTCGACATGGTCTTTAAATATCGAGACTCCCAGACCAAGGAGCCTTCCTATCGAAGAGATAAAAAATGAATATGGAGCCCATTGAAGAGGCACAACATTGATTACCGTTAGAAGGGCGAGTTTATCCTATCAGTTTTTTCCAAATCTACATTCTCAACCAGATCAAAAAAAATAAAATAAAAATAATACTACCTTTACGGGCTCTTCATACAATCAAGCATCTCCCTAAAAGAAGGAATCCACTATGCTTTTGTGAGTACAATAAGAGTACTAGTAATGCAATTGAAGATGTTTTCAACTGAAAAATGACATAGAAAAACTCATCAAATAAGGACATCTAAAGAAATTTTTCTGTCAGGACGCAAGGATCTGATCAATTCATACCAATAAGAATCAAGACGATGATGATATAACAAAGGGAATATCTGTGATCCCACAGCTTGTCCTCAGAATTAATCGTATCACTCTAAGAGTTTCAATAAGTCAAACTTTTGGGTGTAGCCCTGCTTTAGGCAACTTGTCATAAGTTTATCTCAAGTTCACTCCGTCAATCTCGAGCTCAAAGGGCTGTGCTATTTGCTAGTACTCGGCGATTCTCACCACTTATAATAATACTCATCCCGACAATCATTGCCACTTGGTAGTACCACAATTCTCACCACTTATAGTACTAACCCCGATAATCTCCATCACTTGGAAGTATTCGACAATTAATACCACTTATAGTACTGGACCCTAGAATCTCTATCACTAGTAAATACTCAACAATTATCACCACTAAAAAGTACTTGCCCAGGTAATCTGCCATTTGGTAGTGCTTCGCAATTCTCATCATTTATAACACTCATCTCGACAATCTTCCACTTGGTAGTGCTCGACAATTCTCGCCACTTAAAGCTCTCACCCATGCTATCTTCATTGTTGTACTCGTTACAGAAATATCGGGAGTTTAGTGACTAAGACTAATGCCATGATGGGCCATCACTCTTAGTAGGCGAGCATTTAGTGTCAGACAGTAAGCTACGAAACTTTATGCCACTAGGAAGTACTTGCTTTATCTCTTTGGAACCCGGTATTCACTGAATAAACATGAAAGAGTGTAACAATGTTGCTAGTGCAACCTGTTTCATCACTTCTAGCTGGGGTCTTTGGCCATTCTGCCATAAAATTTTTCATCACTAACAATATGAGGCTATGAAAGAAATCTAGTGATTACCATCAGACACGATAATGGACCACTATTCATACCACACGAGCACACAGTACCAGGACTTTAAACCACAAAAACCTTCTGCACCATTTAGTATTTTCCCTAGCAATTACAAAAGTCCTGTAGGGACTCGATCTTTATTGGGCTCCATTGCAGAGTACTACGATAGTCAATAGTGGTAAATCAACTTGCTTACCTGTAATATAAACCTATTGTTACAGTGCAAATGTGGCGATCATCATCTATTCTAGTGGGCTGATACCAAATTCTAATGGTTGAGGAACAAAAACACCATATTCCATGATGCATTGAAGGTACCTAGACGCTACCTGTTGGGCACATCAATGGTCCATAGCTCTGAATTGAACGAGTTTCAAAGAGGGTGGGTATCCACTACAAAGACTATCAACCATAAGTGACTGAATAGGTGAAGAAAAGACTTCCAAATAATCAACACTACTCGACCAAGCATAATAAGTGTTTTGATTTTTTAGTTTGTCTTTTCTACTAATAGCTTAACAATCTTAAATTTAATTCTAACATAAAATTGATAATATTTATAGAAGCTACTGGTACAAAAGCAAAATAACACTCATAACTGTGAAAATACTCGTCAATTCTAAGAGATGAGTTTCTATGGTATCACTTAATAGCTCGATAAAAGCCAATAGAATATTCAATAGAAGAAGGCAATGAACAAGAAAATATAAACTTTTTCATTTATTCAATAATAATACAAGATAATTGTTCATTACAATTTGAAGACAAGTACAATCGTTCTAATGAAGTCTGTTCCATTCGAGTGAAGGCCTACTCCCGACACTTACAACGCTCATCCAGTCAGAGTGAATCGACCCAAACAGAAAACATGAGCATCCAAAGTAGGGCCTTTCTACTACATACCATCGGTGCTCATCTAAAATACGTGAAGCCACCAAGAGCTCTTAGGCTCCTACCATCGATATTCATACCGAGTGTTGAATAATAGACCCCCATATCTCAGAGATTCCTCGTTGCAAGAGTCGATAATTACAAAGAGAGGATACTTGGAATATGAAGAGCCACAAGGCCATTAACCTGAGGTATTTCACCTCCAATATTCTCACTTCAATGAGTTTTCTATACCCTTCAAAGAAATGAGAAAAAGTTAAGGCTCAAGCTACTTATGGCAAAATCTTTTGGAGAACTAGCAAAGAGTTTATCAAGAAACTCGTCCCTATGCAAGAGTTGGTATCCATTCACCATCATCATCATCGAGAGGTGGACGACAATGACTCTCACTACTACCTAACTTAGGATCAAAATTCTTCTCTATAGCTAAGGATGGAAAGACTCTTCCCATCACCAACTTATGTAGCTCTCACAAGGAGGTTGAACCTTAAAGGAGTGGCAAAATTAGAAGCGACAATTTCTCTCCTGATCAAATTCAGTGCATTAAAAGCTGGATTAGGAGAAAATCTTGACCGCCTTTATAGGGCATGTGAGTCCCAAGGCAGAGCTTGAGGCAATATTTATGCACTTTTACCCAGATCTTCTATAGTTATCACGATAATATGCCTTCTTTTACCGAGATAATAGTTAATGAATACATTAATGACTCTGAACGGATCAAACTCCTAGCATACAACTCACCACAAAGTACAAGTTTCCTTAAAAAATTTGAATCTCACAAATCTACTAAAAAAACAATCAATGAGTTTATTAGAATGAATTCTGGAGTAGGGAGACTATTTTTTGTTCATAAATGAATTAGTCCAAGCCCTACATAAGAAAAGGCCCACTAAGCGAAGAGTCCATACAGATTATAAGATTCAGGGGACTCAAAAATCTTTTACTGATTAGAATCCCTATGAGAAAAGATAACTTACTTCGGCTACAATTAGAAAACTCTCTCTAGAAGGTAATAAAATCTCTCTCATATGTAAAGATAGTATTGGACTTAAAGAACGACTATACTAGAGAAACACTATAAATACTTGTAGGAGAAAAATTCAAAACAAGAAAAACAAAGCCACACGGGGCAAAATATCTCGCGCACGCGAGGCTGATAGCCTCGCATATGCTAGGCTAGCAGCCCCGCACGGGGCTAATAGCTCCGTGCGATGCTATTAGCCTCGCGCGAGGATGACAGCCTTGTGCGTGGGGCTAATTCCAGTTTCCAAGCTGGTAGATTTTCTTTTAGATTTTTACCAGAATTTCAATTCCAATTATATCCAATCCCTCCAAATTGAAAATGTCTGATCTAAATATAAGTTCAGAGATTGAATTGAGCTAGAATTCCATCTTTATCTCTAAGGAAACACGTAAAACTATAAATAGAGGGCCAAGAGGGGAGTTTTGAGGATCTTGGGGGCAATCTTTTTGAGATCTTTGGAGACACTTGAGTTGATTTTCTATACGAAACCATGCCGACCAGTAGTAAGAAGCCACAGGCCAGAAGCTCTCTCCATCAAATCTCCATATTCAAGATTGATTCAAGCATTAGATTTTCAACGGAGTACGAGGCCGACGCTCCATAGCCACGTTAAGAACCCACACATTTTGTAAAAAGAGAGAGATGTGTTATAAGCCCTCTCATTTGTTTTCTTGTTTCCATTCTAGTTTCTTTTCATTTTAATTTGGAGAATTATTATTGTAATTTTTAAATCCATGGTAATTAAAGGAAATGCGATTTTTGCGGAAAACAAACTGGCGACCACAGTGTAAGGAGTCTTGTACACCGACAAGGAGATCGTGATCCAATCTGATGCTAAACAAATTTGTAAGTCTGTAGAGATGTTGGTCATAAAAGTTGATCAACAAAAATATGAGGAATACTTATCCTCTAGATCGGTAAGTCCAGTCAAAATACGGCTCCGTCACCGCTTGGAAATACTAAGTACGAATTCGAATGACAAGGGGACTCCCGTTGAACAGGAGCTCCTTGGATTTTTGATTTCAGAATAGAAAGGAGTCTAAGTGATGGACTCGAATGACGAGATGATTCCCGTCAAACAAGAACTTCTCGGATCTTCAAGTTTAGAATAGGAAGAAATCCAAATGACGAATTCGAATGACAAAGAGACTCCCGTTGCACAGGATCCCTTTGGATCTTTGGATTTTAAAACTTTGAAAAAAGAAAAATCTTCTCCTATCATGGTTGCGTAAGACACAAAAGAGAAGCTAAGATCTTGACTGATCATAACTCAGATTCGAAACCGAAACCATCGAGCACGGCGATGAATTCCCAAAAATTAAGTACAAGACGAATCTGGTCTCAAACGCCAGGCTAATTAGCCCAGCGTAACCTTACGCGAGGCTATTTTAAAACACTAGGATAATCAGCCCAACGTAGTTTTGTGCAAGACTATTTCAAAACACTAGGCTAATCAGCCCAGTGTAAATGTTGTGCGAGGCTATTTCTAAATGCGAGGCGAATTAGCCCCACGCATAAAGTTTTAAATGAGGTTACTTAGCCCCCCACATAAAGAGCAGAACACAAGCTATTCAACCCCACATAAAAAGTCCAGAATACAAGATTGAGCCTCGGTTCTGTGAAGCACACACAAAGACCAGAATAGAACATTGATCAAGGTTGAGATTCCAATCTTCTATGCCTGCTAACTTCTATAAACATAATAGGGAGTCTTACAGAGGGTTGAACAAAAAGGAATCACAACAAGTAATTGATTTGAGAGAATTCCTTTCAAATAAGAGGAGGATAGCGCAATCCCATCTACTGTGCCGATGTGAGCAAATTATCTCTGCAGTACTTACCAATTGCCATTGTGGTCTACCTAAACCCTCGGTTTTTAGTCAAATAACCAAATTAAAAAACAATACACCTAAAAGAATGCGTGTTCAAAGACAAAGGGTCACCAATGATGAGGAGCCTCCATTATGACTTTGAATATGGTGAACAAACGAAAAAAACTACGAGGTGATAAATACTCCTCTGATGCAGAAGCACGTTATTATACACAGTTTAGGTCATGAATTTTAGCACCACGAAACTACAAGAGGTTGGCTGGGGGTTCAGACGAAGAAGACGAAGGAGATAGCGATCATTCAGATATTGCAACACCTTGGTTATATGAGTCCTCCCGATTTGAAGAAACAATGGTCCATATGATAGGGAGTTTCAGTGAAATGAACCAGAGGCTAGAAGCTCAAGAACACTTGATTCAAGAACAACAAAATAGTCTTGACGAACTTCGGACACTACTTCTAAAGGTGGTGGAGAATACAAAAAAGAATTCGGAAGATTAGATAAAAAAACACTCTGATGAACCACCAAAGAATGATAGTGGAAATTTAGGAAAAGAAGAGGGTTTTGACTTCGTTATAGACCCACATATAGAAAATTTGCAAAAGATGCAAGATCAGTTGAAGTCCTAATGTACAGAAAAGACCTACAAGAAGTTGGAGTTATTAGGCCATATTCAGTGGAGTGGGAATCGGCTCCTTTTTCCAAAAAGTATAAACCTTTGCAGTTAGAGTCCTTTGATGGAAAATATTCTCCGAACTAGCACCTATACTACTTGTTGTCACAGACAGGTCATCTTGTAGGAAATGATTCCATAATGACTAAGATTTTTGTAAGTATCTTGAGAGGGTTTGCATTTACATAGTTTATGTAATTGCCCCTAAGGACCATTATATTGTGGCCGGACATGGAGAAGGAATTCCTGTGCCGCTTCTTCAAAAATGACACGAAGATCTCAGTCCATACTTTCCTTGCAAACAAACTAAAAGAGGATGAGACCATAAAAAGTTTTGTAGAACGATTTCATGAGATGTCATTGCGATGTCTGCATGGCATGTTGCAAGAAAAGCTAGTGGAAACCTGCAAACACAATCTCTAAACCAACATACTCATTAAGATAGGAGTGGTGGAGTCCAAAATCTAGAAGAACCTGGTCAAATAAGGATAGCAAGTGGAGGACATAATCCGACGTATCAATACATATCGTGCTCAAATGAGGATGTCCATGAACCAGCCACAACCACAATCATCATGTCCTAAAGGAAAGGAGACAATGACTACCAGACCCGCTGCAAAGAAAAAGTCACATAATAATCGAGACTCCTCTAGATCGCAAAGACATACAATTTCAAAGATGAATAAGCAGTCACGTTCTTTCACCTACTAAATAAAAAGGGGTGCTTACGTTGCTCGATAATCGAAAGGCAGAGAAAACTGAAAAAATAGATGATCTCAAGTATTGTCTCTACCATCAAAATATTAGGCATCCAACAAGGATTGCTATATTCTAAAAGATAAAATTCAGGCACTCATCGATACCAAGGTGATCTAGCTGAGACCTGAAGAGAAAAAAGTGTCCGCAAATACGGCGATTTTTACCATGGGATCCTTGAAAATTCCGACCGTTATAGCTCCGAACCCTACGGGAAAGATGATAGTAAAGAACTATGACCCGCATAATTCGAAGCAAAAGGAACTCTCTCTAATTTTTACCAAAAAATGAGAAATCATGAGGGTGCATCCAGACTTATTGAAAAACGAACAATGGATTTCCTCAGCCAATTTAAGAAAAACTAAGGGAAACACTTGATTGATGCTAGTACAACAAATATTGAACTTGCTAGGGCCCTTGCCAAGCACGAGCAGCCGGCAATGCCAAGCAAACTCCCTGAGTATGCTCCGAATCATAACTGCGATCGAGTTGTCCTTGTTCACTAGCGCTCTGATCGGGCCAAGGCTATCGAAGACGTTGATAGTGATAAGCATTCTGCTGTCCTTATTGGTCATTGGAAATTTTTGTGTGACAACTGAGAATTTGATGGCGAAATGAGTGTTATAAATAAAAATTTTCAAAAAAAAAAAAAACAAAAAAAAACAAAAAAAAACAAAAAAATGAGAAAAAAATGAAAAAACAACATGTGTAAATTTGTGCTGGCCAATGCCCGCCAAGGCAATGGGAAGAGAAATTAAAAATTTCTCGTCAATCTATCATACTAAGGGATAAACCATGAATAACTTATAGCCACAAACACAAAGAGAAGAGGAAACGTTTGGCCTCTAAGCCCAAACAAAAATTTCAACAATTCATCATGCTGAGATAAAAGAATGAAATTGCCCAATGCTGTTAAAGGAAAGAGAAGAGAATAAGTTTCTCGTCAACATATCACGCTAGGGAAAAAAGTATAAATCGTCCAATACTACTAAAGTAACTGGAAGGGAGTAAAATTCTCGCCAACCCTATCATATTGGAGGTAAAAGTATGAAATCAACAGCCCAAATCCAAAAGGTGAAGGAAAGAGGGGATGTTTGGCATCTAAGCCCAAATAAAACCCTCGACAGCTCATCATGCTGAGAGGAATAGTATGCTTAGTCCAATGCAAACGATGATTGGTAAAGTCTTACCAAATTCGTTGGTAGCTGAGGATTTGCTAAAAAATCCATGACAAATCTATCACAACAAATCCATACCCACAAAGGCAAATAGGAGAGGAAATTAAATTCTCGACAACTCATCATGCTGAGGTAAAAGTATGAATTACTCAATACTGTTAAAACAAAGGGAAGAGAATAAGTTTCTCGCAACTTATCATTCTAGGAGATAAAGCATGAACAATCCATAGCCACAAAGACAAAGGAGAGAGGAAGTCAAATCCTTGACAACCCATTATGTTAAGGTAAAAAGTATGAATTGCCCAATATTATTAAATAAAAAGGAAGAGAACAAGTTTCCTGCTAACTTATCATGCTAGAAGATAAAGTATGAACTGACTAATGTCATCAAAGCAAAGAGAAGAGAAATTAGAGAAGAGAAATTAAAAACTTCTCGCCAACCCTATCATACTAGGGGGTAATGGTACGATGACTAATGACCCAAAACTCAAAAAGCTAAGGGGAGAGAGAATGTTTGGTATCTAAACTCAAACAAAACTCTCGACAATTCATCATACTAAGGGGAATAACATAGCTAGTCCAATACAAATGGCAATTGGTAAAGGCACACCAAATCGCTTATAATTGGGGTTTACTAAAAATTTCCTGAACCTATCCTATTAAGCTCTTATCTCTAACAATGAGATTTGAACTATCTTACTCATATTACCTCATAAAGACACTTGTCATGAACCTGTCATATTAAACCCTTAGCTCTGATAGTGAGAGTTGAATCATCTCACCTACCTCACAAATTTTTCCACACACAGTTCAATAAACAATCATTCTCATGATCCTGACTCGATCACTGACTCTGTCTGTTATTCAGGCGAGTCAACCTTATGATCCTGATCTAATCATCGATTATGTATGTTATACAAGTGAATCACTCTGTAGGGACGTCATCCATACATCTATCTGTGGTTCCGTGATCCTAACTCGATTACCAACTCTGTCTATTATCTAGGTGAGTCAACCCTGTGATCCTGACTCGATCTCGATTCTATTTGCTATCTAGGTGAATCACACCATAGGTATGTCAGCCATACCTTTGTCTATGGTTCTTCTGATCTTAACCCGATCATTGATTATATCTGTTATCCAGGCAAGTTATTTCCAAATCTCAAACTGACTTTGTCTGTTATCCAAGTGAGTTACCCCAAATCTCAAAATGATTCTGTCTGTTATCCAGGTGAATCACCCCGTAGGCATGTCAGCCATACTTCTGTTTACTATTTTTCTAATCCTAACCCGATCATCGACTCTATCTGTTATCCAGGCGAGTCACCCCCAAATTTCAAATCGACTTTGTCTGATATCCAAACGAGTCACCCCCAAATCTAAAACTGATTATGTCTATTATCTAGGTAAATTATCTCAGGTCTGTCTACTTTCCAGGTGAGTCACTCTCATAAAGAACTCTAAAACAAAGCTTGTTATGGTCGCACCATATCCGTGATAAGTTCTATCTTTCGCAACTCTACCTATCAAAAATCCACAAATCCACAACTCTAATTTTCACCATGACTCTGTCTAGTTTCCAGATAAGTCACCTCTTAGGGGAAAAAAAGAAAAAAAAAGAAAAAACTAGTTATGGAAGTGACTTGACCTTAGCAAACTCCATATACAATAGGTTCCCTTCTTTCATGAAATCTACTCCGAGACCCCCAGAGTATTTAGAGGTGCAACACACAACAATTTCTAAACAAGGCAATATATAGAAGCTAATTGAAATAGTTGTTTTGTTCACATGACAAAATGAAGGAGAGAAAGAAAGCAGCACAAAAAGTCTTACTTTTCAAGGAAAAAAAGGAAGGATACGAAATGAAGAAAGATTTAAGGGTCGACTAAAGCCCTTAAACTTGATTTTGCTTCTTCGTGATCTGCTTATCGAGTTTCCTCCACTAATGACAGCACTTAATGACGCAACTCGCCTTCTGTTGAGTAGTTTGAGCCCTGGCCTCCTTGATCACCTTGTTCCGCATATTGATCTCTTGTTGAAGTTGTCCATGATGCAGAACAAGCTCATCTTACCTCTTCAGCATTTCATCCTGCTTAGCTTGGGTGGCCTCCAGTATGGCCTGAGCCTTGGCAATAACCCCCCGTACAAAAGAAAATTCGAAGAGCTGAATTATAAAGTATTTCAAAACTCGTTAGAAATTAGTAAATGAGATTTTGAAAATTTTGGAGGGAATGTTATAGGAGGAGAACAAATTCAAAACAAAAAAAAAAACAAGGCCACATAGGCACGCGAGGCTGATAGCCTCACATACACTAGGCTAGCAACCCCGCTCAAGGCTAACAGCCCTACACGAGACTAATAGCCTCGCGTGGGGATGACAGCCTCTCACGCGGGCTGATTCCAGTTTCCAAACTAGGTCTCGTTTTGGATTTTTATCATAATTTAAATTCCAATCATATCCAATCACTTTGAATTGAAGATTTCAGATCCAAATATAAATTTAGATATTAAATTGAGCTGGAATTCCATCCTTATTTCTAAGAAAATGCTTAAAACTATAAATAGAGGGCCAAGAGGGGAGTTTTGAGGATCTTGGGGCAATCTTTTGGTGATCTTTGGAGACCTTTGAGTAGATTTTCTACATGAAATTACGCCGACCAGCAGTAAGAAGCCAACGGACATAAACCCTCTCCATCAAATCTCCATATTCAAGACTGATTCAGGCATTAGATCGTCAACGGAGTACGAAATCGATACTTTATAGCTACGTTAAGAACCGACACTTTTTGTAAAAGAGAGAGACGTGTTATAAGTCCTTTCATTTATTTTCTTGTTTCTTTTCATTGTAATTTGGAGAATTATTATTGTAATCTTTAAATCCATGGTAATGAAAAGAAGCGTGACTTTCGCGGGAAACTATACTGTTGTGAAATAATTAGAACGAACTAATTTATTTATTATAAATCAATGATACATATAGTTATTTTTGTTTCAATACAATGCAAACAATCCAGTAGGCGATGTGAGACTAAATCTAAATTAAACTCAAATACATAATAGGTATATATATATATATATCCTTGTTATATATCTTTGTTATATATAACAAAGATATATATATATATATATATATATATATATATATATATATATCCTTGTTATTGATTAGAAATCATTATTTTTTCTCTTCAATCGTACAGATTAACTTAAAATGGTTGAGCAACAACAGTACCAGTAGCAGTAGTACATGAATAAATTGAATCATTAAAACACATATGTATTCAAGTAGCAGTAATATATAAACTTCTTATTTAGAAGTAGTAGTAGGCAGTAGATAACTTCTTGCTCATAAGCAGATGTAGACAACAGATAAACTTCTTTCTTATAAGCAATAGCAGACAACAAATAAATTTCTTTCTTGGAAAAAAATAGTAGGCAACAGATAACTTTTTTTTAGAAGTAGTAGGTAATAGATAAATCTCTTTTAGAAGCAGTAATAGATAGTAGATAAACTTTTCCTTTTAGAGCAGTAGTAGATAGCAGATGATTTTTTTTAAATAGTAGTAGGCAACAGATTAACTTGTTTCTCAGAAACAGTAGTTATCGGCAGATAAACTTCTTTATTTGAAATAGTAGTAGGTAGCAAATAAATTTTTTTTTTTAAAAACAGTAGTGGGTAATAGATAAATTTATTTCTTAGAAACAATAAAAACAGATAAACTTCTTTTTCAAAAGAAGTAGCATGCAACAGATAAACTTTTTCTTCAGAAATAGTAGACAACAGATAAACTTGTTTTATAGAAATAGTAGTAGGTAAAGAAAGGGGCAATGGGTTATATCAAGTTTAGATTACACCCTTGCAGTTGAAGAGTGACCACCTAGAGTATCTACAGTTACGAAGTAGAGAATAAACAAAAACTGAAGCAGACATAGAATTAACAGCGCGATTGTGGAGACGGAGTCAGAATTAGGGTCAATATCGAATTAATGACATGATTGCAGAGTCAGAATTAGATCTAGAGTCGGTGTCAGAATCGAAGTCGGAGCCGGAATCGAAGTCGACCATCCGATTCCGGCTCCGACTTCGATTAGGATGGTTGAGATTGACAGGTGAGATTTATTTCGTATTGCCCTCTAATATCATGTTATGAAATAATCAGAACCAAACATTCTATTTATTATAAGTCAAGGATATATATATATATATATATATATATATATATATATATATATATATATATATATATATATATATATATATATGTGTGTGTGTGTGTGTGTGTGTGTGTGTGTGTGTGTGTGTGTGTGTGTGTGTGAATATCATGCAAACAATCTAAGAGAAGATATGGGACTACATCGAAATTAAACACAAATAAAAGATAGCTTTCTAATCCAACAAATACATCACTCCTCCACTAGGAAAGGGACATGAGCACAGCGAGTACCATGGAACCCTCTTCTACATCCTTGTCATTTATATAGGATGGATCACAATATCATATGTAGAGGATTCTTCTCTATATCTCTCTAATCTCTTCCTTCTTTTTCCACATATTCTCGTCGAGAAAGAGGAGAGAGAAAGTGAGAGATTCTATCCTTAATTCCATTATAAATTATATGCCAAAACGACTATCTTCTCCGAGGATGTAGGTCCAAAATTCTTTCTCGGCCAAACCTCATTATATCTCTATTTATGCACTCTTTCTATATATATTTTTTCCCCTTATCTAACAATTTTTTTTTTAGGCTACTTGAAATTGGAAGTCATCTTGCAAACCCGACCTAGTTCATATCCCAATTTTGAGTCCAAACTCTATTTGGTGTTAGAATTTAGCTCGATGATTTTATTTGATCAAAACTGACGTCCATATAAATAAATCATTTTTTCCCAGACTACTTAGTTTAAATTTTTTTAGGGCTATTGGCCTAACTAGGTGTGCTTATGAAGAAAGTTATCCTTTCAACTATTTTACTGTTGTTAATAAATTGTCTAAACATAGTGTGAAAAGCGCATAATACCTTAAAGGGCTAGGGAAAATATGAAAAATTAAGGTTAAACCTCTCTTAAAGAAGGGTTTGGGATAAAAAAATTTCACGTTTAGATAAAAGCAAGAAGGATTTTGAAAACCATTTGAGTTTATAGTTTTTCTAAAAAACTTCTGCACTATATGCATAATCAAAATGTGACTGTTTGTGGTGTCAAAAACAATTTTTTAGCATTTATTATGCCCAATTGTTTTCTTATTTTAGCCATTTCATTAATGTAATTAACTAGTCCATTTGGAAGAAGTATTAGGTCATTCTATATTTGAAAATAGGGGTATTTACAGATTTGTCCAATAAATCTTTATAAATTATAATTTAGTCCCCAAATGCTCTAACTTATTACAATTTAGTCCCCATCTCTTCTCCTTCCCTCTTCCTCTCTTTTCTCCTTTTCTTCATTCTACCTCCTCTCTTCTCCTTCCCTCTTCCTCTTCTCTTCTCATTCTCTCTTTCTTCTCTCTTTTCATTTTCTTCATTGGGTTCATTGGCTTCCCCCCTTCTTCTTCTCTTATATCTCTCTATCTTCCTCCTTTTTCTTCATATGGGTATTTAAGTCATTTTATTATTTAAAAAAAATAAAAATTAAATTCTGCCGTTTATTTGGACGGAAAAACTAATGGAAAGACTAAATTGTAGTAACTTAGAGGATTTGGGGGACTAAATTCTAAATATGAAAATTTGGGGACTAAATCATAACTTAAAAAGATTTATGGGGCAAACCTGTAAATATCCCTTGAAAATTGGTCTCATTATTAGCAATGGATTCGAAAATTTTCTTCCAACATGGCAGTAAAGCTATTCTGAGCTTAATTTGTGTTCATTTCCATACTACAAGAGACTTACAACACAGAGGAGGGTGGCTCGTAAGACGAAGGTTCCAAGACCAGAGGGAGCAGAGAGACTATTATGGTTAAGGGAGTGGTGAGTGTAACGAGACAGGATGCACGTTGACATTTGGATCCACAAAGCTTCCACGAATTTGTAGATTTAGAAGCTGACTTTGCTTTAGCCTGAGGCCACTAGTTGTCAAACCCGAAGAATATTTTTTTTGAGCAAAAGATGGTGGGTGGAAGCCCTTCGCATTCCATTAACAAGGAGATAATAGAACTACAATAATGTTCAAAAGAAGCACATAAAAACAACAAACCAGCTAAAAAAAAAAGTAAACAAAGAGCACATATAAGTTTTGCCATGACACCTAGCAAGTTAACAAAGTATATCAGTCCACCAAAAACATAAAAAAAAGTCTTCAAAAGGATCTCCAAATGCACGTCTATCACATTTGAATCGGAGATAGAAGAGTATCGCTGTCCTCGTCATCAGAAGTCTCACCTGAAATCTGAATCCACTCATCATCCAAAAGTATATCTGCCCAAAGAAAAGTATCATGAATAATCGTACGAGTACAAGTATGTAATAAGCGTGCAGTAAAAGTAAAGATTTTACTATTTCTTTCTCTCCACACAATCCAGCATAAAACTGCTACTAAGGCTCTAGCCAAATGTGAAGATTTGCCTCTAACACATAATTAGTTTTCAAAACTATTACATACCCCTGTGTTAAGACTAATACCAAACTTACTGGCACACTTCGCCCACAATTCACGGGTACAAACCCGAAGAATATTATTTGATATTTTGTACCAGGGGATTGTAATTCTGCTATTTGTTGCTCTTTCTTAGTAGATACTACATCTATGTAGAGAGAAGATATTGTATATATGTACTGTTCTTTGTTTTATTAGAACTTTTTTTAATGAAATATGGAAAATTATACCCATATTTTAACTATGGGAAAGAGAGAAATAGAAAACAAGCCTTACAGTACAACTGAATGATTCTCATCTCAAATCGATCTCCCCGGAGCCTGACTTTTAAATTTGTACTGCTTGACATGTTTATATTTAACCCTCCGAGCCTATCGGAGTGCCAGTCAAACGTGACAAGGGCTGATCTGGTGAAAGCCCGAAACTCCAAATTAATATATGCTGCTCTTGCCCACCAATTAGACGTAAGCAAGAATTCAAAACAAATGGGGTCAGAATTCCTCTAAGCATGTAGAGATCACGTGAGTGCAACAGAGCTCAGTGATTAAACAAAATGTATGCATGCATTTGTGTGTAATAATTGATTGGCAGCATTACATCCAAAGCTGACCGCTCTATTGGCCCCTTGCTCCTCGAAAAGAATCACCACCACCCTCTGACCTCACCATCTTTGTTTCTTCTCTCAGCTCTGTCCAGATTTCACTATCGTATCCTTTTTAAAATTCAAATGAATATTTTACTCGGAGTGAGCGAACCGGTGGTAGCAAATAAATAATTGCTTTGAGAGTAGAGAATGCGATGCAATGGATGCAGTTTTGTTTGTCTATTTTGATTGATCGAGAAGTGAGTCGATACCATCGTGCTGAGATTCCGTTGTGGGGGTTGGGGGATCAAGCTGGGTTGTTTCTGTTCCCCAAGCTGCTGGGGGCGCTAAAGTTTTGGATCAAGGTGCAATTCGACCGGGATTGGGACTTGGGAGTGGTGGCAATAGTTCACTCTCTCTCCCCTCTCTAAACAAAACCGAAACCTTCTGTTTCAATTCCTTCCTAATTATTTTCATTTTACAGTGAACGCAACCCCCTCATTCCCCAGCCATTTGAGTAATTAACATATATGCAGTATGGTCTTTGCCTTTTTTTCATATATAATTCAAACTTACAGTGGTCCATATCTCCATTTGTTTATGAACATTCAAACTAATTAAAGTTATACAAAGCTCACTTATCTCTCTTGTTATTGATTCAAAAGATTTTGGCAATAGTTTCTTCTTCATCATGTTCTTATTTACTTCTTCAATCTAAGCATCATGTTGTTTCTTTTGATGGAACACATGATTTCGGTGGTCGATTTGGCCAAAGCTATGCCACATTGCCATTGTATCAAAGCAATCAGCGCCACAATCACTCTACTTGCTGTCCCATTCCCCTCCTTCCCCCTATATCATTATTTAACATCTGACTTTCCGATCGACCTCCTCCC
This sequence comes from Dracaena cambodiana, assembly GCA_036321105.1. Lineage (NCBI taxonomy): Eukaryota > Viridiplantae > Streptophyta > Magnoliopsida > Asparagales > Asparagaceae > Dracaena > Dracaena cambodiana. The sequence continues at coordinate 17,371,275 of JAYEPQ010000007.1, forward strand.
GAATTACGGTTGAATGCCTTCATTGTCCTCCCCCCCTTTGAGCAGCTGGTTAGAGATCATGACATCTATCTCCACAACATCATCGCGATATTTTATTATTGGCTCCTTCCATTTCAGAATCCTAGTTCTGCCGCTACTAATAACTCAACCCAATATACTCTCTCTCAATTTCTCCTCTATAATTCTTTTTCACATCATAAAGTGAATTTTGTTCTATCCGATATGAGACTGTACCATATATAAACTCCTAATAGAGGTCAGATAGAAAGGAGAGATTTACAATGTGTGGAGCGACTGTTCCGCCAAGCAGAATCATAAACCAAAGAGCAACTACCCCTTGCCTCTGGCGGCTACATGGGACTCCCATCCAGGTGCAAAAGGAATGACAGAATATTGTATGGATTGCTGATACGAGCCTTGAAGGTCAGCATATCTGTGAGGTCAGTGAGGTTGCTATGCTGCAGCGCCAAAGAGGTTGCCTACAAGCCTAATCTTTGGGCCAGGTATGAAGCTTGAAGTGTGCTGGCATTGTAACCTTAAGTCTAGTGACCTCTCTCCAAGGTGGCCCGGTGTGAAGCCCTAAGTGTGTCGGGGTTAGTAACCATGACCAAGGAACTCACTCTCCAAATGAATCAACTGTCAGGATCTATTCCTCCTGTCGCTGTCAACGTCTTTACTGATTTCACTTGTCCACCAATCTGTCAGGCTTGATTCATTCCATGCATCCTCGAGTTCAAATTCTTTATCTGTCATATCAGTGGTTAAGCAAAATGATCATTTAATCGTTAACTACCTACGGTTAGCCCTAACTTAGGTTAGCTGAGTCAGGTGGGTGGAAAACTGTAATATCCCAAATTTCTTTCTATTTGTATCACTTCTTTTAGTCTGAAAAATTTTATAATACTCCTCTCACTATTCTCTATACTATAATTTTGGAGTATACTGAGCGAAACCGTAATCATTAAATTATTATTTAAATAAAAATTCGAATTAAATATCAAATCTTATCATTTCCTTAAGTGAGCCATGTGCCTGTGCTCAATCAAGCCACTGCAAATAATGAACTAATCAAGATAAGATTTGAGGGAGGGATAACTTAAAGAAGAAGTTTAAAAGATAAAACTTGAGGGATAGTTTAATGGTGAAGCTAAGGGGAAAAAAGACAATAATAAAAAAAAGGGTTAATTACAGTTAGACCCCCTGTAGTATATTGGGGATGTGTCACTTAACACCCCTGAAGTTTGAAACTCTCAAAAAACTTCTTGGATTTAGTTATTTTCACTCTCTTTTTTACTAAAGTGCATTCTTGTCCCTCAAATTCCTATTCTACCCTCATCTCTCTTTTTAACCAGCATACTTATTAAAGGGAGAGATAATGGTAGAATAGGAATTTGAGGGACAAGAGTGCACTTTAATAAAAAAGGAGAGTGAAAATAACTAAGTTCAGGAGGTTTTTTGAGAGTTTCAAACTTCAAGTGTGTTAAGTGAAACATCCCCAATACTACAGGGGGTCTACCTGTAAATAACCCATAAAAAAATTATACTAACCTATGCATATATATATATATATATATATATATATATATATATATATATATATATATATATATATATATATATGGGATTACTGTAGGTGAGCCGCCAGCTCAGGAAAAGTTACGTGAGCTAGCGGCAAAACTACAGTGATCCAATGACTTTTTTTAATTTTTTTTAACAATTACTATCTACACCTACTTAACTTCTTTCAGATTAAATTTCATAAATTTTGGAGTTCATTTACTCTTTCATCAAGTGCATACAAAATGTTTTATTTATTGAAAACCGTTAATTTTGTTTTAACTTGATAGAGTACCAAATCAAAACTAAAACCCAAGAAATTGAGTATGAGTGAACTTTAAGGGGTCGAGATCATAATCCAAAAGAAATTTTAAAAAAAAGATTATTAGAGATAGTGGAAATTAACTGCAGCTTAGGTAACTTGCATGAACTGTCAGCTCATTTCCATTTCTCTCTCTCTCTCTCTATATATATATATATATAAAAGCACTTAAACTTCTCATGCTCACTCATAAAAAACTCTCATTCTTTTCCTTGCATACCCAACAACAGCAACAACCCCTTCTTTTCCATTTCTTTCCATTTTCCTTTTATTTTCTTTTATTTTCGATTTCTGTTTCCATTTCTCTCTAACCAGAAATACAAAGCAATGCGAATAAGGAGGGGCTGAGGGCCAAGAGCAAAGGCAATACCCGAAAACGTGTTATGATAAGTAATACATTTATCTCTTCCTTTCCTTCAAATGGTTATATTTACTTTAATAAAATATATCTTTTATTCTGAACATCAAATTAACATAAATTTTTTAATACTCCTCTCATTAACCGCTATACTCTATATTAATTTGGTAATATTTTGAGAATATTATTCAGAACCAAAATTAATAAGTTACATGCTTAATGAATTGGAGATCCATACTTCGTTGACTCTTATGGAATGCCAAACTTTGTTGGTGCAGGTTTACTAAGTTACGCTAAGATTGATATACCATTGCTAATGGTGTTAATGTTAATTGGTATCATATATGTTAACATTTGCATATAATATTTGGTCTACTAGGTTACACTTAGATTGATATAACATTACTATATCAATCTTGAAAGACCTGCACCAACTAACTTGGACCATAGATCTTCGCATACAAATATTCATTTAAATTATTAGATAAATGCAACTTAATTTTTTAAATATGGAAAATAATCTATTTGTTATAGTTCTTAGGTTTGAACCAAGTAGAAGTAAATTCATATAGGCAAAGAATAAGTAATGGAAATAATTAGTTTTGATAAATAAAATAATTCGGCATATATTTAATTTGGGCAAATTAATAATGCTAAAACATTACAAGTTCCAAATATATCTATCTTAACTGAACATGTGCAAGTAGGTATAAAATATTTTCCATATTCTGTGATCATAACATGATTAATTCTTCAAATGTAGACAAATTAACACTCATGTGATAAGGGTTATAGTTTCAAACATTGACATTTAATAAATAAAAAAACTTGGCTATTAATATCATGTGATATTAATTTAGTGCTTTATGTGTGACTGTTGGTGGTGAAAATTTCTAATTAAAGAGAAATAACCTGTAAAATGCAGAGCTAACTCCGTAGCTTCGCGTCTGGCTACAAATAGCCCCGCGTTGAGTAAAACGCGGAGCTAAGCCCATAACTCCGCGTTCTGAGTGATTAACTCTGCGTGAGTATATTCTTAAGAATCCTAAATTAATTGTTATTGAGATTTGGGCTTATCCAATTATACCCGAATTGAGTCCAATCAAAATTCAAATTTAAGAGATTTAAATCAAAACTAAGATATTTGATTAGAATCCTTAATAAATATAAAAACTTTCCAATTCTATTTGATTAGAAACTCTTATATCAACTCAAACCTATAAATATCCTCTTGAGGTAACCTTTGAGAAGCTTTTTTTGGATCATTTTAGAGTTCAAGTTACGCATGAGAGTTTTGAATTCATAAGATCAGCAGAGAAAGATCTAGGGCTGGCCGTCATCTTCATCAAGAAGAAGTTTTCCACATCGGATCGTCAAAAGATACTACTAGATAGAACCCATCGCCACACTAGAACCCACGTTTTATTGTAAAAGAGAGCGATAATCTATAAATCCTCTCGTTTATTTTTTTCTATTATTCTCTTTCATTGTAATTAAGTTATTCAATGGAGGAAAGTAAGATTTTTGCGATGAACAAACTGGCGACCACAGTGGGAGGAATCTTGTTTACTAAAAAGGAGATCATGGCGCAATCTGATGTGGAAAAGATCAGATCAGTCGTTAATATGCTTGTCGTGGAAATCGACTAGCAGAAGTACGAGAAGTATCCCTCCTCTGGATCAGGTAACTTGACCGAAACGCGGCGCTATCGCTACGTGAGCTCCAATACCCGTAAATCGGGTAATAGGAAATCTATCGTTAAACGGAAACCCATGGAGTCCACGGCTATAGAGCCATTGTTTGGGCAGAAAACCCTAGCAGAGGAAGATTTCCTCTCGTGATCGAAATCGTCGAGTAAGGAAAAGAGCTCTTAAAACCCGCGTTAAATGCAAGACTGAGGAATTGACAGAACGGGAGGCTACAATTGCACCTCGTGAACTAGCTTGCGTTAATCGCAAGACCAGTCAATATCGCGTTAAACGCAAACTTATGATTAAGCCAGCGTGTGATGATAATTCTCTATGCGAGGCTACTGCTTCTGGATTTAAAATCAGAGAAATTAACACAACCCGCGTAAAATGCGAGGATAATTTTATGACAGAGCCAGTGTGTGATGGAGACTCTCCACGCGAGACTATTGAATTTCAAAAGAAAACTGAGCCAAGCGTAAATCGTGAAACCAGTAAAACTTGCGTTAATTGCAAGGTTTGTTATAATCACATTAATCACGAAGATAAGCCCGCGTGTGGTTTCACAAGCGAGGTTATCAACCTTAAATTTGAGCCAAGCGTTAATCGCGAGGCCAAGGATTCTTGTGTTAATCGTGATCTCAGAGATAAAATCAAAGCAAAAGAATGGAAAACGGTCACCTCAAATATGGTTGGCAAAGATAAAAAGGCCATGGAAAGGAAGGATGAGACAGATGCAGATGATGAACAACCCTATCACTTCACCCGGCTCAAATCAAATGTCGTTCCCCCTCGAAATTACAAGAAACTTTTAAAAGGATCTTGTGATGACGATAGTGACAACTCAGCTATAGCCTCACCTCACTTTTATGCATCTTCCAGACAGCAAAAATCAGCATCACACGTGATAGATAGATCCGACGATATTGATCAGAGGTTAGAAGATCAAAACAGATGATTCGAGATCAACAAAAGACTATCGATGATCTCAAGATAATGATCTTGAAAGTAGTTAAAAATACCCAGAAGATAGTCGAAGATAGGGCAAAAACCTCTTCCTCTGAAAATCCACCAAACAAAAACGAGGAGATACCGTTTAAAGCAAATGAAGAATTTAAAGAAAAAAAGGCTTATTCGGAGCATGAGGAGGATGACAAATATTCCTTTCATGATCCTCATGAAGAAAAAATCGAAAAACTATAAATCCAACTGGATGCCCTGATGCACAAAAAGGAACTAAAAGAGTCGGGGATTTCAAGACTATACTCACTTGAATGGGACTCCACTCCATATCCGGAAAAATATAAACCCCAAAAATTGAAGCCGTATGATGGGAAGGGGTCGTCGAGCCAACATATATATTATTTCTTGTCTCAAGCAGGACATCTAATAGGAAACGATCCAGTAATGACTAAGGTGTTCGCAAGTACCCTGCGAGGGCCTGCTTTTGCATGGTTTATGCAGTTGCCTCAGGGAACTATTAATACCTGGTATGATGTTGAGAAACATTTTTTAGCACGTTTCTTTGAGGATGACACCGAAATATCGGTTCATTCCCTCCTTGCATCAAAGCAAGGAGAACAAGAAACAGTGAAAGATTTTACACAACGCTTCCGAGATAAATCCGTGTATTGTAGACATAGAATGGCCCAGGAGACCCTAGTGGAGACCTGTAGGCATAACTTTAGGACTAACATGCTGCTAAAAATGGGAGCCGTGGAGTCTAAAACTTGGAAAGATTTACTTAAGTAAGGAGAGAAGCGGAGGATCTGATCCGTCAAATTGAAGAATCTCGTGGTACGAGAAATTTTGGGAATAACAGGCCACACCCGCAAAATTATAAGAACAAAGGGAAGGCCGCAATGACTCCGACGCCACTTCGAAGTAAGCAAATTCTCCAAATCCAAGGGCTCAAAATCCGAAAGGTACAAATCAGAATAGGCCCCGACATGAGAGAACCTATACTTTTAAAATGGATCAGACACCCACTCTGTTCCATCTCCTCCTCAGGAAGGGTATGTTAAAACTTCTGGAAAATCAAAAGCCAGAAGATGCGGGGAAAACTAATGACCCTAACTACTGCTTATATCACCGGAGTGTCGGACACCTGACCAAAAACTGTTATCCTCTCAAAAATAGAATTCAGGCATTAATAGAAGCCGGAGTTCTAACATTAAAAGAGAAACAGAAGAAAGTAACCGCCAATATGGCGACTTTGGTGGTGAGAACCAATGAATTCCCTACAGGAGTGACTCCAATACCGTCATAAAAACTTATTGTAGGAAATCATGACCCATATGAGATGGCGCATAAAGGACTTACTCCTGTGACAACGCAAAAAGGTGAAGTCATGTGGGTTCATCCCGATCTTCTGCAGGACGAGCAATGGACCTTATCTAAGGCTCTAAGAAAGAAGCGGACTAGCAACACTATCTCCGCAAAAATTAGAGAAGAATATATAGTTACTAACACACTCACGGACTTGAAAGAGGAGGCCATAGTGATGGCCGCCCATCAGGATGAGGCAGGCCTCTCTGGTACTCGATCCGGCAAAACTTACCTTAAAGATTATTCAAGAGTAGGCCCTCCTAAAGAATTATACGGGGAACCTGCAAAGCAAAAAAGGACTTCATTTTCAGAAAAACCCAAAGAAGGATGAAGAAGCCAAAGATCCTTCATTTCAGTTTGATATCATAGTTTAGTTGGTTAACATCATAGCTCGAGTCACACTCTACGAGCTATTGCGATTATCTAAGTCAACTCGAGAAGCGCTGAGAGAGGCTTTGGTAGATTACGACTCTTTCCTGGCACAGATCGTCGAACCATCCAATGAAGAAAGGGATTCCTGCCCCCGCTGTCACCAAGTGAGGAGGCAAGTCCTGCAGATAATTTTCTCGCCAGAAGACATGCATGTGAGAAATATAAAGTACAATGACCTTTATATTTCACCGGATATGTCGAATTTACAAAAGTAGAACGCATTCAAATTGATCCAGGGTCCATGCTAAGCTTCATCCCGAGAAGGCTGATGCAGTTGCTAGGGATCTCACCTCATCGCCTCACACCAACAAATACCACAATATATGGATTCAATGCCAATGACAGCTATCCCTTGGAAAGATTCGACTCTGGTATCAGATTGGAGATCTGAAAACAGATGTTATGTTTTACGTCATCGACGCAGATACGTCCTATAACATCCTCTTGGGATGGCCATGAATCTATGCCTATATGATAGTCTCGTCAATTCTCTATTAGTGTATGAAATATTGCGATGAGGGAGGAGAAGTTTGGACTTTAATTGCAGATAAAAAACCATTTAAAGGGTTGGAGAATTATTTTACTGACGCAAGGCTATATAAGCCTGCCCATGAGGTTTCCAAATAGTCTGAGGAACCCGGTGATAGCAGCAATGAAGCAGATACCGAACATGGGTCCTCAAGAGAAGTCGGGGGTTACGAGATAAATCCTAACATAAACTTTAATGGAATTAATATTACTAAGGCTGCTAGTGATAAAGACAAATGGGTTATCAATGAAAATATAAAATTAGTTTATGAGTTTACTGTTGCTATAGAATCTGAACCTTCTTGCACTTCTACCGAGGTAGATGGCTTGTCCGAAGTTGAAGTTCTGGTGGCATATCATTTGCCAATCAGGTCATTCTTCCTCTCTCGGTCCGAATAACAAAACAGCAAGGTAACTTCTTTGAGGTACCTTCTTGACAGGTACCACAAAAACCTATTGTTTTCGGTAAAGTGGTTACGTCACCAAACCAAAGGCAAGATAGCGAGAGTGATGAACAAACATCACCTCAATTTCATTTCAATGAACAAAAATCTCGACAAATAATGGAGAAAATGGGTTATAATTTTACCCAAAAGCTGGGATTGAATTTTGGGAAAGATCAGCGAAATCTCTTATCCTCTTTTAGACCAAGAGGGAAAAGCCCGGATTATTATCACAAGACTCGAAGAGGGTTAGGGTATGTATCCACTTCTCCTGCACCGTTAAATAAATCGAAGGAAACCTCTTCAACCGATGGAGATGTATATCCATAAGAATATGATTCCGATCTGAGTACTGGTGCCTTGTTCCAGTCACTAGCCGCCAATATGGTTTCGGCCGCGCCTGAGAGCGACGAGGAACCAATTGACATTCAAGATAAGTCTTGGGCTAAACACATAGATACTCTCTGCGATGTCCGTTCTGAACAACGCGACCCACCTGCAGAAGATAAGATGATGTAAGTTAACATGGAAACTGAAAAAAAACCAAAACCCATTTTTATAAGCGAAATACTAACTCCCACAGAGAAGGAGGAGCTTGTAGCTCTTATTAGGGAATACATAGATATGTTCGCATGGAGTTATGAGGATATGCCCGGGCTAGACCCTCAAGTTGCTACACATCGTTTGAATATTAGAGAAGACGCCAAGCCAGTTAAGCAGCAGCAAAAACGCTTCCGACCAGAACTAATGGAGACCATAATCGCTGAAGTTAATAAACTCATATCATCAGGATTCATTCGAGAAGAACAACATCCTGACTGGGTGGCAAATATAGTGCCGGTTTGCAAGAAGAACGATAAAATCTAGATATGCATTGACTTTCGGGATCTAAATGCCACCTGTCTCAAGGACGAATTTTCCCTTCCAATCACTGATGTAATGATCGACAATACATGTGGCTATGAAAGAATGTCCTTTATGGATGACTTTTCTGGTTACAACTAGATCAAAATGCACCCAGATGATGAAAAACACACGGCTTGCAGAACACCACTGAGGGTATACTGTTATACAGTGATGCCATTCGGACTTAAGAATGCCGGAGCCACTTATCAGAGCGCAATGAGCGTCATATTTAAAGAACACCAATACAAAACCATGGAGTGTTACATGGATGATCTTGCGGTCAAAAACAAGAATAACAAGGATCATCTTCAGGACTTAAGGATAGTCTTCGATCTCATGAGAAGACATCGCCTAAAGATGAACCCTGCTAAATCCTTCATGGGGGTTTCCAGTGGAAAATTCCTTGGATTTGTGGTTACCTAAAAAAGGATTTTCCTTGATCCCGACAAAGTGAAGGCAATTAAAGGAATGTCGCCGCCTCGGAATCTTAAAGAGCTAAGGGGGCTAAAAGGAAAGTTGGCTTATATTCGACGCTTTATTTCTAATTTATCAGGGCGATGTCAACCATTCGCTCCACTCATGAAAAAGGGAGTTTCCTTTATATGGAACAAAGCATGTCAGCAAGCGTCCGATGACCTTAAAGAATATCTTGCAAAATCTCTTGTCCTCGTGGCTCCCGTCCCAGGAAAACTGTTTCTTGTATATGTAAGGGTCATGGATCACGCATTAGGTGCGTTGCTCGCTCAACATAATGAGCATGGTCATGAACATGCTCTTTATTATCTGAGCCGGACAATGATAGGAGCAGAGCATCGGTATACTCCAATTAAAAATGAATGTTTAGCCCTAGTGTTCGCTATTCAGAAAATACGTCACTATCTCTCTAGGCAAATAATTCATGTCATATCTCAAATTAATCCACTAAAGATCCTCATGACAAACCAGGGTCATTAAATGGCAAATTAGCCAAATAGGCATTGCTATTATCGTCGTATGACATTCACTTTGTTCCACAGAAAGCCATGAAGGGACAAGTGATTGCCGACTTTCTCGCAGATCACCCGGTCTCGATAAGTTCAAATTTATCAGAGAATATTTCTGATCAGCCATCAGAAGTTAATACAGTTTTAAAAGAACGATCATGGCAAATTTCTTTGATGGCGCTGCAAGACGGTCTGCTGCAGGAGTGAGGGTGGTACTTATATCACCGCATAAGCATATAATTCCTAATGGTTACTTGTTGACAGAGCCATGCACAAATAATGTCGAGAGTAATGCACTCATCATTGGCCTAAAAATGGCCTTACAAATAGGGGTGAATTGTCTAGAGGTATATGGAGACTCTAAGCTCATCGTCAATCAAATGACGGGAGAGTATGAAGTCAAACATGAAGTCCTCATCCCCTATAATCAATTAGCTATTGAATTGGCAAATTATTTTGAGCAATTCTATATTAATCATATACCATGACATGAGAACGTTTACGCAGATACCCTCGCAGCCTTAGCTGCAACATTGGCAATTCTGTCAGGTTCGACTAAGAGTATCGCTATTGGAAGTAGAGAACTTCTTCATCCAAATGCAATTCTCCAAGCTAAAGAAGTATGCCAATTAGGCCTGACTTTGGAACCCCACGATTGGCGATTTCCATTCGTGGATTGCGCCTTGTATGGAATGCTGCCAGAGGATCCCAAAGAAGCCACTTCAATAAAAAAGAAGGCTAAAAAATTCTATTATGATCCTACACACTTCAAACACTGTATAGAAAGTCGACAGATGGTCTCTTGTTACGGTGCATATCAAAAGAAGAGGCTGATGAGGTACTCGAAGAAACGCATAATGGAATATGCAGAGCTCATCAACCCGGTCCAAAACTTTGAGATCGTATAAGGAGGCTGGGATATTACTGGCCAAAGATGATTACCGATGCAATGGCATACGCTAAACGTTGTCTTGCATGCCAAGTGCATGCTAACTCCATTCATCGACCTCCAGAGTACATACATATTACTGTCGCCAGTTGGCCCTTTGAGGCATGGGGAATAGTAGGACCGATCACTCCCATGTCATCTAGAGGATATCGGTTGATACTTGTAATAACCGATTATCAAAATGAGCCGAAGCTGTACCCATGAGGGAGGTAAAGACGGCAGATGTAATTAAATTAATTAAACATCACGTCATCTATCGCTTCGGCATCCCTCAAAGGATTATTCATGACAATGGACCACAATTCATCAGGTAGGGGTTTTCACGATTCTGCGACAAATTCAGAATCAAAGATATTGCTTTAACACCATATAATTTCACAACTAATGGTTTGGCTAAAGCTTTTAATAAGATAATTATTAAGCTTCTCCGAAAATTCGTCTCTGCCAATAAGCGAGAGTGGGATAAAAAGTTAGGAGAGTGCTTGTAGGCTTATCGCACCATAATCCACACTCCTACTAAAGCCACCCCTTTCTCCTTGGTGTGCTAGAGCGAGGCTATTTTACCCCTAGAAATTCAAATACCGTACTAAGGGTAGCATTAGCCGCAAAGATGACAATAGAGGAACAACATCAACAAAGGCTGAAAGAATTAGAGGCGCTAGATGAAAAGCGTCTCCAAACTCAACAACAGATTGAGTTATACCAGGCTCGAGTCTCATGAGCATTTAATAAAAATGTCAAACAAAGAACCTTTAAACAAGGGGATTTAGTTCTGGCCATTAAGAGGCCGATGATCATGACCCATTAAACTAAGGGCAAATTTGAATCAAAGTGGGAAGCACCGTTCATAGTGGAGACGATATACTCAAGTAGAGCTTATCGCCTAATGAATCAAGACGGCGATACAATGATAATAACTATTAATGGCAAATTTCTGAAGAAATACTGTACGTAAACTTCAGCAAACCTTTCATATTAAGCTCTTACCACTGACAGTATGATTTGGATTATTATCATTTCTGTTCAAGTTATGCGTGAGAGCACATAGACTATTCTCCCCTAGTTACAGGTATGTGCAATTGGGCGCCACTGCCGAAACCAATGATTTTGACCCGATCATCTTAGCGTGTGCAATTAAGCGCCTCCACCAAAACTATAGGCATGTGCAATTAGGCGTCTCTGCCAAAATCAATGATTATGATCCGATCACCCCGGTATCAGCAATCCAAGTTACGCGAGCGAGCCTTGGACTGCTTTGTCAAAATTTTAGATTATCTACATCATCATTTGTTGCTCAAGAGAAATTTTGAAGCCAACAGATAAAAGAATCAAAGAATTTATTCATAAATTGAAAGAATATGGATAAAGTTATAAAAGAATAAAAGAATTCAAAAATTTTAGATTTCATTATTACAACAAAAAGTAGAAAAGAAAAGAAGATACAAGGATGTTAAAATTCTCCCAGAAGTTTCAGCTTATTCTCCATCTAGTCGATAACTTGACGACGGGTTTCTTCTACAGAGTGCAAGGCCTGACGATGCAAGTCATCGTTAATAATGAGTTTCTAGATCAACCATTGATGGGCTTCTTCAATAGACCGGCTCCTCACCATTCCCTCTTGTTCAAGTTGTCCTTGTTGTAAGATCAACTCCTCCCGTCTTTTTACTGACTCCTCCAACCTAGACTTACTGACCTCTAAAATGGCTTGAGCTTTGGCGATGGTCTCTCAAGCTCTAAAAATCGCCGCCTGCCTCCCCTCAATTTTAAAATCTACTTGCTCCAGTCCCCTGAGAACTGTCTCCTAGGTGGCTCGAAGATCTGCTAATTCCTAAGACCAGTTCTCTTCTTAGTGCCTCAGCTCTTCCTGACGAGCCATTAACTCTACTAGAAGCCGCGCCACCTCAATTGAAGTAATCGCTTCCACATCCGATTGGCGAAGTGTGTTCAGCGTTTGTACCTATTCTTCTAAGGCATCAAGGCGGGCTCGATAAAGAGCTGTTCGTTCACATCCCCCCAATCCTTTTAATGTTGTCTAGATAACTGACCAACATTGGGCGTCCAAGTTTGAGGAAGTCCCTCCCATCTAAAATCTTGACAAAACATCTCCTTAGCAACCACAGAAAATCACTGATGCTGTAATTGAAAAATTCCTCAAGAGGATTGTAGTGTCTAAGTTAAGTGCAGGAAACGCTAAGGGAAATGTGACCGGAGGGGGTGTAGCTTCCACATGAGTTGATGAAGAAGGAGCTCGTTCTTGTACCATAGTCATGATATACGGGGCCAATAAAGCCAACAATGAGCTGGCTGAACTAGGGACCCGAGGAAAAGTCTCACCAGTGCCAGTTGTTTGAGCAACTAGGCCGATAGGGGAAGATTCTGATGTAGTACCTCCACCTGAAGCTCCTCCCGCAACAAAGGTAGCCTCAAAAGAGAACTTCAAATTATCCTCGTCTCTAGTTGGTAAACAGGCTGGAGCAGTAGGAGGAGCAACTGGAGTGTCAACAGCCATAATTGTCGAGGGAATTGATATAGTAGGCTGAGGAGCTAACGGCATGCGAACAATGACCATAAAAGTGTCTTGAGAACAAACAACCGGTGTTGGACACGGTAAAATTAGAGAAGAAGGAGCTTCTCGGGTCTCAGGGGCAATAGTATCTATCCTATCGTCACTCCCTATCTCATCAGTTGGGGGAGTTGAAGAAGGAGCAGAACGTAGAGCCGGTGTGAAGTAGTCCACATCAAACCCCTCTGCAGAGCTACCTAGCCCACCAACTGACCCAGTTGTGCCTGAATAATCTACCAACTTCTCGGATGTCACCATGGTATTTGAATGCATTGGCGAATGAAGAAGACTACCTGGATCCTACAAACAAACAAAATTATCAAACATACATATAAGAAAAATAAAATATAAGGACAAAGGATCAGAACCATACTAGTAGAAACAAGTTCTCTAGTTGGACTGGAAGGTGGAGCTGTAGAAGTTTCAAGGATTGCACCCATCTCGCTACCCTGAAGTTGCGTTGTTGTAGTGTGTGCTGGAGAACCAGGAGAAGTCGTATCTCCAGCACCATCGGCACTTAGGGGTTCTGTGAGCACATCTTTTTCGGCTGGTGCAGTAGGCAGTGTTGAAACTAAGAGATCGGCTGCAAACTGGACCACTGTTTCTTCAGGAATCACCATTAGCAAGGTCTCTCTGGCTGGCTTCTTTTTCTTTCGTGCTGGTTCACCTCTAGATATCCGACGGCGATTTACGGTTGGGCTTCGAGGACGAGAGCTATCATCCCTAATAGGTTGAGCAGCATCTCCAGCACCTGTATCGTCATCAGCACTGTCATCATCAGGGTCTCCATCATCTGAGGGAGCAGCCGCTATGTCAAGGAATTCATCCATTCCTTTTACTTTAACTCTCTTAGCCCCTTTTCGGCGAGAGTAGAATGCTTCAATCTCTTTGTAGTAACTATGGTTTATGGAAAAGTTCGGCATTGCTGCATTTGCGACGCTGTACCAAGTAAAAAAACTTAGCACCATGTTTAGGACTGGCGATTTCTGGGGCAGCGTAAATTCATCTCCAGTTCCTCCGGTAACAAAGTGGAACGAGCCTCGTGCTCCCTCGTACAAATTTCCTTCGTACGCCAGTGTCTTATTGGGATTCCCTACATAGAGCTGCAAATATCCAAATTGACTAGCAAAATAGCTTGGAATGTACGGCTCTATGTAGCACATGGTATCTTGCGAATACACCAAGTGCCCGGGACGGTTGCTTAATAACCACCAGAATGCCCCTGAAAATAGAGTGGAAAAATTATCTGGCCCTAGAGCATCCTTGAATTTTGACCCGTACTCTCCGCTTGGGAAGTCAGGGAAGCAATGGTTGATCTCGTAATTTTGATATTGTTAGAGTGTTTTAAGGATCACCGACATATAGTTGCTCTTCCAAGTGGAGCGTTCATACATCTCCACAAAAAATTACTTGTCCATCGGATAGTAATCTGCGACGCTCACCAATGAGGGGTAGTGCATGACAAGCCACACCATCAGATATGTATAGGGCATCTCCACCCTAAGATTTGGTTGTTGGGATAAAAGGCTTAGTTGTTGTTGTAAGAGCTTACTAAACAAATAGGCAATACACCTTATAAGGCTTTGTGATTAAATAATTTATCTCATAGATCTCATGTTTAAAAAATATGATGAAAAAGCATGAAAAAAAATATATTATGAAGTTTTTGGTGAAAAAACAATTAAAATAAATAAATTGATTCAAAACAAGAAGAATTTTAGTTAGACAAACCAAAAACTATGAAAAATTTCATATAATGCATGATATTAGTCAAACAAGAAAGCGAGAAATCTAAAAACTATCTTCTGCAAATTGTTAGTGTATTTTCCTTTTAATTTCTCATATGTCTTAAGTTATATTATAATTAGCCATGAACGCATAGTAGCTAAGTTACCATGTAAATAAATTTTATAGTAAGCTCATAATAGCAAGTAATTTTTTTTTTATACTCTCTTAATTATAAATTTAACTATATATTCTATTTAATATATACCATGAATTATACATGATTTATTACATCTCTTTCTCTCCCTCTTTATAACTTTCATCAATTTTCAATATTCGTTTTTTTCATATATTGTCTTCATTACTTAAGAAGATAAATATACATGTATTTTGTTCTTCTTTTGTAATATTATTTTATTTCCAATCAATTGTAATACTAATTTTGTTAGGATTCTTGATTTTATATATGTGAAAATCGCATCAAAACTCATGAAGAATCGAGCTAAGAAATTGAGTGTAATCGAAAAGCATGCTTGATAAGGACTAATACGAGAAATACGACTGATTTGATGGAGCTATAGTATGAATATCATAACATTATCATAAAAGTATAGATCTCAGAATTACTTTCATAACTATATCAAGTTCAACTAAAATAGAGTTTGAATCTGAAAGTTATGATCGCTTAAAATTAGAAGGAATGGATGTTGTGCTATTCAGCAATATCAATTTCAAGCCATGATTTGACCGTTATGTAGAGTAAATTGGAAAAACTTCAACAAGTAGAACTTGTAGAGGTTAGAACCCTCCTTTCCAATGGTCCTTGAATCACCTCAATCAGACTTCGAGAGTAAACGTTATGAAGCTTTAAAGAAGAATTGGTTGGACTACCAGTAACCCATTGATGGCAAGTTTTCAACATCGATGGCAAGTGTACTTGCAGACTTGGTGCAGTGTTTGCAAACCTATTGATGGCGAGTTAGATCTGATGTACAGATAAGAGTTTTTAAGTAATTTTTAACTTTAAATTGGAAGGAGTTTATTTGGTAACTTATTCTAAGTCTATTACACTAAAATTAGTAGATATGATTAAAAGAGAGTTTTAAGATTTATTTAGAGAGGTTCTCAAACCTTATTTACGTGCCATCATCTTCAATATAAGTTTAATCGAACAAGAGAGAAGAAGTTTGATACTCATGACTTGTGGAAATCAATTCCAATCGACATCTTCATTTTACAGACAAGATCATTTACTATTTAAGTGGAAAAATATTACTCATTTGAAATTTCATATTTTTTTCAATTTATAGATCTGTAATGGAAGTGGTGGGTAATTAGTTTTGAGATAGATTGAGTATATAACTCTGTGTAGTTGTCTAACAGAATAATCAGATCTTAGACTATTGGTAGTTGCAGCTGTCTAGCAGTGATGGTCAAATCATTGTAATTGACTGATATTATAGTGCAATTCTCATGTGGTTGTTTTTCCCATCTAGATCTCCCACATTAAAAACTTTTGTGTTTAATATATGCAATATTTGAGATTTTTTTGTGCATGATTAATTAGTTGTTTTAATAATTTATGTTTAAATTGGTTATCCAACAAACTTTCCATACTTTACAACTTTTTCAATTGGTATCTGAGTAGGCAATTCTTTGAGAATTTGATCTATTTGTCGATTTCTGATTGATACCTAGAGAAGGACTAACTATTACTAGGCCCCATTATTGGATGGACATAAATATTCCTATTGGAAAACTAAAATGAGAGCCTTTATAGTATCCTTAGGTATGAAAGTATGAGCATCAATTTGTAATAATTGGGAAGCCCCAGTTGAGAAAATGATTGAATACCCACCGAATAAAAACTTACTCAGTGAAACTTCGAAATCTTATATACGATATTCAATAAGGTAAACGCAACTGAGCTTAGAAGAATAAGCACCAGTGATAGCGTGGGAGAAGCAAAACACGTAGTATCATGAGGGAACAATAGTTGTTAAAGTGTTTAAAATCCAAAATTTGACAAAAAACTTCGAAAACCTAGATATCGAAGATGATGAGTCCTTCAATAACTTTTACGATAAACAGAATGTTATTTCTAACACATCTTGTAATTTGGGAGAGAAAAGGTCTGACCCAAAATTATGAGAAAATTCTTAAATTTCTTCCAGAAAGATTTTATCCTAAAGTCATTTCAATAGAAGAAAGAAAGGATATAAATAAGCTGAAGAGGGTTATTCTTATCTATTTTGATTTGAATCAAATTTATAATTGTTTGAATTATGTAATCTCTAATTACTGGCATTGGTAACCAACCCAAACAATTTGATTATACTTCAATTCATGACGATCATAAGTAGAAAGTTCATATTCTTCAGTCATTGATAAACAGTTTGTTGGGTAATACTTGACACAGTTACGACAAAATATACACACTAAAAAATCAGTACTATAATTAAGCAATTGTTTCTTTTTAATATTTTTTTTCAAATTTCTAGATGAACTGATAGGCAATCATGGACTATTGAGGCAAATCACCATAAGAAAAAGAAGTCTAAGAGAATTACATGGAATACTAAGATGGAAAGTATTGAAATAATAAATTTCTGGAATTAACCATAGTGTAGTTGAGAACTTTATCAAACGCTATAAAAAATATTTCTTAAAGAAAATTTTGACTAATGATTTAATAAGCTCTAACAAGAAAAGAATCTATCTCCAAAAATAAAACTCAAGCCAACTAAGTAGAAATTAAAAGTGAGTAAAGAAATCCTACTGAGAAGCCAAGTGGAGTTTAATATTATGAATATACTTGATATGACCATTATACTTACGAGTGTACCAGAAAAAGAAAAAGAGTAAAACTATACGCAAATAGAAGGGATATATTTCAATAAGTTGAGACATTTTTACATGCAGATAGTTTAGAGCCAATCTCTAATGCTTGCACTCTTAATCTAAAACTAAATAGATGTGAAAGGTACATTTCTAAATGAGTTGTTAAAGGACGAAGTCCATGTTTCTCAATCCAAGTGCTTCCAAAATCTTCACTATCCGGATCATGTATTGAAAATAAAGGAATCCCTATATGGATTTAAACAAGCTCCAAGAGTGTGGTACAATCGATTGACCATTCTTATTTAATTTTGGATTTCCTAGAGGGATTGTCGATAAAACTTTGCTTTTGAAAAAATTGATTTTGCCTTAATTATATTGCAAGTTTATGTGGATGATATTAATTTTTGGATGTTTGTTTTCGTTGGAAATTCTGAGTTCTCTTCATTGCATTGACATTAAGTTATAATAATCTCAAAATTACAATGAAAAGAAAATTACAATCAAAATAGAAAACAAGAAGAGAGATTTATAGATTTATCTCTTTTTTTACAGAAGTAGTGAGCTTTTTACATGGTTATGAGGTTTGCTTCAACCCTTATTGACTATCCAACAAAGATGAGAGCAGTATGGCGATGACTAGTTTGCTAGTTTTCTTGAGCAGTATGATGACGACTAGTTTGCTAGTTTTCTTGAGTATCATGGCAATGACCAGTTTTCTAGTTTTGTATGAACGTGCCTAGGCACATTAAATTGACCTTGGGTCTCCCCAAAAGTGATTTCCACAATACCTCATGACGTCTATTTATAGATATAAGTTGGGTGAATCACATGCCTTGTAGACAAGGATGGAAATAAACTGTAATCCAATTAAATATTTGATTTAATCCCATCTAATTTGGTTCAATAAATTAGGTCCTGATTTGATCAAGCGAGGATTTGGCATAATCTCTGAGATTTCTATTTTGATTAGATCAGATTTAATTTGGATTTGATTAGATCTGAGATCTCCATCCACTTTGATTTTATTTGGATTCTTTGAGATATTGACAGAAGTGGACCACCTCATCAATTTTTTCCGTCAATAAGACCCCCTCCAAAGTTCTTAAAATTTTGTCGTCAGTTTATAATGAGTTTAGAAATACTTTGGATTTCTTTATTATGATTTTGTCATAGACTTGAACCATTCATTGATCGATGAGCTGTTCAATGATTGATGTATAACAGCAACTAAATCATTGATAACTATCAGAGGTGATCATTAACGTAGTGGTCTTGGATGATCTTGCTAATGTAGTATTTTGAGGGTATTGTTTGGTCGATCATTTTTATAGATTTTCTTAGTAACATTTGACTATTAGTTACATACTTCTATTGCGTCGCGAAGATTAAAACTATTGGCAGGTTTCGATCTAACAGGAGATAATTATAAGAAATAAAGCTCTGCAAGACTCTTGAACTCAAGCTACCTAGTGAATGATCGTTAACGAGATAGAGCCAAATCATTGTAATTGTTGCTGAAGAAGTTTGCCAATAAAATTTGAAGGTGATGTAGAAGAGACTGAAGGCTCCTGGGAGAATTAGAATCTTTTATATTTTTTTCTTTATTTTGGTCCTTTTAGCACTCTTTCTATTTTGCAATGAATGATGAATTTTGCAACTTATTGCTTCATTTGTCCTGCAAACACGAATAAAGAAATATTTCAGTTGTCTTGAATTTAATGCATCACTCTAAGTTTTTGTGTTATGTGTGATTCTGGTGATGGAATTGGTGAATGCTAGTGGTGATTTGATGGCTCTGAAAATGATGATGATGTTGTGAATGGGTGATACGTGAGCGAACTTGGGAAGAATGGATGATTAGTGGATAGGATTGAGGAAGATTGAACTTTCTAGGGGTGTGGGGATACCTTAGAAAGCTGAGTGTTTTGTTTGTGATGTGAGTATAATATAAATTAGTTTTGTAGAGTAACTCATCTAGTTGACAGATAGATTCGACGTGATTGGTTTGAGATGAAAGGGTGACTCACTTGGTTGACAAACAGAGCTAGGATAATTGAATTAGGATTTAAAGGGTGGTTCGTCCGGGTAGCTTGGGCACGTCCGTGCTGCTTGGACTTGAACCAATGATTGTATTAGGATCGGAAGGTGATTCGCTCAAGTAGCTCGGGCACATCTGTGCAGCTTGGACTTGAATCAGTAATCGTGTTAACATTAAGGGGGTAGTTCACCCGGGCGGCTCGAGCACTTTCGTGCAACTCGGACTTGAACTAGTGATCGTGTTAGGATCGGGGGAGTGATTCGCCCAAGCAGCTCGGGTACGTCCATGCAACTCGGACTTGAATCAGTGATCATGTTAGAATCGAGGGGTGGTTCGCCCCAGGCAGCTTGGGCACGTCCGTGCAGCTTGAACTTGAACCAGTGATCATGTTAGGATCCAGGGTGATTTGCCCAGGCGGCTTGGGCACGTCCGTGCAGTTCGGACTTGAATCAATGATTGTGTTAGGATCAAGGGGTGATTCGCCCGGGCAGCTTGGGCACATCCGTACAGCTCAAACTTGAACCAGTGATCGTGTTAGGATCGGGGGGTGATTCACCCGGGCGGCTCCGTGTAGCTCAGACTTGAATCAATGAACGTGTTAGGATCAGTGGTGGTTCGCCCGAGCAGCTCGGGCACATTCGTGCAACTCGAACTTGAACTAATGATCATCTTAGGATCAAGGGGTGGTTCGCCCGGTAGCTCGGGCACGTCCATACAGCTCAGACTTGAACTAATGATCGTTTTACGATCAGGGGATGATTCGCCTAGGCAGCTCGGGCACGTCTACGCAGCTCGGATTTGAATCAGTGATCATGTTAAGATCGAGGGGTGTTCACCCGGGCAGCTCAGGACGTCCATGCAGCTCATACTTGAACTAGTGATTGTGTTAGGATCAGGGTTGATTTGCCTGGGTGGCTCGGGCATGATCGTGCAGCTCGAACTTGAATCAGTGATCATATTAGGATCAAGGGGTGGTTCGTCCGGGTGACTCAGGCACATCCATACAGCTTGGACTTAAATCAGTGATCGTGTTAGGATCGAGGGGTGATTCATCCGAGCAACTCGGGCACCATCCGTGTATCTCGAACTTGAATCAGTTATCATGTTAGGATCAAGGGGTTGTTCTCCCGAGCGGCTCGGGCATGTTTACGGAGCTCGAATTTGAAGCAGTGATCGTGCTAGGATCACGAAGGAAATTTTTTGTTATAGTGTGTGATGGTTCAAGTTTTACTGTCAGAGATAAGAGTTTAACATGACATGTTTGATCGTATTAGATTATTGTGGGTGAGATGATTCGAATCTCGCTGTCAGAGATAAAAACTTAACATGATAGGTCCACGAAATTTTTAGCAAACCCTCAGGTATCAACAGATTTGATGTATCTTTATCAATTACCGTTTGCATTGGTCTAGTCATACTATTTCTCTCAGCATGATGAGTTTGTCGAGGGTTTTGTTTAGACTTAAATGCCAAACGTTCCCTCTTCCCTTTCCCTTTTCAGTATCGGGTTATTTCTACCTCCAGTATAATGGGATTAATCAAGAATTTTAGCCTCCTCTTGCCCCTTGCCTCAAAGGTGCTGGGTTATTTGCACATTACTCCTTATCATAATAGGTTGGCAAGGATTTTGATTTCCTATTCTCTCTTGTTGTATCGGTATCGAGCAGTTCATATTTTTACCTCAGCATAAGGAGTTGTCAAGAATCTTTATTTTCTCTTTTCTTAGCTTTATTGGCATTGAGTCATTTACGCTTTTTATCTCAATATGATGAGTTGTCAAGAATTTGATTTTCTCTCCCCTTTGCCTTTGCGGCTACGAGTTGTTAATACTTTTTTCGTTAGCATGATTAGTTTGTGGGGATTTGATTTTGTCTCCCCTTTGCCTTTGCGGCTAGGGGTTATTTATATTTTTTACCTCAGCATGATAGGTTATCGAGAATTTAATTTCCTCTCCCCTTTGCCTTTGCAGCTTTGGATAATTCATGCTTCTTAACTCAGCATGATAGGTTATTGAGAATTTAAGAATGATGGGTTATCAAGGATTTAATTTCCTCTCCCCTTCGCCTTTGCGGCTTTGGGTAGTTCATACTTTTTACCTCAGTATGATGGGTTATCGAGAATTTAATTTCCTCTTCCCTTCGCCTTTGTGGCTTTGGATGGTTCAAACTTTTACCTCAGCATGATAGGTTGTCGAGAATTTAATTTTCTCTCTCCTTTGTCTTTGTGGCTTTGGGTGGTTCATGCTTTTTACCTCAGCGTGATGGGTTGTCAATGTTCGCCGCAAAAGTTTCTTTGCTTCCTTCCATCGAATTAACTTAAATTACAATAGAAGTGAACAAGATAAAAAAGAGAACAAACGAGAGGATCTTATATTTCAATCTCTCTCTTTTACAATATGTTTGTGTGGGATCAGTAGCGATGGGATCTATAGTAGTTCCCGTGGACGATCGGTACGTTGAAATCTTCTCTTTTGAAGATATCGGCTGACTGTAAACGATCTTCTTTGTTTTTGCTCTTCACGAATCCAAGGCTCTGTGCGTAACTTGAATTCCCTAAGAGGAAGACGATCACAAAAAGACTTCAAGGCTCTCTCGCGTACTTGAATTGCCGAAGGATCGAAAGAAGGAAGAAGAAGACCTCTGATCTTGGTTTTGATTCGTTCAATGCTCTCACACGTAACTCGAACTTTATCAAAAGCCTCCAAAGATCCAAAAGAAGAGCCCCCTTGATTGATGATCTCTAAAGTCTCCTCAAAGAGGGTATTTATAGACTTTGGTGATTATGAGAGTTTCCGTAGGAATAGGAATAAAGGGTTCCACAGGAATAGGAATAAAGAGTTCCATAGGAATAGGAATAAAGGTTTTTGTATTCATCAAGGATTCTAATCAAATATTTAATATTGATTTAAATCTCTTGATTTGGAATTCTGATTGGACTCAATTTGGGTATTGGATAAGTCCAAATCTCAATCACAATCTTTGGGATTCTAATGAAATCTGCTTACGCGGAGTTAACGCGGAGCTAAATTCATCAGAACGCGGAGCTATGAATTAGCTCTGCGTTTTGCTCAAACGCGAGGCTAAAATAGCCAGACGCGGAGCTACTGAGTTAGCTCCGCGTTCTGTTGTGGAAAATCCTTTTTACTTAGAAATTTTTACCGCCAACAGTACCCCCTCCAAAGTTTTCAAAATGGCTTCGAACTTAGCAAATTTTGAAATACTTTGGATCTTCAAACTGAAAACGCGGAGTTAGAATACCAAGTCTCCTTCGCGTTATGCTCGCCTACGCGGAGCTAATCAGCTTCACCTCATTTTCAGTGAATTGCTTTATTAATTACTCCGAATTTATACACCGAATACCAAGCGAAAGAAATCCTGTTTAAATAGAGCTTCTCGGCTCATCTTCTTCTTCATTTCACCCGAAGAACTTCTGAGAGCTCAAAGCTCAGGCAACTCCGGCAATCGAGTGACTTATATTGACGAATGATCTTCAACTGATTTTCGTTCAATTCTCCATAGATTTTCATCATTAGGATGTCGCTCCAGAAGAGTTTGGCTAAACGCAAGTTGGCCGGCGTTAATGGCAGTGGCCGTGGAAGTAGACGCGACGGCAAACCAGTCTATGCAGCGTCTTCCGAAGGTAAAAACCTTAACTCTTGGTCTTCTAAGAACCATTCTGAGATGTTTTGGCTTGATTTAATCTGGCCAATTGTTTACTTTACCGGCGAGATCGCCGCTCTCCGGCCGTAAGGCTTAAAGGAGAAGGAGAAGACATAGAGGAACTCTGTTCTTTTTCTGCGCGAAGTTATCGCGTCATCCCTGCGCTTGAAATGCGGGGCTATTTTGATTAGCAGTCGCGTTCTAACGCGAGGCTATTAAAGAGAAAGAAAAGGCAGAGAGAAACTCTGTTACGCGAAGTTATCGCGTCATCCTCTGCGTTTTTAAAACGCGAGGCTATTTCTTCAGCTGCACGCGAAGTTAGCTTAGCTCCGCTTTTATATACTTAGAAGATTTTTCAAATTTTGTGGAACTCCTGATCCTTCTCTTGCAGTGAACCAGATTCAATCTGATGACTCGCTGATATCTCTAACCAACGTGGAGTGTAGCTTCTCCCTGATATATCTTCAAAAGCAGGTTATGCACCGATCTTCATCAATGAAAGTAACTCTAAGGAAGCCAGAAGCATATACTGTACAACATAGTTGCAGTTTTTCAAGCTCTGGCTCCTCTTGAAGAAGTTACAAGAACTCTGCGACAGCCCATTAAGTTTTCTTGAGGATCATTTCTGTTAGATAATCATGTAAGGGTTTGCAGCGCTTCAAATTCAACTTGTGCTTCAGTTCAGATGACATATCATAGTTGACATCTGCAGAGGAGATCTCTTGTATTTGGATCCTGGAATTGAACTTCAACACCCCGCGGAGGAATCTCGCTGTTAGGTTATTGATGAGTCGATGAATATGTAGAAGCTTTTGGGAGAGCTATAACTCCCTCTTCTTCTGTAACCGTTCTCTTTTATGAATAAAAGCAAATTATTTTCCTCTCTATCTGTTGGCTTCAAGAATCTTGCTTGCTCAATAAGTAGATGGTTCATAATTTTGGTAAAACAATCTAAGGCTCAACTGCGTAACTTAGATTTGTTAATACCTGAAATGATCGGATAAGGATCATTTAGATAGAGGCGCTTAATTGTGCATGCCTAAGAAAGAAGTTCAAGTGTTCATCTGCGTAACTTGAACAAATGGAGGCGGTTCAAACTTGAGAACCAAGCACACCAGGTTTAGGTCAGAGGCGCTAAACTGTGCATGCCTAAGAAAAGACTGGAGGCGGTAGCTTGAGAACCGGGCACACCAGGTTTAGGTCAGAGGCGCTCAACTGCGCATGCCTAGCAAGTGGAGGCGGTTCAAGGCTCAACTGCGTAACTTGAACTGCACACGCCAAGATAATCAAATTTCGACAGAGGCGCCTAATTGCACATGCCTAGTCCAAGTGCTCTCACGCATAACTTGAACAGAGATAGGAATAATCCAAATCACACTGTCAGAGGTAAAAACTTAACATGACAGGTCCACGGGATTTTTAGCAAACCCCAGCTATCAACGGATTTGATTAGCCTTTACCAATCGCCGTTTGCATTGGGCTAGCCATACTATTCCTCTCAGTATGGTGAGTTGTCGAGGAATTGATTTCCTCTCCCCTTTGCCTTTAATCAGCATTGGGTAGTTAATTTCATACTTTTACCCCCAGTATGATAGGGTTGACGAGGAACTTGATCTCCTCTTCCCTCTGCTTTAACAGCATTGGGCGATTGATTTCATACTTTTACCCTCAGTATGATAGGGTTGCGAGGAACTTGATCTCCTCTTCCCTCTGCTTTAACAGCATTGGGCAAAAAATTTTTATTTATAGCACCCAATTAGCCATTCTAATGGCTATTGAGAATAGCATAAGCATGATGTTTATCATCGTCAATATTTTCGGCACCCCCAGCCAAATCCGGCTGCTAGCCAATGAAGATGACTTTGTCACGGCTGTGATTCAGAGCGTATCCAAGGGGCTAACTTGCAAATGCGGGTTGCCCGTGCTTGGTGTCGACATTGGCTTCCCTACTGGTATAGGGATCACTCTGGCAGGGAACTCATTGGTTCCTACTACTAAAATTGCCATATTTGCAGAAACTTTCTTTTGTTTCTCTTTGAGTGTGAGAACTCCGGCTTCTATCAATGCCTGAATTCGATTCTTAAGAAGATAGCAATCCTTAGTTGGGTGCCCGACATTCCGATGGTACAGGCAATAGTTAGGGTCATTGGTTTTACCAACGACTTTCGATTTTCCATTTTCCGGAAGTTTTAGCAAGCCCTTTCTGAGGAGGAGATGGAATAGAGTACCTGTCTGCTCCGTCTTGAATGTATAAGTTTTATCTTGTCGGGGCTTATTCTGACCTACACCTCTCGGATTTTGAGGTTTTGGCTTCGGATTTGCAACTGTCGCCATCACAGCCTTCCCTTTATTTTTAGGATTCTGTAGATATTGCATGTTATTCATAGAGTTTCTCGTGCTACGAGATTCCTCAATCTGGCGAATTATATCTTCCGCCTGCTCTCCCTGCTTCAGCAGATCTTTCCAAGTTTTGGACTCTACAGCTCCCATTCTTATCAGTACGCCGGTCCTGAAATTATGCTTACAAGTTTCCACCAGGGTTTCTTGGGTCATACCGTGTCGACAATACACGGACTTTTCCCTGAAGAGTTCAATGAAACTCTTAACCGTTTCTTCTTCCCATTATTTCGTCGCAAGGAAGGAATGAACCGATATTTCAGTATCATCCTCAAAGAAACGTGCGAGAAATTGTTTCTCAACATCAAACCAGGTATTAATAGTATCTGGGGGCAACTGCATAAACCATGTAAAAGCAGGCCCTCGCAGGGTGCTCGCAAATACCTTGGTCATTATGGGATCATTTCCCATTAGATGACCTGCCTGCGATAAAAAGTAATATAGGTGCTGGCTTGGGGACCCCTTCCCGTCATATGACTCCAATTTGAGGGGTTTATATTTCTCTGGATAAGGGGCAAAGTCCCACTCAAGCGGATATGGTTTTGAAACACCCGATTCCTTCAGTTCCTTCTTGTGCATCAAGACATCAAGTTGGCTTTGCAATTTCTCGATCTTTTCTCTATGAGGATCATGGAAAGAATATTTGTCATCATTCTCATGTGTCGAATAAGCCTTTTCTTCTTTAGTTTCTTCATTTGTCTTAGGTGGCGGTTCCGAAGATTTTTTAGCCTTATCATTGGCTATCTTCTGGGTATTTTCGACCACTTTTAGAAACATTAATTTGAGGTCATCAATGGCCTTTTGCTGACTTAGAATCATTTGTTTCTGAGCTTCCAACCTCTGGTCGACATCATCGGATTTATCCACCACATGTGATGCGAGCCTTCTTGGTCGGGAAAAAATGTATGAATGTGAAGAGGCTATGGCTGAATTATCGGAGTCATCGTCGTAGGAACTTTTTGCAAGTCTCCTATAATCTCGAGGAGCGTCAATACCTGACTTGAGTCGTGTAAGATGGCGAGATGGTTCATCATCTGCATCTGACTCGTGTATTTTTTCCATGGCCTTCTTACCCTTACTGACCATATTTGAAGTCACAGATCTCCATTTTTTTAGGGGAGTGGTTTTTGTTTTCTTAGTTGGGTCCTTGTCTGACTCGGATAATCGGTCAAATACTGATATCCTGCTCTTGCTGCAGCCACAGTTGTCGATTACAGCGAACACCGCTGTCATAAGTTGCTGGCAGTGACAAACAGGTTCAACTTGAAGTTGCTCTATGCCTCTCTTCTTGGACAGATATTCCCTAAGATCAGCGCCTTTAACCATGGAATCGTAGGATCCATCCGACTTTTGAGAGGGTCTAGGAACCCACTGAAGCTTCTTTGAATGATCAGCCCTGATTCTGCAGTCGGATTGATCCTCGCGGACCTTAGAAGTAGCCTCGCGTTTTATATCGCGAGCCTGAAGAATAGCTCCGTGTTTAACATCGCGAGCCTGAAGAGTAGCTTCGCGTTTATCCATGCTAGCCTCGCGTTTTACGCTGGCTTGGCGTGTTTTCAGAAGTTTCTCTTCTGTAGTCTTAGCCTCTCGTGGAATAAACTTTCTATACGCTGGCTTATCCTAGTAGTTATCACAAGTCATAACTTCACGTCTCGCGCGATTTCTACGACTGACAACAATTTTCCAATCATCTTCGCATTCTTCGCGAGTATTAGATATCTTGCGTTTCTCGCAAGCATTACTGGCCTTGCGTTTCTCGCTTGGCTTAGTATCAGCCTCGCGTGGAAAATCACATGCTGACTTTACAGAATTTTTATACTCGCGTCTCTCGCGAGTGTCATAAGTCTTGCGTTTCTCGCAAGTAGCCTCACGTCTCTCGCTTAGCTTAGTATCAGCCTCGTGTGGAAAATCACACGCTGGCTTTACAGAAGTTTTATACTCGCGTCTCTCGCGAGTGTCATAAGTCTTGCGTTTCTCGCAAGTAGCCTCGCATTTCTCACTTAGCTTAATATCAGCCTCGCGTGGAGAATCACACGCTGACTTTTCCTTACTTTTAAGGCAAGTGGTAACTTCGCGTTTAACGCGGTAGAGACTGGTCTCGCGGGTAGCATGAGCCAGTTTGCGATGGACCATAGCCTCACGTCCTCTGGTGTTAGCTCCGCGTCCAAGGCGGGCTTTGAGGGCTCTACGCCTCGCTCTCTGGTTCCTGTTTCGGAGTTGGGTTCTGGTCAATCCAGTCCCCAGGTCTTCTTCGGTAGTAGAGAGATCACCCCCTGCTAGGATTTCCTGCCCAAACAACAACTCTATGGTCGCGATCTCCAAGGATCCCCGTTCCTGGGTGGATACCTTTTTACCCGTTCCTCGGGTATTGGAGCGCACGCGATGATAGTGTCGCGTTTCGTTCAGATTACCTGATTCAGAGGAGAGATACTCCTCATACTTCTGTTGGTCGATTTTAACGACTAGCGTATCTCCGTCAGATCCGATCAAATCAACGTCCAATTGCGCCACAATCTCTTCATCAGTGAAAGAGATGGCTCCCACTGTGGTCGCCAGTTTGTTCGCAGCAGAATTTCCTTGCTTCCTTTCATCGAATTAACTTAAATTACAATAGAAGTGAACAAGATAAAAAAGAGAACAAACGAGAGGATCTTATATTTCAATCTCTCTCTTTTACAATGTGTTTGTGTGGGATCAGTGGTGATGGGATCTATAGTAGTTCCCGTGGACGATCGGTACGTTGAAATCTTCTCTTTTGAAGATATCGGCCGACTGTAGACGATCTTCTTTGTCTTTGCTCTTCACGAATCCAAAGCTCTGTGCGTAACTTGAATTCTCTAAGAGGAAGACGATCACATAAAGGCTTCAAGGCTCTCTCGCGTACTTGAATTGCCGAAGGATCGAAAGAAGGAAGAAAAAGACCTCTGATCTTGGTTTTGATTCGTTCAATGCTCTCACACGTAACTCGAACTTTATCCAAAGCCTCCAAAGATCCAAAAGAAGAGCCCCCTTGATTGATGATCTCTAAAGTCTCCTCAAAGAGGGTATTTATAGACTTTGGTGGTTATGAGAGTTTCCGTAGGAATAGGAATAAAGAGTTCCATAGGAATAGGAATAAAGAGTTCTATAGGAATAGGAATAAAGGTTTCTGTATTCATCAAGGATTCTAATCAAATATTTAATATTGATTTAAATCTCTTGATTTGGAATTCTGATTGGACTCAATTTGGGTATTGGATAAGTCCAAATCTCAATCACAATCAATTTGGAATTCTAATGAAATCTGCTTATGCGGAGTTAACGCGGAGCTAAATTCATCAGAACGCGGAGCTAGTTAACGCGGAGCTAAATTCATCAGAATGCGGAGCTATGAATTAGCTCCGCGTTTTGCTCAAACGCGAGGCTAAAATAGCCAGACGCGGAGCTACTGAGTTAGCTCCGTGTTCTGTTGTGGAAAATCCTTTTTACTTAGAAATTTTCACCGCCAACAGTCAAGGATTTAATTTCCTCTCCCCTTCGCCTTTGCGATTTTGGGTGGTTCATTCCTTTTTACTTCAGCATGATGGGTTGTCGAGAATTTAATTTTCTCTTCCCTTTGCCTTTGCGGCTTTGGATGGTTCATGCTTTTTACCTGAGCATGATGGATTGACAAGAAACTTATTCTCTTCTCTTTGCTTTCGTAGCAGTGGACAATGATTTATCCTTATAGGATGATATTGTGACAAATTTGTTGTGAAATTTTTAGCAAACCCCCAGTTATCAATGGATTTGATATGTATTTACCAATTGTCATTTGTGTTGTGTTAGCATTGTTTTTCCCCTCAGCATGGTGAGTTGTCGAAGATTTGATTTCCTCTCCCCTTTGCCTTTGTGGCTATGGATTTATTATGACAAATCTGTCATGGGATTTTTAGCAAACTCCCAGCTATCAACGGATTTGGGGTATTTTTACCAATCGCTATTTACGTTGGGCTAGCCATACTATTCCCCTCAGTATGGTGAGTTGTCGAGGATTTTAATTGGGTTTACATGCTAAACATTTTCTCTTCCCATTGCCTTTGGGCTCTGGGTCGTTAATGTTTATACTCTTACAGCGTTGGTAAGGATTTCAATTTCCTCTCCACTTGGCTATTGTGGCCTTCGGGTGAAGCCGTCTTAATTGATTAAATGATAAATTTCATTTGAGTAGACTATCTCTATTGCAAACGGCCCTTCCTTTTGGGGTTCAAATTTGCATTTGGCCTTATGTTTCATGATTTTTTTTAAAGTCCTTTCTTTGACTTTCTTATTGAGCGTGCTCGATATTATTTGATATGCTATTGCACTTTCAAGCACTCTTCGTTAGTGCTTCTAATTCTTAAATCCTTTGTGTTGGCAGTGAAAATTTCTAAGTAAATAGGATTTTCCAAAACGAAACGCGGAGCTAACTCTGTAGCTCCGAGTCTGGCTATTTTAGCCTCGCGTTTGAGTAAAACGCGGAGCTATTCAATAACCCCACGTTCTGGTTCTTTAGCTCTGCGTTTTGATGAGTTTAACTCTGCGTGAGCAGATAACCAGAATCTCAAATTGATTGAGATTATGATTTGGGCTTATCCAAATACCCAAATTAAATCCGATCAGAACTCTAAAATCAAGAGATTTAAATCAAAACTAAGATATTTGATTGGAATCGTTGATGAGAACAAATTCTATTTAAATAGAAACTCTCATATCATCCTAAGGCTATAAATACCCTCTTGAGAAAGCCCTAGGGATTTTTTTCTGGAGTTTTGGAGAGGTTCGAGTTACGCATAGAGCTTTGAACGAATCAAGACCAGAAAAGATCAGTTTTACAGTTGGCCGCCATCTTCAAGAGAAAAGTTCGTCGTCAGATCATCCAAAAGAACTATATCGATAGATCCCATCGCCACACCAATCCCACATTATTATTGTAAAAGAGAGTGATTAAAATATAAAATTCTCTCGTTTGATCTTTCTTTTTCTTGTTCACTTTCGTTGTAATTTAAGTTAATTCAATGGAAGGAAAGCGAAGAAATTCTGCTGCGAACAAACTGGCGACCACAGTGGGAGACGTCTCTTTCACCGAAGAGGAGATCGTGGCGCAATCTGACGTCGATAGGATCAGATCCGATGTAGATATGCTAATCATTGAAATCGACCAGCAGAAGTATGAGGAGTATCTCTCCTCTGAATCAGGTAACCCGAACGAAATGCGACACTATCGTCGCGTGCGCTCCAATACCCGAGGAACGGGTAAAAAGGTGTCCACCGATGAATGGGGTCCTTGGAGACCGCGGCCATAGAGTCGTTGTTTGGGCAGGAAATCCTAGCAGAGGATGGCCTCTCTACTGCCGAAGAAGGCATGGGAACTGGATTGACCAGAACCCAACTCCGAAATAGAAATCGGAGAGCTAGGCGAACTTCGCAAGGCTAACTTCGTTGAACGCGAGGCTATGATCCCTTGCAAACTGGATCGCGTTAATCACAAGACCAGTCAGTACCGCGTTAAACGCAAAGCTGTAACTTGCGTCAATCGCAAGGATAAGCCAGCGTGTGATTCTCCACGCGAGACTATTACTAGACTTAGCAATAAGGGCGAAGCCAGTAAAATTTGCGTTAATCGCAAGATTTCTGACACTCACGATAAACGCGAGGATAAAATTACCTTAAAACCAGCGTGTGATCCTCCACGCGAGGCTATGACTAGACTTAGCGATAAACGTGAAACCATTCCTACTTGCGAGAAACGCAAGATTTTTGACACTCGCGATAAACGCGAGGATAAAAATTCCATAAAGCCAGCATGTGATTCTCCACGCAAGGCTAATACTGAGCTAAGCGATAAACGTGAAGCCAGTAGTACTTGCGAGAAACGCAAGATTTTTGACACTCGTGATAAACGTGAGGATAAAAATTCCATAAAGCCAGCGTGTGATTCTCCACGCGAGCCTAATACTGAGCTAAGCGATAAACACGAAGCCAGTAGTACTTGCGAGAAACGCAAGATTTTTGACACTCGCGATAAACGCGAGGATAAAAATTCCTTAAAACCAGCGTGTGATTCTCCACGCGAGGCTAATACTGAGCTAAGTGATAAACGCGAAGCCAGTAGTACTTGCGAGAAATGCAAGATTTTTGACACTCGCGATAAACGCGAGGATAAAAATTCCTTAAAGCCAGCGTGTGATTCTCCACGCGAGGCTAATACTGAGCTAAGCGATAAACGCGAAGCCAATAGTACTTGCGACAAACGCAAGATTCCTCAGCTCCGCGTAAATCAAGAAGATGATTGGCAAATTGTCGTTAATCTCAAAAATCGCGTTAGACGCGAAGTTATAACCTGCGTTAATCACAGAAGTAAGCCAGCGTGCAAGAATTTTCTCCCACGCGGGGCTAAGATTCCAGAAGATAAACTTCTGCAAGAACGTCAAGCCAGCATAAAACGCGAGGCTAGCGTAGCAAAACACGGAGCTATTTCTCAGCCCCGCGTAGATCAACCTGAATACAAAATCAGGATTGATAATCTCTCCAACGGATCAAACATGGACTCCAGTAATCTCAAGAAACTTCAGTGGGCTCCTAGACCCTCTCAGTAGATGAGTGGACCCCACAACTCCATGACTAAAGTTACTGACCTTAGGAAGTACTTAACCAAGAAGAGAAGTATAGAACAAGTTCAATCTGAATCTTCTTGTCATTGCCAACAACTTATGACGGCGGTATTCGCTGTAGTGGATAATTGTTGCTGCAATAAGAACAGGGTATCGGTGTTCGATTGATTAACCGAGTCGGACGAAAACCCTGCTAAGAAAACGAAAGCTACTCTCCAAAAAGAATGGAGAATTGCAACCTCCAATATGGTTGGAAGGGGGAAGAAGATTGTAGAGATGGATAATGATTCGGAATCAAGTGATGAAGAACCTCATCACAACACCCGACTTAGGTTAGGAGCTGTCCCGCCTCGATACTATAAGAAACTTGCAAAAGGGTTTTATGACGACGACAGCGATAACTCAGCTATAGCTTCACCTCGTTCCTCTGTATCATCTCGGCTATAAAGGTCAGCATCACATATGACGGATAAATCTGACGATATCGATCAAAGATTTGAAGCTCAGGAAAAGATGATTCGAGAGCAACAAAAGACAATTGAAGATCTTAGAATGATGCCCTCGAAAGTGGTCGAAAATACTCTGAAGATTGTTGAGAATAACGCTAAGAAAGAAAAAGAAACCTCATATAACAAACTGAATGAGGAAGACACGGAAGAAAAAGCCCACTCAACACATGAGGACGAGGACAAATATTCTTTTCATGACCCACATGAAGAGAAAATTGAGAAATTGCAAAGTCAACTCGAAGCGCTAATGCATAAAAAGGAGTTGAAAGAATCGGGAGTCTAAAAACCATATCCGCTTGAATGGGATATGGTACCATTCCCTCAGAAATATAAACCGCTCAAATTGGAACCATATGACGGGAAAGGGTCTCCCAGTCAACATATTTACTTCTTGTCCCAAGTAGGACATTAGATGGGAAATGACCCAGTAATGACCAAGGTATTCGCAAGTACCCTGCGAGGGCCTGCCTTCACTTGGTTTATGCAGCTGCTCCCAGATACTATTAATACCTGGTTTGATGTTGAGAAACTATTTCTCTCACGTTTCTTTGAGAATGATACCGAAATTACGATTCATTCCCTCCTTGCAACTAAATAAGGGGAACAAGAAACAGTAAAAGACTTCATAGAAAGGTTCCAGGAGAAGTCCGTGCATTGCAAACACGGGATGGTCCAGGAAACTCTAGTCGAGACATGTCGACATAATCTTAAGACTAACGTGCTCCTAAAAATGGGGGCCGTAGAGTCAGGACATGGAGGAATTTGCTCAAGCAAGGAGAGCAAGCCGAGGACTTGATTCGTCGAGTTGAAGAGTCTCATGGATCAAGAAGTACCGGAAGTAGTAGGCCGTACACCCAAAATAACAATAAAAATAAAGGTAAAGAGGCAATGACATCAGAGGCAGCACCACATAAGACAAATCCTCCGAGCCCAAAGCCCCAAAATCAAAAGGACACAAGGCAAAATAGGCCTCAACAAGAAAGGATCTATACTTTTAAGGCGGAACAGACGCCTACCCTCTTCCACCTGCTCCATAGGAAAAGAATGTTGAAACTTCCGAAAAATAGGAAGCCGGAGGATGCTGGTAAAACCAACGACCCCAATTATTGCCTCTACCACCAGAATGTTGGACACCCTACTAAGGATTGTTACCCTCTAAAGAACAGAATCCAAGCACTAATAGAAACTGGAGTCCTGACGCTTAAAGAGGAGCAACAGAAGGTCACTGCCAATATGGCAACTCTAGTGGTCGGAACTCATGAGTTCCCCGCAGGGGTGACCCCGATACGAAAGGAGAAGTTGGTTACGAAAAACCATGACCCGCATAATAAAGCATAAGAAGGACTTGTCCCCATAATAACTCAAAGAGGGGAAGTCATGTGAGTCCACCCTGATTTACTACAGGATTTACAGTGGACGGCCGCAGGGGATCAAAGGAAAAAGCGGACTGTTAATACTATTTCCGCAAAGATAAAGGAAGAATATATAGTTTCGGAAGCCTTCACAGATTCTGAAGAAGAGCCTGAGACGATGGCCACTCATCAAGATAGGGTGGGCCCTTCCATTACTCGGTCTGGCAAACCATATCTCAAGGATTACACCAGAGTAGACCCGAAGAACATATACGGGAAACTCGTGAAGTCTACAAAACAAAAGGGGCTTCGTTTCCAGAAAAATCCTATTAGAGATGAAGAGGCCAAGGGGACTACATTCAAATTTGATATAATATCTCAGTTGGCGAATATCCCAGTACGAGTCACGCTTTATGAGTTGTTGAGATTATCAAAATCAACTCGCGAGGCATTAAGAGAGGCCTTGGCAGACTCTGAGTCATTCTTAGCTCAGATTGTCGAGCCGACCGATGAGGAACAGGACTCTTGCCCCAGCTGTCATCAAGTAAGGAGGCAGGTCCCACAAATTACCTTCTCTCCTGAGGATATGCAGGTAAGGAATATAAAGCATAATAGGCTTTTATATTTCACCGGATATGTCAGATCCACAAAGGTGGAACGCATTCAAATCGATCCGGGGTCTGCACTAAGCGTTATTCCCAGAAGGCTGATGCAACTATTGGGAATATCTCCTCATCGTTTGATGCCTACAAATACTACTATCTACGGATTTAATGCTAACAACAGCTGTCCTCTTGGCAAAATCCGACTTCGGTGCCAAATTGGAGATTTAAGGATGGAGGTTACATGCTATGTTATAGACGCAGATATGTCTTATAACATCTTACTGGAACGACCTTGGATCTATACTTATATGATAGTCCCGTCGACTCTCCACCAGTGTATGAAGTACGGTGTTGAATAAGGAGAAGTCTGGACACTAGTTGCAGATAGGTAACCATTCAAGGGACTATAGAATTACTTCACGGACGCCAGGCTCTACAAACCAGTCCATGAGGTCCCGTGCGACAATCGCAGCGAGCTTCAAAAGCACGATGACAGCGGCAACGAGGCCGACACGGAGTACGAATCTCCCGAAGATAATAATGGGGGTGATTATGAAATCAATCCTCACATAGATTTTAATTTGAATTTTGATAATAATGTAGCTGATGTAGTAGAGAGTGAGTGGATTATCAATGAAAATATAAAGTTAGTCTACGAGCCTGCTATAGCTACTGAGTCTGAACCTTCTTGTACTTCCACTTCGAACTTGAAGTTCTGGCGGCATATCATTTGCCACTTACGACATCCCTCCTCTCTCGGTCTAAAATAACTAAGGGAAAAGGTCACTTATTTGAAGTGCCTCCTCGACAGGGGTCCCAAAAGCCGATCATGTTCGGCAAAGTAATTACGTCACCTCGACAAAAACAAAGCAGTGAAAGTGATGAACAATCATCACCTCAATTTCACTTATATGAACAGAAATCCTGACAGATGATGGAAAAGATGGGTTATAATTTTACTCAAAAGCCGGGGTTAAACTTTGGGAAAGGGCGACGAAATCTTATACCCTCATTTAAACCAAGAGGAAAGAGTCCAGACTATTATCAGAAGACCCGCAGGGGGTTGGGCTATGTATCTACTCCTCCCTCATCACCACCCGACATGAAGAAAGTTCTTCGGTCGATGAGGACTCATCCCCACTTGATCACGACTCGGATCTAAGCACCGGAGCCTGGTTTCAATCTCTAACAGCCAATATGGTTTCAGCCGCATCAGAAACGACGAGGAACCAATTGATGTTCAAGATGATTCCTGCGCTAGGCATATAGGCACTCTCTGGGATGTCCGCTTTGAACAGCGTGACCCGCCGACAGAGGATAAGTTAGTACAAGTTAATATGGGAACGGACAAGAATTCGAAACCCATCTTTATAGGCGACGCATTAAATTCCTTAGAAAAAGAGGAACTTATATCTCTTATCAAAGAGTATATAGACGTGTTCGCATGGAGCTATGAAGACATGCCCGGTCTTGATCCTCAGATTGCCACACACTGGCTAAATATCAAAGAAGATGCCAAGCCAGTAAAGCAACAGCAAAGGCGTTTTCGACCGGAGTTGATGGAGGCAATAGTTACTGAGGTCAACAAGCTTATAAAATTCGGATTCATCCATGAAGAGCAACATTCTGATTGGGTGGCTAACATAGTGCCAGTTCGTAAGAAGAACGGCAAGATCCGAATATGCATTGATTTTCGGGATCTGAATGCTGCGTGCCCTAAGGATGAATTTTCACTCCCAATCACCGATGTGATGATTGATAACACCTACGGATATAAGAGGATGTCCTTTATGGATGGCTTCTCAGGTTACAATCAGATCAAGAAGTACCCAGATGATGAAAAGCATACAGCTTTTAGAACGCTGCTTGGGGTATACTGTTATACGGTAATGCCTTTTGGATTAAAGAACGCCGGTGCCACCTACCAACGTGCAATGAGCATAATATTTAAAGTCCATCTATATAAAACTGTAGAGTGTTATGTGGATAACTTGGCAGTCAAGAGCAAAAACAAAGAAGATCATTTTCAAGATCTAAGAACAGTCTTCAATCTTATGCGAAGACATCACTTGAAGATGAATCCTGCTAAATCCTTCATGGGGGTGTCAAGTGGAAAATTCCTTGGATTTGTAATTACTTCGAAAGGAACTTTCCTTGATCCTGAAAAAGTAAAAGCGATCAACGAGATGCCGCATCCCCGCAATCTTAAAGAATTAAGGGGTTTACAAGGAAAACTAGTATATATCCGGCGATTTATCTCTAACTTATCAGGACGATGCCAGCCATTTTCCAAACTCATGAAAAAGGGGGTTTCCTTCGTATGGGATGAGGCATGTCAACAGGCGTTTGACGATCTCAAATAATACCTTACCAAACCTCCTGTTCTTATGGTACCGGCCCCTGGGCAACTATTCCTCATATATGTAAGGGCCATGGATAATGCATTAGGAGCATTACTTGCTCAGTATAATAAGCATGGCCACAAACACGCCCTCTATTACTTGAGCAGGACAATGATCGGGGCCGAGCATCGGTATACCCCAATTGAAAAAGAATGTTTAGCCCTAGTGTTCGCTATTCAGAAAATGCGACACTATCTTTCAGAGCAAACAATTCATGTCATATCAAGGGTTAACCCCTTGAAAATCCTGATGACAAAATCGGAATCCTTAAACGGCCGATTGGTAAAATGGGCATTATTGCTATAGCCATATGATATACACTTTGTTCCTCAAAAAGCCATGAAGGGACAAGCGATCGCTGATTTCCTAGCAGACCATCCAATTTGGTCCAGCTCCAAACAGACGTTAGAAGTCAACACAGTTAGCAAAGAACAACCATGGTAGATGTTCTTTGATGGTGCTGCAAGACGATCTGCTGCCGGAGTGGGGGTTGTACTGATATCCCCACATAAATACATACTGCCTAACGGTTACTCATTAACAGAGCCGTGCACGAATAATGTGACGGAATACAATGCGCTTATTATTGGCTTAAAGATGGCTCTGCAACTTGGGGTGAACTATCTAGAGGCATATGGAGACTCTAAACTCATTGTCAACCAGGTGACATGTGAGTATGAAGTCAAACATGAAGCCCTCATCCCCTATCATCAATTAGCTGTTGAGCTAGCGGGATATTTCGAACAATTTTATATCTATCACATATCTCGGAACGAGAACATCCATGCAGATGCTCTTGCCGCATTAGCCGCAACATTGGCGATCTCGCCAGGTGAAGCTAAAAGCATCACTATTGGTACCAGAGAACTCCTCCACCCGGATACGGTATTCCAACCCAAAGAGGTGTGCCAGACATGCTTAATACTGGAACCCCGTGATTGGCGATTTCCATTTATAGATTACGCCCTATATGGAATACTACCAGAGGATCCAAAGGAAGCCGCCTCGATAAAGAGGAAGGCCCCGAGATTTTACTTTGATCGTACAGTTCAGACTTTATATAGAAAGTCAAGTGATAGTCTGCTGCTACGCTGCATATCAAAAGCAGAAGCAGATGAAGTGCTGAGAGAAACACATGATGGAGTGTGTGGAGCTCATCAGCCCGGTCCAAAACTCGGAGATCGCATAAGAAGGCTGGGATATTACTGGCCGAAGATGATTACAGAGGCAATGGCATACGCTAAACGATGTCATGCATGCCAAGTACATGCCAATTTTATTCATCAACCCCCAGAATACTTGCACAATACCGTTGCTGGTTGGCCGTTTGAGGCATAGGGGATGGATATTGTGGGGCCAATAACTCCCCCGTCATCTAGAGGACATCGGTTTATTCTTGCAATAACCGATTATTTTTCAAGATGGGCCGAAGCCATGCCCATGAGAAAAGTGAAAATGACAGATGTGATTAAGTTCATTAAGCATCATGTCATTTACCGTTTTGGCATCCCCCGAAGGATCATTCATGATAATGGACCACAATTCATCAGCCAGAGATTCTCAAGATTCTGTGATAAGTTCAGAATGAAAGATATTGCTTCAACGCCATATAACCCCGCGGCAAATGGATTGGCCGAAGCTTTCAACCAGACGATCATTAAACTCCTTCGAAAGTTTGTCTCTTCCAACAAACGAGACTGGGATGAAAAACAAGGAAAGTGCCTGTGGGCTTATCGTATCACCGTTTGCACCCCCAACAAAAGTTATCCTGTTCTCCTTGGTTTATGGAAGTGAGGCCGTATTGCCTCTCGAAATCCAGATACCATCGCTGAGGGTGGCCTTAGCCACAAAGATGACGATAGAAGAATGCCATCAATTAAGATTGCGAGAACTAGAAGCGTTGGAAGAAAAACGTCTCCGGGCTCAACAACAAATTGAGTTGTATCAAGCCCGAGTCTCGCAAACGTTCAATAAGAACGTTAAACCAAGGACCTTTAAACAAGGAGACTTGGTCCTGGTTATTAAAAGGCCAATGATTCTGACCCACAAAACTAAGGATAAATTTGAACCCAAGTGGGAAGGACCGTTTATCGTAGAGACGGTATACTCTAGTGGAGCCTATTGCCTAATGAAACAGAATGGTGATAGGATGATGATGCCGATCAACGGCAAATTTTTGAAAAAATACTACGCCTGAAAAGGTGACAGAGTGACTGTCACATCTGGTTCAGATCCCTAGAAATAAAACCATCCACCAGTCTGAGTTACGCATATGTGCACTTGAACTATGCATGTGCAATTAGGCGCCTCTGCCGAAATCTGGTGATCATGACCC
The DNA here is from genome assembly GCA_036321105.1 of Dracaena cambodiana. Lineage (NCBI taxonomy): Eukaryota > Viridiplantae > Streptophyta > Magnoliopsida > Asparagales > Asparagaceae > Dracaena > Dracaena cambodiana. The sequence continues at coordinate 17,410,806 of JAYEPQ010000007.1, forward strand.
GATCATCTTGGTATGTGCAGTTCAAGCATGAGAGCCTTGAACCGCCTCCAATCAAAATCTAGGTATACGCAATTAGGCGCCTCTGCCGAAATCTGATGATCATGACCCGATCATCTTGGTATGTGTAGTTCAAGTTACGCATAAGAGCCTTGAACCGCCGCCAATCAAACTCTAGGCATGCGCAATTAGGCGTTGCTGCCGAAAGCTGATAATCATCACTCGATTATCTTAGTATGTGCAATTCAAGTTACGCATCAGAGCCTTGAATTACTTCCATTAAAACTAAGGCATATGCAATTAGGCGCCTCTGTCTAAGTCAAATGATCCTTACCCAATCATCTTGGTGTAAGTAGTTAAACGCTTTCACCAAACTATCATTTAGCTCTATTTAAAGGGCTTTACCGAGGTTAATAATTATAACCCGGTTGGTACTAACAGTCCAAGTTACGCAGATGAGCCTTGGATTGCTTTACCAAAACTATTTATTTGTTGAGCAAGCAAAATTCTTGAAGCCAACAAATAAAGAAAAATAATTGTCTTTATTCATAAAATAAAAGGTTGCAAAAGTAGAGGGAGTTATATCTCTCCCAAAAGCTTTAAACCTATTCATCGACTCACCAATAACCAGATGACAAGTCTCCTCCACGGAGTGTTGAGCTTGCCGGCGCAAGTCATCGTCATTCAATGCGATTGGTTTAACCGCTGACGAAGTGCTTTTCCAGTTCAATTCCCTGGTTCACATGCAAAAGAGCTCCTCTGAAATGTCAACTATGATCTGTTTAAAGTTCTTAGTGGATCATCTGAAGATACTGCTACAAGAATCCTAATAAAGATGCACAAGATGAATTCGACATGTTACAAGCCCTTAGATGATCATTTCTATTGCTTTGGAAAGCGACAGAGATTGTCATCTAACAGAAATGGTCCTCAAGAAAACTTAATGAGCTGCCACAGAGTTCTTGTAACTCCTTCAAAAGTTTACCTTTTGGAGCCAGAGCTTGAAACCTGCAACTATATTGTAAAGCATATGCTTCTGACTTCCTTAGAGTTACTTTTTCTAATGAAGATCGGTGCATGGCTAGCCTTCGAAGATATATCAGGGGATAGCTACGCTCTATGCTTGATAGAAATATCAACAAGTCACCAGATTGGTAGAGCCATATGCACTCCTCGTCAAAAAGGATCTGGTCCGAATACCTCACTGCAAAAAAAAGAATCAAGAGTTAGAGAAAACTCGAAAAATCTTCTAAGTATAAAAACGCAAAGTTAAAAAATAACTCCGCGTGCAGTTGAGGAAATAGGTTCGCGTTGAAACGCGACTGCTGGTCAAAATAGCCTCGCGTTGAAACGCGACTGTTAGTCAAAATAGCCTCGCGTTGAAACGCGACTGCTAGTCAAAATAGCCCCGCATTTCAAACATGAGGATGGCGCGATAGCTTCGCATAGAAGAAAGCCAGAGGCCTTCCTTCTTCTCCAAGCCTTACAGCCGGAAAACGGCGATCTCGCTGGTAAAAAAGTGGTTGGTCGGTTAAAACAAACACTCCAAAATTGTTCTAAGAAGTCCAAAAGTTGAGATTTTTACCTTCAATGGGCGCGGTATGAACTGGTTCGCCGCTGTGTCTGCTCCTTCGGCCATTGCCGCCACTGCTAGCGCCAGCCGTCGATGGTGAGGAGGCGCGCGATGCCGTACTCTTCTTAGATGACATCCTAATGATGCAAATCTATGGAAAATCGAATGAAGTCTGGTCAAAGACCGCTCGGTCACATAAGTCGCCCAGTCGCCTGAGCTCCAAATTCTTGGATTCTTCGAATGAAGTGAGGAAGAAGATCTAGAGACTCTATTTAAAAGAGAGAACCCGCCTCTTGGTATTCGACGTGAGAATCGGAGTAATTAATGAGCAGTTACTCACTGAAAAGCGAAGCTATTTAGCTTCGCGTGGTAACAAAACGCTAGATAAACTTGGTATTTTAACTCCGCGTTTTCAGTTTGAAGATCCAAAGTATTTCAAAATTTGTTAAATTCTAAGCCATTTTAAAAATTTTGGAGGGGTTTCTGTTGGTAGTGAAAATTTCTAAGTAAATAGGATTTTCCACAATGGAACGCGGAGCTAACTCTGTAGCTCCGCGTCTGGCTATTTTAGCCTTGCGTTTGAGTAAAACGAGGAGCTATTCAATAACTCCACGTTCTGGTTCTTTAGCTCCACGTTTTGATGAGTTTAACTCTGCGTGAGCAGATACCAGAATCTCAAATGATTGAGATTATGATTTGGGCTTATCCAAATACCCAAATTAAATCCAATCAGAACTCTAAAATCAAGAGATTTAAATCAAAACTAAGATATTTGATTGGAATTCTTGATGAGAACAAATTCTATTTAAATAGAAACTCTCATATCATCCTAAGACTATAAATACCCTCTTGAGGAAGCCCTAGGGATCTTTTTCTGGAGTTTTGGAGAAGTTCGAGTTCCGCATAGAGGCTTGAACGAATCAAGACCAGAAGAGATCAGTTCTACAGTTGGCCGCCATTTTCAAGAGAAGAGTTCGTCGTCAGATCGTCCAAAGGAACTACATCGATAGATCCCATCGCCACACAGATCCCACGTTATTATTGTAAAAGAGTGCGATTAAAATATAAAATCCTCTCATTTGTTCTTTCTTTTTTTTGTTTACTTTCATTGTAATCTAAGTTAATTCAATGGAAGGAAAGCAACAAATTTCTGCTGCGAACACTTTGCCGATGTTCTTTAGTTGTTATTATTGTGGCAACGCAACTCGCAAAGATGGAATTTGAATTTCAAAAGGCAAGATGGTCTCATGGCTATACACCAAAGGAAATGGTGTAGTTTCAGTCGGAGTGCAGGTTTGGTGAGCCTACAGGCATTCTCCCAAGTCTTCATCCCAATCGCGTCGGCTTGAAGAGAAAAACATCTGGAGGAGTTTCCACTATGGTCTTCTTGATGAAGGCTTCAGTTAAACTATTAACTGTTGGATTGCAGAATATTGAGATAATATCTTGGACTCTTAACTTGTTGCAGAACTGGGAGAAACTCTGACTGGCAAGTTGGAGCTCATTATCATGGATAATTCGTCAAAATATGCCAAAGCGGTAGATGACAACGTGTTTGACGAAATTAAATAAATTTGTCATTCTAACTTCTCAAATCGGGACTGTTTTAGCCTATTTGAAGGCGTAGTTGGTTGTCACCAGCATAAATTGATATCTTTTGGATAAGGACGAAGTGAATTGCCTGGACTTGTATGATCAATTTTCACCAGAAATAGCCAAGTCTTCTTATACAGATCCAAAGTTTTGAGGCTGGTGGACCCTGTAAATCCAGCCATGGGTTTCTTCAAGCACTTCTTGAGCTTTCCTTTTTGAGAGGCAGTGAAGATACCATCATATGATTTGCAGTATAGAGTTTGTAGCACTGCATCACACTAGAGTTTAGTTATCTTCTTTTTTACTGAGGTCGTTTCCTTCGGATCTTTCAGAAGTATGCCATATGGCATGTAATGGATGAAAAGCAGCAGTCTAGAGACTCAAGACTCATTCCAACTTGGTGCACTTTGTCTGGCTCTAATACTGTTTTAGTGCAAAGAAGATTATGGCTCCTAATAATTACATGCTTACTCGACTCAGGTGGCAGCGCCAAAGTCACAACGAGTGGTACGAGAGCAAGTGTGTACATATTCTTGTGTCATGACACATAGTCAATGTAAACTTTTTCGAATTTGTTGGTCATTTTGATTGCCACTTGACTATAGAGTACAAGGACTTCATGTTAATGTTGTACTCTCTAGTCATATGATGATAAGCTTCCTTGAGACATTTCACCCCCAACTGCTAAACTATTTGAAAGTCGATTATGAGCATATTGTACTCTACCACGTTATTTGTGCATGGTTCAGTAAGTGAATACCTCTGGAGGATCACATATTTGTGGGGAGATATCAATGCTATCCCCACTCCTACCGCAGCTCTTTTTCTTGCATGATCGAAGAACAATTGTGAAGCTTATTCCTTGTATATCATATTAGAATTTAGCTAATTGGCTCTGAAGAAGTAAGTGTTTTAATACATCCCAACCCCCTGTGGAAGCTCATGTTGTAATATGTTCCAATTTTTTTTGGAAATAGGAACTGTATCCCTACTCACTATGCGAAGTAGGAGTTGTATTCTCACCCCTTGTTAGAAGTAGGAGTTGTAATATGTTCCAACCCCCTACGGGTTTTCTGGTTTCTGGTTCTATGAAGTTAATGCAGATTTTGATTTTCTTGCAGAATTGGCCCTATTGAAATGTACCAGAAAATCGTGAAATTTACGCCTTTGATGCTATTATGCGATATTTGCTTCACATTCAGAGTTACTTATTTTTTTATTAGTTACTGGCTTAGCCTAGTGTTTTGAGATAGCATAGACTCATGACTCGGCTAGCATAACTTCGTTTTATATGCGAGATTAGACTTGTGTGCTGGCTTAGCCTCGTATGCAGATTCATGCGCTGACTTAGCCTTACACATTGAATTATCTTCACATTTTAGTTGTGGACATAACTTTGCACTCCATGCAGGTGTAGCCGCATTTAGATGACTTTACGCTGTGTTAGCGTTCCGTTGTATGCAGAGTTTAGCTTTATATCTTGATCACTTTATGCGTGCTTAGCCACAAGGTCTACTAGATGTGGGTCCCATCCCTTGCGTGGGCCACATTTGACTGGTTACGATGATCATTGTAATTCAATTAACCTCCTCCTTCTTTATTGGAGATTATGCAAGACTATTGGTTGGCCTGCAGAGCTGAGAGTTAATTTCACATTCTAGACTTCTTACACAGAGCTTAGAGTTAGCCTCGCGTCATGCGTCTTTTATACTAGACTGAGACTTAGCTTCACATTATGATTCTTCTGTGCATGCTGAAGCTTAACTTTATGTTTTGATTATTCTGTGGAAGGCCCAAACTTAGCCTCGCATTTTGATTTATCTTCATGCTTTTGATTAGCCTTGCACTTTGGATTTGCCTCATGCACTGTGTTAATTTCACGCATTGGTTTAGCCTTGTGCACTAAAGGCTTGATGTTAGATTGCAAATTAGCCTTGTGTTCTGTATTCTTTCCAGCTACAGAAATCACGCGAGCTACAAGATAGCCTCGCATTTTTCTATTCTTACGCAGGTGTTATCCTCGCATTTCAACGATTTTACACAGGACTGTAGGTTAGCCTCACTTTGTGGAGCTTATACGAGGAGCTGAGATTTAGCATCGTATTTCTATTCACTTTTGTACTTTGAATGAGTTCTATATACTGGCTTAGCCTCGCATAGTAGGTTATCTGTGTACGTTGACTTAGTTTCGCACACTAAATTAGCTTCACATCCCAATTGTGAACATAGCCTCGTATTTAGATGACTTTATGATAGTTTTGCTTTGCATAGTCTCATATTGTTCGCAGGTATTAACCTCACATTCTTTATGTTGGCTTAGCCTCATGTTGTATGCAGGCATAACCTCACATTCTAACTTCATACGTATCCTTGTTTGGCTGAATATGGGACTTGTTTGGCTTGTTTGGCTGTCCATAGAGTTCATAATGTAGTAATATATTACTTTCTTTTTCGTAATAGACTATATGGGTTAAATCTTAGTCTTGTGTTTCTATTCACTTTTCTTCTCTGGATGAGTTTTGTGCGCTGACTTAACCTCGTGTACTAGTATAACCATGCATACTGGTTTGGTCTCTACTTAGCCTTGCGTCTGGTTGACTTTACACTGACTTAGTCTCAAGTTAGCTTCATGCACTAGATGATTTTATATTGGCTTAGCCTTTCGGTATGTGGGTATTAGCCTAGCATTCTGGTTTCAGAGTTAAGCTCGCCTTATATGCAAGGTTCTCTAGATGAAGATCCCACTGTGTAGGCCTCATTTGGCTGATTAGAGAGTCCATCATAGGGTACAGATTACTTACATCTTCATCATTGACTACGTGAGGCTCACGGTGAGTCTGACGCTTCAAATCTCTAATTCAAGGTTGAGCTAAGTGTTAGCCTCACGTTTTGACACTTCTACAGGTGTTGAGTTTTGACTTCACATTCTGACACTTCTACGTAGGGCTAAAACTTAGATTTGTATTTTGGTTGTTATGTGCATGGCTGAAACTTAGCATCGCACTCTGACGATTCTGTGCAAGGTTGAAACTTAGCTTTGCTCTTCAGATGTGGGCATAACCATACATTCTAGATGACTTTACGCGAGTTTAACCTTACATTTGATCACTATAGGTAGATTTATCATTGCATCTGAATTGTTGTACGTGTGCTTAGCATCGCATTTGGATTATAATTTAACCTCGCATTATATGTGGGGTTAGACTTGTGCGCTGACTTAGCCTCGTGCACTGAGTTAGAATCGTGTGCTGGTTTAGTCTTGTGCACTAGATAACCCTGGCGCTTCACTTGTAGGCATAGCCTCGCATCTAGCTGGCTTTAAGCGAGTTTGGCCTTGCATTCTACGTGGAATTTAGCCTTGCATTTAGCTCAGCCCTATAGTCATCATGGGCTTTGAGTATTCTTGTCCTCCTACAATGGTTTTGAGTTTGCTTTTAAACTTCTTTAACGTTCTTTGTCACTTTTGCTTCATGTCCTCTTTCTCCATGAGCTTGAGAATTTCTAGCTTGAGGCAAGGGTTGTAATTTTAGAGAAACTGCAGTGAATTATTTGTACAATAACCTCATAGACTGCAAACGGAACCTCGGTATGTTTCATTGACTTGCCAGCTGCAGGACATCGATGACTGAATGTATAATTAGTCGTAAGGCTAGCTTGTCATCATAGAAGTTCTTCAGTCATTTGTCTTGATGAAGATGAGATAGAGCCGTATAAGATGTATCTCATATTTGTCTATTATTTCAGTCTATTCCAGTGATGCACATCAAGGAGGCGAGTAGAGAAAGCCAACAAAAGTAAGAATATCATCAGATGGAACTCCAAGAATTGTAATGTTTTCCAACGCAGTTGATGCCATAGCCGGATAGTGGACTGCACAAGGATTTTGAGTCCACCAAAGGTCCTGATCACCACATCAGAGACGTTGTCGACATCAATATCATCTCCCCCACCTGTATCAGTAAAATTTGAAGGATTATTCCAGGAAAGAGACATGCGGACTAGCAGGCAGCGTTGTTTTGCAGCATGCTGTCTCAAGATGATATCAAGCTCCCATAGGGCTTCTTGGGAGTTTCTGTCCTGGCCTTTTAAAGCTATGGTAATAGAGTACATTGGAATCTTTGCAACAAAGTTCTGCCTCAATTTTGAAGGTCTCTGTCTGGTATAAAAGCCTCGCGTGCTTTCGGTCATTTTCTCTGGGGTTGTTATTTCCATCTGAGCATCAATTGGAAGCAAATCTGTTGGATGACATATCTTCCCGAACAACAGTAAGATCGTTCTTCACCATCATCCTCCTCTCTATATTCAACGAGCTTAAGCAAAGTATTAGAAATGGGCTCATCATTTAATACGGACGAAACTAACTTAGCTGGTGATGATGGAGGTAATTTGTATTAAGTTAGCTCATATGTGAGTACAGTCTCATATCAGATAGGACAAATAAAGTCTATAGTTTTAAATACAAAGTTAAGATTTTAACCTAATGGTTTAAGATTTTGAGTCAAACTGGTTCTCATTTTTGTGTTTAGGCCCGCCTCCACATGGATGGTTGCCAAACTTAAGTATAAGTCGGTATACTCGTAATGAAGTGGGAGATTGTTTTAGTTCGGAGATTGTTAAGTTAGTCCACATATGTGAGTAACTGGCATCCCATCAGACTCTATACTGACCAACTCCTTTGGCGGTGGCATCATAAAGATGCTTCTCTAAACTGAACCTTTTGAAACTGGCTTAAGACATTCTGATCCATGCAGTAAGTTCTGGTGATGCATGATCGTTTCTCTTGAAGTAACCATAAATTCCTAAAATTTCCGCATTTGTTGAGGCCGTTTTTTAGACATAGCAATTGTACTTGAAGTTGTTTCAGATGGCATGCCTGCTGCAGAAATTATGGAAACAAGACCAGTAGTCAAACTATAGAAGCTAGACCAGTCCCAAGGGCTGGAGTAGGAGCCTAATTGCTAAAGAAACTCACCACAATGGAGTGGCTTTTGGTATATATCCCGCCGTATCCGGGATGGCTTGGCTGTGGAACTCCATAATTGGGCACATCTCCAAATGTAACATAGATCCTGGAAGGTTTGTTCTTGTTGATCCATTTGTTACAAGGGATGACGTTAATGGCATGGACCCTGCAGCATTACACGACAAGCTAGCAACTAGATTACCATTTGAACCTAATGCTCCTCCCGAGCTTTGAACTCTAGACAATAGATGTCGGAGAAGCGGCAGAGTAGACCTTCATTCTCCAAAAATTTGTAGACCTCCGAAGGAGTTTGAATAGTTTCGGCATTTATATATTCCCATGCATCATGTATTTGGCCATCTTCTATTTCATGAATAACAATTATAGCACCATCATAGTATGCAGCTTCCCATAGAATGCCCTTTTTTAACCGGGCTTCCATTCTTTCCACTTTTTCACGATCTATTCCCGTGTACTCCAGCGAAAGAATGGAACTGCTGCGCTTTCATTGATGAGAAGCCCATCAAGAGAACTTCCTGTTCAGCGTCAATTGTAATGCCACCCATCCCTGTTCATTGCAAGATGACGATGGTTTAGAGAAACCACTTAAATGACCCAATGCAGCAGCATGAGCATTTGTTCCCTATTCTTCAATTAATTTTGGAGGAAAAATTGTATCGACTCAGGGTGGATACCTTGCAATGTAGCAAGAATTTGCTCTGCTAATTATTCCGGCACCTCTTACACTTGTGGAGGGCTGATAAACTCAAATTGGCATCCTACATCATGCTGAAGAATTTTAACAGTTCTCCTCAGATTACCAGTGAACATCAAGATGGCAGTGCTGTTGCTAATGGAGTTCTATTGCCGCAACAAATTTCGGTCTACTGAAACGGGTCCAAAACCGGCCCAAACCCATTATTATATAATATAAATATGGAGATTGTGTGGCTAGGGTTTGGATTAGGCTGAAAAGAAAAGGAGAAAAAGTGGCGGCTCTCAAACAAAAAAAATAAATAAATAATAAGAGTAGTTTTCTAGTATAGCAGGAGCAAAGAATAAATTATTTGTGATTGTAGCAAATAATTAAGGCTGTAGCAGATAATTGAGACGGCTGGGCTTTGTTTTTCTACTTTCGGCTGAAGCAAGGCAGGAAAAGAGGCAGTTGCAGCAGAGGTGTTGCTGCCGCTGCTGTTGAAGGTTGCCGCTGCTGCTATTGAAAGTTGCCGCTTCTGTTGCTTTGGTTATTGTTGCAGCCGAAGGAAACAAAGCAGAGGAAAATCACTGTAACAAGGAGGTTGAGGTTTGATCATAATTCTTATGTGATTTCATTGCAAATTCTGTTATAGTTGAGAACTAGGATGCTGTAATCTCCTTTGATATAGTGGAGGTTTTTCGATCGTGTCCTCGTGGACGTAGACAATCTGCGTGTTCTCTGTCTCTGCTATTTTTCTCTTCGGTTAACTATTTGATTCCGCTGATTGTTGCATTAGTATTATTCCGCTATTTTTGCTAACAATTGGTATCAGAGCTCTAGTTCGGGTCAGATTTCACTCAGATCGGTGTTGATTTTGAATGGGACTTATGGCAGAAGATAGGAAGGGAAACATTAAAAATTTTGATGGGACAGATTTTCAATGGTAGAAGTTGCAGATGGAAGATTATTTATATCAAAAGAATTTACAACAACCACTGTTTGGAGAAAACCCAGAAAAAATGACAAATGAGGAGAGGGAATTGTTGGACAGGAGGGTTTTGGCACAGATTCGATTGTGCCTGACAAAGCAGATTGTGTTCAACGTCTCCAAGGAGAAAACTACTTCAGGTTTGATATCAGTATTGGCTAAATTTTATGAGAAGCCGTCTGCTTTAAATAGACTGTTTTTAATGAAAAAGTTGTTCAACTTGAGGGTGCCTTCTGATAGTTCAGTTGTTAATCATTTGAACGAATTTAACACATTATTGGCACAACTTGAATCCTTAGATTTTGTCTTAGCTGATGACATTAAATTTTTGATATTTATATATTTGTTACCGGATAGTTGGAGTAATATTGTTATGGCCATCAGCAATACTTCCAATACTGCTCTTAAATTTGATGATGTTGTGAGGATAATCAAGAATGATGAATTAATGAAAAAGAGTATGGGTGAGAGTACAGTTTCTATAAGTACTGCTCTGTTTGTTGATAATGACATAAGGAAAGAAAGATGTAGAAGTTTAAGTGGGGAGTCGAAAAAAAGAGGAAGATCAAAATCTAAGCGGAAGTTCAAGAAAAAGATAGTGTGTTGAAAATGTAAGACAGAGAGTCATATGAAGAAATATTGTCCAAACAAAGATAAGGAAGGAGCGAATGTGGTGAATCCAAGTGAAGAGTATGATGACTTGTACTTGTCTGCTCATACAGAATCAAGGTCAGATCTGTGGTTTGTGGATTCAGAGGTTTCGTTTCATTGCACTGCTCGCAGAGAATGGTTTGAGAGTTATATCCAAGGTGATTTTGGACATGTGATTGTTGGTAATGGGCAGAAATACAAGATTGTCAGTAAGAGGACAATTCAGTTGAAAAAGAATTTGATATTCATTAGCAAGCTGGATAGTGAAGGTTATCAAATCTCATTTGAGAGGAAACAGTGGAAGATCAGTAAAGGAGCAATGGTAGTGGTCAAGGGTGAGAGAGTGGGAACTCTATATTTACTCTCAAGTTCGGTGGATCACGTTGTTTCTTTGACCACCGTGAAGAATGAGAAGGCTACCATATAGTATCAGAAGCTCAGTCACTTAAGCGAGAGCGGCATGAGGGTGTTGCAATCTAGAGATATGTTTACAGATATGAAAAATGCTAACTTTGATTTTTGAGAGAACTGTGAGTTTGGAAAGTAGAAAAGAGTTAGTTTTATGGAGGATGGTAAGGAGAAAAAAATCGAGAGATTGGAGTTGGTGCATACAGATGTATGGGGGCCTTCTTCGGCAAAGTTTCTTGGAGGTAATTCTTATTTTGTCACTTTCATAGATGATGCAAGCAGGAAAACATGAGTGTTTACACTTAAGCAGAAATTCGATATCTTCAAGATTTTTAAGGTATGGAAAGTTCTTATTGAGAATGAAACAGATTTGAAAGTGAAATGTCTATTGTTAGACAATAGTGGGGAATTTTACAATAGAGACTTCGATGACTATTACTCTATCCACGGGATCAGGAGAGTGAAGACTTTACAGAGGATACTGCAGCAAAATGGCATGGCTGAGAGGATAAATAGAACCATTTTGGAGTGAGCTCGGAGTATGAGACTACATGCAGGTTTGCCTTTGTAATTTTGGGGAGCTGCTGTAGATACGGCAGTCTATTTGATCAACAGGAGTCCAGCTAGTGTTTTAGATGGAGGAATTCCAGAGGAGGTGTGGTCTGATAAGATTGTGAATTATTCATTCTTAAAAATATTTGGTTGTATAGCATATGCACATGTGGATCATGAGATGAGAAAGAAGCTTGATTCTAAATATCAGAAGTGTGCATTCATTGGATACGATGGCGACGAATATGATTATCGTTTATGGGATTATGATCATAATAAGGTGATTCATAGTAGAGATGTAGTTCAATGAGAGTTGTATGTATAAAGACCGAATGAAGAATAAGAGTGAGAAAACAGTTGAGAAAGAACACTTGGAACTGGATGAGCCACAGAATGGGATGGATCCCATGGATAAAAAAAAGGAAGAAATGCCAACATCTGAAGGGAAAGAAATGGTTACACCTGAAAATACACAAGTTTCAGATGAGACCGAACATGAGAGAGAGCCACTAATTGAAGTAGATGGTTTCAGTACTTCATCAGAGAGTGTTCCAATTTTAAGGAGGAGCACGATGATAAGGAAGCCAACCCAAAAACTTTATCTTCCTTTATATCATGTTTTGTATACTAATACAGGTGAACCAGAGAGTTACCAAGAGGATATGCAGGATAAATTTCGTCTTAAGTGGGAGCAAGTCATGCGTGATGAGATGTCTTCTTTGGAGGAGAATCACACATGGAAATTGGTGAAGCGATCGGAAAAGATGAAAGTATTGCATAACATGTGGGTATACAGGGTAAAATATGTGGCATGAGGAATATAAAGGTTCAAGGCTAGACTTGTGATGAAGGGATACGGAAAAAAAAACAGGTATTGCTTTCAATAAAATATTTGCATCTGTTATCAAGATGACTTCTATCAGAACAATATTAAGTATTGTGGCTGTGAAAAGATTGTATTTAGAGCAACTCGATGTGAAGACTGTTTTCCTTCATAGTGATTTGGAGGAGAAAATATATATGGAACAACCGGAGAGATATGAAGTTAAAGGAAAGGAGAATTGTGTATGTCGACTGAAAACGAGCTTGTATGGGTTGAAACAAGTGCCGAGGCAATGGTACTTGAAATTCGACAAGTTTATATTGGATTCGGGTTTTACCAGATGCAATTCAGATCATTGTGTATATCTACAAAAATTTAAGGATGTAACTTTATTATACTTATTTTGTCTGTAGATGATATAAAGAAAATCAATGATCTGAAAAGGAAGTTGGCAGGGAGATTCTCTATAAAGGATATGGGTGATGCTAAACAACTTCTTGGAATGCAAATTAACCGAGATAAGAAAAATAAAAATTGTGGTTAACTTAGAAAGGGTATATCAAGAAGGTGTTGGAAAGATTCAACATGGAGAATGTAAAATCGGTAACTACAGTTCTTCGTGGTCAGTTTAAACTGTCAAAAGAGTAGGTGCTAAGACAGATGAGGAGACAAGACACATGGAGAATGTGCCTTATTCATCGGCTGTTGGAAGTCTCATGTATGCAATGGTGAGTACAAGATCAGATATTGCACATGAAGTGGGAGTAGTGAGTAGATTCATGAAGAATCCTGAAAAGGAACATTGGCAAACAGTGAAGTGGACTTTCAGATATTTGAAAAGTACTTCAAAGTATTGTTTATGTTTTAGGAGTGATAACATTGATGTGCAAGATTTTGTGGATTCGAACCATGCGGGTGATAGAGACAATGGCATGAACACCACAGATTATGTCTTTACTGTAGGAGGGACAGCGGTAAGCTGGATTTCAAGATTACAATCAATTGTTGTTTTATCTTTGACAGAAACTAAGTATGTTGCAGCTGCAGAAGTAAGTAAGGAGTTTATTTGGTTGCAGCGATTGATGAGTGAGTTGGATTTTGATGGAGTGGATTGCAGGTTGTTCAGTGATAGTCAGAGTGCAATTCATCTTGCTAAGAACTCAGCGTATCATCCACGGACTAAACATATTCATTTGAAGTATCACTTCATTAGATTCTTGTTGGAAAATGGCCAAATGAAGTTGGAGAAGATTGAGGGCAGTACTAATCCTGCAGATATATTGATAAAGCCGGTTGATGGGAAAAAATTAAGCTATTACTTAATTTTGGTGCATTTGTTTTGAATGCTGAAACTGGGACTTTGAACGATTGATGTAAAAGTTTTGGACACTAAGATTATCATGTAAATAGATTATAATTTTTGCAATAGGTCTCCTAGTGGGAGATTGTTGCTAATGGAGTCCTATTACCGTAGTGGGTTTCGGTCCACCGAAACGGATCCAAAACCAACCCAAATCTGTTATGATATAATATAAATATGAGGGTTGTGTGGCTAGGGTTTGGATTAGGCTGAAAAGAAAAGGAGAAAAAGAGGCGGCTCTAAAAAAAAAAAAAGAGTAGTGTTCTTGTGCAGCAGGAGCAAAGAATAAATTATTTGTGATTGTAGCAAATAATTGAGGCTATAGCAGATAATTGAGGCGGCTAGGCTTTGTTTTTCTGCTTTCGGCTGAAGCAAGGCAGGAAAAGAGGCAGTTGCAGCATAGGTATTGCTGCCGCTGCGCTGCTGCTACTGCTGTTGAAGGTTGCCGCTTATGTTGCTTTGGTTATTGTTGCAGCCGAAGGAAACAAAGTAGAGGAAAATCACTGTAATAAGAAGGTTGAGGTTTGATTTTAATTCTTATGTGATTTCATTGTAAATTCTCTTGTAGTTGAGAATTAGGGTGCTGTAATCTCTTTTGATATAGTGGAAGTTTTTCGATCGTGTCCTTGTGAAGGTAGGCATATTGCCGAACCACGTTAAATCTGCGTGTTCTCCGTCTCTGCTATTTTTCTCTTCGGTTAACTATTTGATTCCGCTGATTATTGCATTAGTATTATATCTCTATTTTTGCTAACAAGTGCCTCCTTTGCCAATACGTCCAGTACGATCAGAGCGATGGACAAAGGTTATTTTGGTAAAAACCATTTAGTTTTTCTCCTTGATGTTCAGATATATCTCCATGCAATGCCTCTTGGTCAAGGCTATAGAAAACAATGGTCCTCCCATCAATTGAGTCTGCCAAATGATATGCTTCAACATAGCAAGGATCACTACTACCAGTGAGAGGATATGCCTGAGGAGGTACTTAAAGATACGGAGAATCGGTGCCTTAGTAGAGGCTTAATTTGCTGGGGTCTAGCCTCCAAAGCTCCTTAATGGCCTTATGAACTAATCCTTCTAACTTCCTGTCTTGGGCTGCAGATGCTTCATCAGGGCAATTGGGCTTGATCAACAACAAACCTTCGCCTCTCTTGACCTGTCCGGCGTGTCGGCCGCTCTGATATCTCACTGCGGAGCTCGATTGCATCGTGCTCGGGTGCAAGCTAGGCGAGGCATTGGCGGTCAATTTTGCATTCGTTCTAACAAGAATCACCGACAAGAGCATCTCCGGTGAAACCTTGTGACTAATTGCTATAGTAAGAAGTCTCTATAGCCGAAAGTCATGACCGTAGTTGAGTAAGAGATGAACGCCAACATCTCTTTGGTTCTTTAATTTCGGAAGCAATTATCTGAATACGTTGTGCCTCGCTAGCTGTTGATTATTTTATCCCTGACTGGATACTTAGGCTTAAGCTCTAACACAAACTTTTTAAGCAAATAATTCATGCATCCTAAAAATACAACTCCACTAGGAGAATCTCTTATAGAGATTGTGCTTTTTGGCCACAACATGAAACTACAGTAATTTACAGAAGGTCCAAATTCTTCAAGCTACACCGACGGGTTTGACTCCTTAGTGAGCGGAAGAGGATTTGGAGTGATTGGAGTATATTAGGATGTGGAACAACAGGATGCCATATGCCTCTTCGCTGGATCCAATATTTTTGATAGATCACGTGTCACTGTCGAAGTAGAGAGACTGGCTCATTGACATCATTGTGAAGTCCACAGCCATCACCGTCTCTAGCTTATGTTGTTGGGCGCCAACAACAAAGGCGCATTCCAGGATCCCAACGAGGTTCACTAGGATCAGGGTCCACCGTTGCACTCACGCTATCAGATCAACTGGCTCTGATAAGATGGATGCCATTGCTCCCATCTCGGCTTTGGATTGCACCACACCTTCTGTTGTGAAGGAACTCCCACTATGGTCACCATCTTGTTTTTGGTAAAAAATTTGGATTGTCATCATTATTGCATTGACATTAAGTTACAATAATCTCAACATTATAATAAAAAGAAAATTACAATCAAAAATAGAAAATAAGAAGAGAGATTAATAGATTTATTTCTTTTTTTACAAAAGTAATGGGCTCTTAATGTGCTTATGAGATTTTCTTCGACCCTCGTTGACTATTCGACAGAGATGAGAGCCATACTATTGCTAGTTTTTTTTATAAACGTGCATTAAATTGACCTTGGGTCTCCCCAAATATAACTTCTACAGTACCTCATAATGTCTATTTATAGGCAAAAGTTGGGTGGATCACATGTCTTGTAGATAAAGATGGAAATAAACTGCAATCTAATTAAATATTTAATTTAATCATATCTGATTTGGTTCAATGAATTTGGTCCTGATTTGATCAAGAGAGGATTTGGGAAAATATCTGAGATTTCTAGTTTGATTAGATCATATTTAATTTATATTTGATTCGATCTAGAATCTCTATCCATTTTGATTTTATTTCGGTTCTTTGAGATATTGACAAAAGTAGGTCCCTTCCTCATCAATTTTTTCCCGTCAACAATGTTCAAGCAAAACTGTGTAAAAAGTTTATTAGATTTAATGAATTTTGAATTCGAAATGAGTCTTTTTCGGTGAGTTGAAGTTTTTCTAGACTTGTATATAAATCAAAGGCCTAATATAATTATTGTGTCACAAAATAAATATATTAGGAATCTCGTTAAAAGATTTAGTGTAGACGGTGCTAAACACGCTAAGAGATCCAAGAGTCTTGAAGAGTCAGACGAACTCAAGCACTTGGTTCATTAAGACTTGAAGTTGTGCCTGGATGACCAGGGTGTCTGAGCTCATTCCCAGTACAACATTTATCATTTATGCATTTGTCTTAGGGAGAGTTCTTATTTCTGGAGTATGCATTCACTATGGGTTGTATTCTTTTCTCACAGACAACACTTGATTTCAATTTTGATTAACTAAGATTACTGAGCCAAATTTAAATGCTAATTAAATAGGGATTGGATTTAGAAAAGTCAGGTTTGCAGGGTGACTTCTAACCTTGAGCAACCTGCATGTAGGTTGTAAATAAAGGGAAAAAAAACACCAACAAAGTGTTTGCACGAAGGTATAATGCGTTTTCAGTTGAGAATAGATCTCTAACTTATGTTCTCAGACGAAAGTAGTCATCCGACGTATGTTCTATAGTGGATCAAGGTTACAGTCTCCAAATCTCTTTGGAATTGAGAATGGATGGGTCCAATGGCTAAATCTTGACCCATTCTATTAAAAAATTTAAATTTAAAAAATAAAATTTTTATTTTTCTAATTAAAATTTTTTATAGGATGGATCAAGTATTAACCCTTCGAGCTATCCAATCTTACTCCTACTTTTCACTCCAGTTAAAGAGAGTATGTAAAGAAGAGGAGATTAAGAAAATATATACGAGAAACTTTAATACCCCTTTCTCATGAAGGAGAGATATATTTATAGTTATTGGCTATATGAGTCATAAATGAATTCTAATACTACCATCCAATATGAGAGGCATTTTGTTACCTTCAAGTTTCATTATTATAACTGAACTCAGTTCTTTTCCCCCAAAAGAATCCTAATTGGTGAAAAAATTTTCAATAACTTAGACCTTGCAAGTTGGACCTTTTTGCTCGATGAACCTTCTCTTATGTGGGCATGAACTACTCAAGTTATAAACCAACAGAGTAAGTAGGCTCATTTTGAATTGTAATGCTGATCACAGAACAAATTGCTAATCTATACATAGTAATACAATTATAGAAAACCAGCCGAAATCCATGTCAACGGTCCCTTCCTACATCACAAACAACATCACTACATGTAACCACATAAACTGCAAACGCCGCGCTGCCCTCAGCCTTACTGCATCCAACTAACTCCCTCGTACTGACCTCCACCTCTTCCGCCTGGAACCCCTCATATGCGAGCATTTCCAAGCACTTCTCCGTGCTCGCCCTCACTTCGCTTGCGGCCCAAACCCTCGTCCTCTCGCGGCACACGCCCCTCAGCGTCCTCGCTAAAGCCCTCATCTCGTCCGCGTCGTAGAACACATCCGACATCAGCACAACATCCACCTCCTCCACCTCAATCTCGTCCCCATTCAATCCCCATACCAGCTCCCTCACCTCCACTCGATCTTGGAGCGCGTTAGCCGCAACGTTCTTTTCCAAACCCGGCAGAATCGGGGCGATGTCGGTGAGAACCACTCGTTCTGCGCCCAGGACTGCTGCAGTCAAGCCTGGGAGACCGGTGCCGGCCCCTAGCTCGAGGACGGTCTTGCCGGCCAAGTCAAAATTCTGCATCCAGTTGGCGAGAACGAGGGCCGAGTCCCAGAGCTATGTACCGGTTAGGACTCGACCGGTGGCCGAGTCGCTGGTGTCTACGTGTTCGTGGATGGTGAGAGTTCGGCCGCAGATGTCTATTTTTTGGATGATGCTCATGGCTCGGTTGCTTCCCTATCTTGTGCATATTTTAAAATTGGAAAAGCTTAAGCTGTTGTATTGGTTTTTTTCGCGGTGAGGATAAGGATGGACCAGTGCATGGCATTGCCTTGTGACTTTTGGAGGCATGAAGAGCCAACAAGTAATGGATTGAGGTTGGCCAAGGAACAACTGCTGAGGATCTTTTAATGGTTTTGGAATTAGATTATTATTCTTGCAAGTGAGCTTGGAGAATAAATCGGTGAACAGAGGAATGGATGGGCTTGTTGGGGTCGCGATGATGGGATATAAAGACGAGGAAATGATTCCAATTGCGGCCCATATTGACTGCAATGAAAATTGATTGCGGCCTGGGCTATAAAGTTTTAGGGCCTTAATTTAAGGCTTCAACTCCGACATTAGCGATGTCGATATTATTACTGTCCTTGTGAGCCCTCTCGCCGTCCTTACTTAAGAGTAAGACGTCTTTTTAATCATGCATATCAATGCATGACAAAGGATTATTTACAAATTATATATATATATATATATATATATATATATATATTTAATTTGGCCTAAACTCGATAGTCTATGTATTTATTTATTTTGAAAAAGAGCACATAAACGCTCAGTGGCCCCCTAAATGTCATAATACAATGCAGGCGAAGTTTATTTTCTGACCTCTTTCATACTAATTATTATTTTTTATCACTTTACAACCTAAGGTTGTTCCACAGTTAGAAGAAAAGATTTGTTAATTATATATATATATATATATATATATATATATATATATATATATATATATATATATATATATAGGGATTACTGTAGGTGAGCCGCCAGCTCAGGAAAAGTTACGTGAGCGAGCGGCAAAACTATAATTACTCAATGATTTTTCTTTATTTTTTTTTTAACAATTACTATCTCTATCTCCTTAACTTCTTTCGGATTAAATTTCATAAATTTTGGAGTTCATTTAACCTTTCATCAAATGCATACAAAATGTTGTATTCATTGAAAACCGTTAATTTTGTATTAACTTGATGGAGGACCAAATCAAAACTAAAACTCAAGAAATTGGGTATGAGTGAACTTTAGGGGGTTTAGATCATAATCCAAAAAAAAAATTTAAAAAAAGATTATTGGAGATAGTGGAAATGAACTGCAACTCAGATAACTTGCGTGAGCTGTCAGCTCATTTCCATTTTTCTCATATATATATATATATATATATATATATATATATATATATATATATATATATATATATATATATATATATATATATATATATATATGAGTAAACGGGAAATTCACTGATGTGAAGGGAGTTCATTCACCGTTACTTAGGTGGTCCAATAAAATTATTATACGTGACGCCACTAAATGAACAGTTAAGAGAGCTTTTTTGTTTGTTAGCTTAAATGGCATAACGTATAATAATTTTATTGGGTTACCTAAGCGGTGGTGAAGGGAGCCCTTCACCGCCGGTGAATTTCCCGTTCTCTCTCTCTCTCTCTCTCTCTCTCTATATATATATATATATATATATATATATATATATATATATATATATATATATGAGAAAAATGGAAATGAGCTAACAGCTCACGCAAGTTATCTGAGCTGCAGTTCATTTCCACTATCTCCAATAATTTTTTTAAAAAAATTTCTTTTGGATTATGATCTCGACCCCTTAGAGTTCACTCATACCCAATTTCTTGGGTTTTAGTTTTGATTTGAATCTCCATCAAATTAATACAAAATTAACGATTTTCAATGAATAAAACATTTTGTATGCACTTGATGAAAAGGTAAATGAACTCTAAAACTTATGAAATTTAATCCGAAAGAAATTAAGAAGGTAGAGATTGTAATTGTAAAAAAAATTAAAGAAAAATTATTTGATCATTATAATTTTGCCGCTAGCTCACGTAACTTTTCCTGCGCTGGCGGCTCACCTGTAGTAATCCATATATATATATATATTAAGGTGCATATAAGGATGAATGTTGAAACTAATTAATCAGAGGAACTGCAGGTTTCCTGATAATATATGGCAATAAACCCATAAGAATGATATTATTATCCACCTCACACTAACACTAATGAGTACGCATTATCATTTTAGGACCACTACTAAGTCAAATCATTAATCTAGAGAGAACATTGGTTTAAAAATTTATATTTCTTTTAATTTTATGGGATAATAATCTAGACAAGACTTACTTATGTTTCGTTTGGAAACATGAGTAATTTGGGTAAGCGACTAATTACGTAACTCATTATTTCTTAATAATATAGTCTTTTTTCAAGAAAATGTTTGTTTAAGAAAGTGTATATATATTGTATTGACAACAAGAGTCACTATAAAATTATGACATATGATAAATAATAAAATTTTAAATAAGACCACCGTTTCATAATGTTCAACTAAATACGACAACTTTTTTTTAGAAAAAATGTTATTTTGACAAAAAATTCATAGTGATTGTTATAAAAGCTTCCCTATCATCTGGGCTCACGGTGATATAGCCATTATAACGGAACAAATTAAGTCTTATTTAAAACTTGAAAAAGTTTAGTGACATTTTTTCCCTAAATGAGCGATAAAGTTCATGTGGGGCAAAAAAAAAAAAAAAAAAAATCCTTACAAAAAATATACAAAGTCATTATTTTGGAATTATGATTAATGGGGGAGGCTTTCGTTTATCCAATGAAATGTCGTTAGTGCCTCCAGAACGAAGTAAAATCATCTCACTTCCCAGAGCGTTTCATGCCACTCTCTGTGAACTTCGGGAACTTAAGGAAAGCGTGAAACTTTTATTGCTTTTAAAATTACTACCAGAAGAACCTAATTGCTTCAAAATTTCCTTCTACAATCGAGTATGAAAAAAAACGAATTTGTTTCTAGGGGTTTTTATATATTTGTCCCTTATATCTGTAAAAATTAGAATTTAGTCCCCAAAATCTTCATATTTATAATTTAATATCTCAAATCCTTTAAGTTAACCCAATTTAGTCCCCAACCATATTTTTTTGCCCAAATTTTCCGTTATACCTCTGAGTTATTTCAGTTTAGTTATCCCTTTCCTCTTCATCTTTTTATTGGGTTTTCTCTCCATTCTTTTCTCCCTCTTACCTGCCAGTTAATCTCTAAAGTGAAGTAACTCAGGGTAATCCAATAAAAAGAGAGGAAGAGAGAAAGAGTAGAATAATGGAGAGGAAAATCTAATAAGAAGAGGAAGAGAGAAGGAAGAAAGAAGAGAAGACTAAAGTGAAGTACTTCAGGGGTATAATAGAAAATTCGGACCAAAAATATAGTTGGAGACTAAATTGTGATAACTTAAAGAATTTGGTGGACTAAATTATAAATAGGGGTATTTACAGATTTGTCCCTTAAATCTTTGTAAATTATAATTTAGTCCCCCAAATCTTCATATTTAGGATTTAGTCCCCCAAATCCTTTAAGTTACTACAATTTAGTCCCCAAGTTTATATTTTGGTCCGAATTTTTCGTTTTACCCTTGATTTCTTCACTTAGTTCTCCCTTCCCTCTTCCCCTCTCTTCTTAGTTTTATTAGATTTCTCCCTCTTCTTCTCTTCTCTTTCCATTCATTTATTGGTTCTCCCTCTTTATATTGATACCAAATGTATTATTCTCCACTAAATGTATTAAAACTAAAAATGATTTTATCCAATATAGAGAGAGAACCTAATAAATGAATTTATATTGAGACTTAAAATTTAATATATTTAGTGGAGACTGATATATTTGGTTTCAATATAGAGAGATAACTCAATAAATGAATAGAGAGAGAAGATAAGAAGATGGGAGAATCCAATAAGAACTAAGAAGAGAGGAAGAAGAGAAAAGGGGAACTAAGTGATGAAATCAGACGTAAAATGGAAAATTCGGACCAAAATATAAATTAGAGGACTAAATTGTAGTAACTTAAAGGATTTGGGGGACTAAATCCTAAATATGAAGATTTGAGAAACTAAATTATAATTTATAAAGATTTAAGGGACAAATATGTAAATACCCCTTATAAATATGAAGATTTGGGAGACTAAATTTTAATTTTTAAAATTTAAGAGACAGATATGTAAAAACACCTTGTTTCTATTGATATAGAGAATTGCGACGGTATCGGTTTTCCCTGATAGTGTGTCTTAATATCCTTTCCTTATTGATATATAAAGACAAAGGATGACCGCTTCGGTTTTCCCTGATAGTGTGTCTTAATATCCTTTCCTTATTGATATATAAAGACAAAGGATGACCACTTGCTTTTATATCGGCATTGATGCTCTAAGGACGGCTCTTTTGATAGCTTTTTGAGCACAACAAGAATGTAGATCTTGAGGGTGAAGAAGAGATTGGCTTGATTTGGGCTTTTCTCTACTTGCCAGTTTACTTTGATAACCTCTTCCTTGATTTGACGGCTTAATCTCTTTGATGGTGTACATTGTATCCCTACTCTTCTCATAGGCATACCTTGATAGTCCTGGAGGTCTATATGGTGGATCAAAGAGAAGGAGAATGAGAGTTTTGATGTGAGCTTTTCCCTAAATGAGGATGATAGTTTACTATGGATAAACCTGCTATAACCCACTATTTTCTGGAGGCCACGGTGATGAATTATACTACCGGCAGGTACGCATAATACGACATAAACTAAACAGAATCCTAATAAACTGACTATCTACCGCATTAGAAGGTCCAACATATACACATGCACGCGCACACATATATATATATACACACATAGACACGCATGCACACGCGCGGTGCACACGCACACACACGCACGCAAGAAGAGTTTGAGTCTTAACAAGATATCAAGTTAAACATATAAAAAGAAGTCCTATGTGGCTATTGCATCTTTGTCTGCTCCATATAAGTTAAATGAATAGAGATGAAGCGCCGCCTCATATAAGTTATTTGAATTGCAGTTCATTTCCCAAATCTCTAATAATTTGTTTAAAATTTTTCTTCTATATTATAGTTTCAACCCCCTAGTGTTCACTCATACCTAATTTTGATTTTGTATTTCATCAAGTAGATATAAGATTAACGATTTTCGATAAATACAATTTTTTATACTAACTTGATGAAAAAAATGATTTTTAAAACCCATGAAATTTGACTCTAAAGTAATTAAAGAGATAGAGATCATGATCTAGAAAAGAATTTAAAAAACTATTGGGTTATTATATTTTTGACACTGACTCATATAACTTACCTGAGCTCTCGACTCATATACAATAATCCCTACACACACATGTAGTTTCCCAAAACTGATATGATTATATTTATTGATATATTTTTTTCTCATATATTTATGTTAAAATAAAATTTAAAATACATTAACTTAATTATAATTTTAAGGCCGCAAAATATTTTAAAAAAATATTATTCTAAGAAAACAATATTTGAATTATCTGATTAGGGACTAAGCCCATTCCCTTGGACTAAACTCAAAATAATGATATTAACAATAATAATAATAGTAGTAGTAGTAGTAGTAGTAGTAGTAATAATATTAATATTAATAAATAACAACAACAACAATAATAATAATAATAACAATAATAATAATAATAATAATAATAATAATAATATTCTTTCTCGCGAAAGTCGCGCTTCCTTTTATGGCCATGGATTTAAAAGAATTACAATAAAAATTCTCCAAATTACAATAAAAGAAACAAAAAATAAAAATAAAAATAAATGAGAGAACTTATAAAACACATATCTCTCTTTTATAAAAGGCAGAGTTCTAAACAGGGCCATGGAATGTCGACCTCGTACTCTGTTGACGATCTAATGCTTGAATTGGTCTTGAATATAGAGATTTAATGGTGAGGGCGTTTGGCAGACGGCTTCTTGTTGCTGGTCGACATGCATTTGCATAAAAAATCAACTCTTGAGTCTCCAAAGATCTTTCCAAAAGATCCTCAAAACTCCCATCTTGGCTCATATTTATAGTTTTAGGGTTTCCTAAGAGATAAGGATGGAATCATAGTTAAATTCAATCTCTGAACTTGTATTTTGATCTGAAATCTTAAATTTTGTGTGATTGGATATAATTAGAGTTGAAATCCAAAAGGAAACCCTCTTTGGAAACTGTTAGAAGGAAATTCTCTTTGAAAATTGTATCAGAAGGAAACCCTCTGCACATGTGAGGTTGTCATCCCCACGCGAGGTTGTTAGCTTTGCGCGAGGCTGCTAGCCTCACGTACGTGGGCTATAAGCTTCTGCGAGGCTATCAGCCTCGCATGCGCGACGTTGTTCGCCCTGTGTAGCTTAGTTCTTTTTTACTCTAAATTTTTCTTTCTATAAGACCCCCTCCAAAGTTTTTAAAATCTTATTTGTTGATTTTTAATGAGTTTTGAAATACTTTGGATTTCAGCTCTTTAAATTTCTATTACACAAGTTTTTTTTGTATACAAGGTCAGTCAGCGTCGTGAGGCTACTGCCAAGGCTCAAGCCACACTAGAAGCCACCTAAGCAAAGCAAGATGAGGTGTTGAGAAAGAGAGACGAACTTGTTCTATGTCATGAATAGCTTCAGCCAGAGGTTAGCATGTGGAGTAAGGTGATCGAGGAGGCCAGAGTTTAGGCTACCCAGCAGTGGGCCATCAATGAAGACGAGTTGTGTCGTCAAGTGTTAGCGTCAGTACAAGAAACTTATCGGGAGGACCTAGAGGAAGCAGAGGCAAAGTTAAGGGCTTTGGGCAACTTTGAACCCTTTGTCACTTTGTCTCCTCTTCTTTCTTTTTTGTATTTGGTGAAGAAATAAGATTGTTTGTGTTGTTTTTTTGTGAACAAAACAAATATTTCAATTAGCTTAAATATAATGCCTTGTTCCTAAAATTCCCCTGTGATGTGCTTATGAATATTCTAGGGTTCTAGAGTAGATTTCCTGAAAGAAGAGAAATTTTGTCTATGGAGTTTGCCGAGATTGTGTCACTTCTACAGCTAGTTTTTTTTTTTAAATGACTTGTATAGATAACAGACAGAGCCAGGGTAAAAATTGGACTTGTGGTTTTTCGGAGGGCAGATTTTCCGAAGATGGAGCTTGTCATGGATATGGTGTGACCATAACAACTTTTAGTTTTGGAGTGTGATGCGAGAGTGACTTGCCTAGAAAGTAGACAGAGCCAGAGTGATTCACCTGGATAACAGACATAATCGATTTGAGATTTGGGAGGTGACTTGCATGGATAATAGATAAATTCGATGTGAGATTTGGGGGTGACTCGTCTGAATTACAAACAGAGTTAGTGATCGGGTTAGGATCAGAAGAACCGTAGATAGAAGTATGGCTGACATGCTTAAAGAGTGATTCGCCTGGATAACAGACAAAATCGATGATCGGGTCAGGATTATTTGTTGACTTGCCTGTATAACAGATAGAGCCGGTGATCGGGTTAGGATTATAAAAAATCGTAGACAGAGTTATGGCTGACATGCCTATGAAGTGATTCGTGAGATATGTGAGATGATCCAAATTTCATTGTCAGAGATAAGAGCTTAACATGATAGATTCACGATAAATATCTTTATGACTTGATATGAGTGAGATGGTTCAAACCGTATTGTCAGAAATAAGAGCTTAACATGACAGATTTATAATAAGTTTCTTTTATGTGGTGATATAGGTGAGATTGTTCAAATCTCACTATCAGAGATAAGAGTTTAACATGACAGGTTCACGACAAGTTTCTTTTATATGGTGATATATGTGAGATCATTCAGATATCACTGTCAGATGTAAGAGCTTAATATGACAGGTTTACAGATTTTTAATCAATCTCCCAGCTATAAATGGATTTGGTTTGCCCTTATCAACTGCCGTTTGCGTTGGGCTAGCTATACTATTCCCCTCAGCATGATGAGTTGTCGAGAATTTTATTTGGACTTAAATGCCAAATGTTCCATCTCCCCTTTGACTTTTGGTTTTGGGCTATTGATTTCATACTCTTACCCCCAGTATGATAGGGTTGACGAGAATTTTACTCTCTTCCCATTACATTAGCAGCATTGGGTGTTTCATACTTTTTACCTTAGTATAATGGGTTGTCAAGAATTTGATGCTTTCTCCCTTTTGGGTTTGTGGTGATGGCTTGTTCATCGTTTACCTTAGCATGATGGGTTGGTGAGACTTTTATTTAGTCTTAAATGCCAAACATTTTCTCTTCCCATTGCTTCTTGAGTTTTGGACTGTTCATGCTTTTCACCTCAGAATGATGGGTTGTCCAGATTTTTGTTTGGGTTTAAATGCCAAACATTTTCTCTTCCTATTGCTTCTTGAGCTTTGAGCTGTTGATTTCATAATCTTACCCCTAGTATAATAGGGTTGATAATAATTTTACTCTCTTCCCTTTACTTTAGCAGTATTAGGCGGTTCATACTTTTTACCTCAGCATGATGAGTTGTCGAGAATTTGATGCCCTCTCCCTTTGCCTTTGTGGCGATGGGTTATTTATACATTTTACCTTAGTATGATGGGTTGGCGAGACTTTTCTTTAGGCTTAAATGCTAAATGTTTTCTCTTTCCTTTACTTCTTGAGTTTTGGGTAGTTCATATTTCTCACCTCAGTATGATGGGTTGTCAAGACTTTTGTTTTCTTCCGATTGCTTCGGCGACATTGGGCAACAAAATTATTATGTATATATTTACATACTTTCTTTTTTTTGTTTGGTTTTTTGCTTTTTTTGAATTTTTTATTTATGGCACTCATTTTGCCATCAAATTTCTAGTCATCACATAAAAATTTCTCATAGCTAGTAAGAGCTGCAGAAGCAACATAATTCTTATCACCATCAACATCTTCGGCACCCCGGCCAAATTTGGCTGCTAAGGAATGAGGACGACTCAATTATAACTGTGGTTCGGAGATTACTCGAGGAGTACGCTTGCTAGTGCCGCCTGCTCGTGCTCAGCTAGAACCCCAGCAAGTTCAATCTCTGCTGTGCTAGCGTCGATCAAGTATTTTCCATGGTTTTTCTTGAATTTACTGAGGAAGTCTAACATTCATCTTTTAGCAAGTCTGGATGTACTCTCATAATTTCTTCTTTTTTGGTAGGGAGAGTCTTTTTTACTTTAAGTTATGGAGGTCATAGTTCTTTACTACTTTTTTCCCACAGGGATTGGGGTTACGCCGGTCGGAATTTCTAAGAATCCCATGGTAATTGTCACTACATTTGCGGACACCTTTTTCTGTTCAGGTCTCAATTGGATCACATTTGCATTAATGAGTACTTGAATTTTATCTTTTAAAATATGGTTAATTAGAGTCAGATCTCCTGTAGTATTGGGGGCGTATAACTTAACACCCCTGAAATTTGAAACTCTCAAAAAACTCTCTGAACTGTTAACATTGTTAGTGAGGGTTAGTTATTATCACTCCCCCTTTATACTAAAATGCACTCTTGACCCTCAAATTCCTATTTTACCCTCATCCCTCTCTTTAACCAGCACACTCCCTCTCTCTTTCTCTCCTCTCTCTCTCTCCCCCTCTCTCTTAGTCACTCACGCTCCCTCTCTATCCCTCTCTCTCAGTCACTCTCTCTATCCCTCTCTCTCAATCACTCACGCTCCCTCTCTATCCCTCTCTCTCAGTCACTCTCTCTATCCCTCTCTCTCAATCACTCACGCTCCCTCTCTATCCCTCTCTCAGTCACTCTCTCTCTATCCCTCTCTCTCTATCCCTCTCTCTTAGTCACTCTCTCTATCCCCCTCTCTTAGTCACTCTCTCTATCCCCCTCTTCTCCTTCAACCTAATATGGAGGAGGTAATTTTGAGGGGAGCTGAAAGTTAGAAACTTCGAATAAATTGGTATTCCTCTAGTGATATCTAGAGACAATCTCCTGTAATCCATTACTTAGAAATAGTGGAAGATTAGATCTGGATTAGGTCCAATGATTTTTCTCCTTAGTGGGTTTTCAACGTAAAAATCGTATGCATCATTTACTTTGTTACCATTTCTTATTCTTCATTTTATCATATACAAAAAGTGAAAATTTATTCCGCAACTTCAATAGGTTTTCCCCAACAATTTACGAGTTTTAAACATATCCAAAACATAAGCGATCAGGGGATAGAGAGGAAGCGCGAGTGATTGAGAGAGAGGGGTAGAGAGAGAGTGACTGAGAGAGAGGGATAGAGAGGGAGCGTGAGTGACTGAGAGAGAGGGAGAGAGAGAGAGAGGAGAGAAAGAGAGAGAGAGAGAGAGTGCTGGTTAGAGAGAGGGGTGAGAGTAAAATAGGAATTTGAGGGCCAGCAGTGCACTTTAATATAAAGGAGGAGTGATAATAACTAACCCTTACTAACATTGTTAACAATCCAGGGGGTTTTTTGAGAATTTTAAACTTCAGGGGTGTTAAGTTACACACCTCCAATATTACATGGGGTCTGACTGTAATTAACCCTTTAAAATATAGCAATTCTTGGTTGGGTGCCCAATATTTTGATAGTAAAAGCAATACTTAAAATCATGTGTTTTTCTAGTTTCCTCTATCTTCTGATTTTGGGCAACTTAATCATCTGCTGACTATTATATATTGCATATTTATAGCCTTTATACTATCTATTTTTGTATTTAAATAATGGTACTTGGGTATTTTTAGTGTCTTTTTAGAAAATCCGATTCATACAAAGAGATGATATGAACTCAGAGCTCGATTAGGAAACCAAACCCATATTTGATTCAAAAGAGAGCAAAGCTATGAGACTATAATACTGCAGAGACTCAAAAATTAATATAGCCATCAAAATCAAAGGATTAAAAGAAAACAATGAAGCAAAAAAATTATTGGACCAGTACTCCACTTCTTTGCTACTATTTGGCGACATTTGCCCCCAATTGGCGACATAGTGGGACCGAATTGGGAAAAGGTTTTACGAGGGCTTCGTGGTATCTTTGTAGTATCTCTACTGTATTTAGATTAGGGTTTTGTTTTCTAAACCAATATATATTGGCAGTATCCTTATAATCTAGGTTTTTATGCCGTAATTTTGTACTCGAATGCTATTAAATAAAATTAGGGTTTGCTGAAGGGGTGACAGTCATAATACCAAACTCCAGAGGTATTCCTTACTGTTCATCAATTATTCTTAGGTAATCTTATTCTCAAATGCTTTCTAGATAGATTTATCTTACTTTCTAGTGTAATATTTAATTGCTTACTAGAAAAACATATGATTTTGCTAATTAGAATTATGAGTAGCTAATTTAGTTTAGTTCTAGGATGTAGATAAAACTAGGATCTACCATGTAATTGCTCTCTAGTATTTACTTCCTAAAATAAATTAATAAAGATATGAATTTTCAATGAAAGATTCAAAGATAACAACTCGTAGATTAATACTTTGATAGGTTATACTTGAATTAGATTTCTTGATAGTCTATGCTTAGTTAGAATTTGGAGTTGTTGGTTTTTATCTTTATCATAGATTTCTCTAATAATTTAGTTTATTTTTATGAGAAGCAGTTTTTTTGATGGATTATACTTGCACACCATTTGATAGTCCATACTTAGGATATTTTAAGTAGAAACTAAACTAAAAGATCAGACTTTTATGATAGAAAGAAGATAATAGAAGTAATTCATTATTGGAAACTAGTGGATTCTATATCTTAGGCTAATTATAACAACCAAAATTCTATTTAGAACTTATAGTTAACTCGCTAGAGTAGTAGAATTAGTAGGAATAGAAAAACACCTTAGATTCTTGTGGGACGACCTGTGCAGCGCTACACCGACACTGTATGCTTGTAGTTAAATTATCACATAAAGTTTTTGGCACCGTTGTCGGGGATCGACGGTGTTTTTCGTGCTTTTTCTAATGTTTTACGGGTTAACAGTGTGTATTGAGTGTGTAGAGATCTAGCTATTGTAGATACAAGAAGATAAAAAGGATCAGAGAAGCCTTATAACTGTGTAGCAGAAACCAGAGAGTCAAACTTTTTAGTTCTGCTACTATTTAGCATCTAAAACCGCCATATGGCAGCAGTGTAGGTAAATTCTAAACCCAAATTTTTCCCAGTTTTGTAATTTGGTTCCCTGCTTCTATGAAAAAATATAAAAAAATTTAGAAACAGTAAGAATCATTTTTTTATTTGATCATATATATTCCACCATTTTTTTTCTCTACCACACCTCATTTCTTGCATTAGTTTAGGAAATTCACGCATTTATTCACAGTCGTGATTCATGTCACATTGGACCCGTGATCAATTTGGTCGACTAGTGAGATCAGATTTGTTCATGGGTGACAAGATGGACCAACCGATCTCGATCCTTCAGGATCGATGTTACCTATTGTGCACATCACTACCATCATACATCAAACTTCCACACGCAGTGGGTAATCACTACGAGTTGAAGCCACAGTACATTAGTATGCTTCCTAAATTCACTTGTTCTGATTCAGAAAATGCATATCTCTTTATCAGTGAATTTCAGAAAGTATGCATGATGATTAAACTGCAGCACTTATCGGAAGATGCAATTAAACTCCGCTTCATCTTGTTTGCTCTTAAGGATAATGCCAAGAACTATTTGTATAATATGCCTACTGACTCAATCACTACATAGGATGAATTTGTTACGATATTTCTTAAGAAGTATTATTCCACACATAAGATGACAAGAATTAAGAATCAAATCAATCAATTCTATCAAGTACCGGGAGAACCCTTCTAGAAATACTTAGAACGGTTTAAGGATTTATTAGCTCAGTGCCCCCACCATACTATAGAAAAGTGGCGGTTGTGTCAAATCATATATGAAGGACTCGATTACACATCTAAACTCTTCTTGAGTCTATGTGTCAAGGGGAGTTTATGAGAAAGAACAAGAATGAAGCATGGGACTTTCTTGAAGACCTATCGTGGAAGACTATGCAGTGAAAAAGTTCCACTAAGAAACCTAATGGATCAATTTCTGCACATAAGGGTGAAATCCATAGTATCGACTGTTCTATAGCTGCCAAAACTAAGATTGCAGCCCTTATGAGGAGAATTGAGGCATTGGAGACTCCTAGTGCTCCACAAGGGTCAAGTGAATCAAATATAAAGTTCCACATGCTTTAATTGTGAAACTCCAAATCACATTATGGAGGAGTGTCCACTGTTAATGAATCCTATGAGTCCCACACTTAAGCAGGCTAATGTTTTGTATCAAAGACCCATGAATAATCCATACATTTTGACATACAATCTTGGCTGGAAGGAACACCCAAATCTTTCTTGGGGTCAAGGGTAATATCAGGGAGCACCGAACTCCAATATACAGCCTCCAGCCACTGGTCAGTTCTCAAGACCAAATGTAGGTGCTTATCAACACCCAAACGCTTCAAATTATGGGAACAAGCAGAATAGACCACCTGTACAAAACCACTCATATCCACAATATGGGTCTAATAATGATCAAGAAAAGCGACTTCAGTCACTTGAGAAGAATATTGAAAATCTTCTCAAGTCTTAGTCCAACCTTGACACGCACATGCAAAATCTTTTGAAAGTGTCAACTGATTTTATTCAAAGCTCCCTATCCAAATCGGTAGAAGAAAAATTCTCGTCAGGTTGAACACATCCTTGAGTTATTCAAGTAAGTTAAGGTCAATGTTCCTCTTCTTGATGCAATCCAACAAGTATCTGTTTATGCAAAATTCTTAAAGGATTTATGCACAAACAAGAGAACAACAAATGTTCTAAAGAAAGTCTTCCCAACTACTAATATCTCTAGCATCCTCTCTCAGTCTATACCTATGAAGTACAAAGACTCTGGAAGTCCTACTGTCTCCTGCACTATAGGGACTACAGTGATTGAAAGGGCTTTACTAGATTTAGGAGTAAGTATCAACTTGCTTCCTTATTCAGTGTACCAGCAGTTAGAACTGGGAGAGTTAAGACCTATAAGGATTACGTTACAGCTAACTGATAGATCTGTGAAGATGCCTATGGTAGAGATTGAGGACGTCTTGATTAAGATGAGGGAGTTTATTTTCCTAGTGGATTCACAGCATTGTATCCCATTTATTTTGGGACGTCCATTCCTGGCCACTTCTAATGCTGTTATTAATTGCCGGAGTGAATCGATGAGACTTTCCTTTGGAAACATGATACTTGACTTAATATATTCAATCTAGGACGTCAACCTAGTGATCCACATGACGAGCCTCTAGAAGTGAATATGATTCAAGGATTGTTCAGTGAGCACCAAGAGGAGGAATTCTTTGATGATGTAAATGGTTTAGTTGATGAGAGTTTATTCTTGGATACGCTCGATAAGTAATCTAATTATGTGTCTTCCACTCGATGGAAACTTCCACCTGAGCCATTGATGACTGAACTGCAAGTTCAGTTATGACCATCTATTGAGTGTCCACCTGAGTTTGAGATAAAGATCTTTTTGAGTCATCTCAAGTATGCTTTCTTGGGTAAACACGACACATTACCAGTCATTATCTCTGCAGATTTGATTGAGACTCAGGAGTAAGCACTCATGTCAGTGTTGAAAGTACATAGGGAAGCCATAGGTTGGAGTATGGGCAATATTAAGGGGATAAGTCCATTTATAGTGCAGCGTAGAATTTATTTACTAGATAATGCACGATCTACAAGAGACCTTCAGCGTAGGTTGAATCCGATAATGAAAGAAGCTATGAGGAAAGATATTCTTAAGTGCCTTGACAATAGAATCATCTATCCTATCTCTAATAGTGTATGGGTGAGCCCAGTTCAAATAGTGCATCAGAAGTCCATAATCACTGTAGTCAAGAACGATGCAAATGAGCTTATCCCAATGCGTTTGCAGACATGATGGCGAATCTGCATTGATTATAGAAAGCTTAATGTTGCAAGTAGGAATGACCACTTTCCCTTCTCATTTATCGATCAGATGTTGGAACGGTTGGCCGAACATGAGTTTTATTGTTTCTTAGATGGATACTCTAGTTACAACCAAATTCCCATCACCCCAGAAGATCAAGAAAATACAACGTTCACATGTCCATTCGGCACCTTTGCATACTGACGCATGCCCTTTGGGTTATGCAGTGCA
Organism: Dracaena cambodiana; assembly: GCA_036321105.1. Classification (NCBI taxonomy): domain Eukaryota; kingdom Viridiplantae; phylum Streptophyta; class Magnoliopsida; order Asparagales; family Asparagaceae; genus Dracaena; species Dracaena cambodiana. Next base: position 17,443,975 of record JAYEPQ010000007.1, read on the forward strand.
CCTACCATTTTCCAAAGGTGTATACTGAGTATTTTCTCCGATATGGTTAAACGTTCTTGAAATCTTCATGGATGATTTCTCTATCTTTGGAGATTCATTCCAAAAGTGTCTGCATCATTTAGAGTTAATTCTCATGCATTGTCATGAGAAACATTTGACACTCAATTGGGAAAAATGTCATTTCATGGTAAAAAAATGGCATAGTGCTAGGGCATGTCATCTTAAAGGATGGTATCGAGGTTGACAAAGCCAAGATGGACCTTATCATTAATCTTTCACCTCCGCGATCAATGAAAGATATACGCTCTTTCCTTGATCATGCTGGATTCTATAGAAGATTTATCAAAAACTTTAGCAAAATTGCTAAGCCTTTGACACATCTACTGACTAAGGAAGTGTCATTCAATTTTATACCAGATTGTCTTAGGGCATCTCAAGAAAGCACTTACCACCACTCCTATCATTCATGTGCCAGACTGGAGTTTGCCCTTTGAGCTTATGTGTGATGCATCTAATTATGCTATTGGTGTCGTCCTTGGACAATGTATTGATAAGCAGCCACATGTGATTTACTATGCAAGTAGGACACTCAATGACGCCCAGTTGAATTACTCTACCATAGAGAAAGAGCTTATGGCAGTCGTGTTTACACTTGAAAAGTTTCGCTCCTACTTAATTGGATCACAAATTATAGTTTACACTGATCATGCTGCCTTGAAATATTTGTTGACCAAGAAAGATGCAAAAGCAAGGCTCGTTCGATGGATCCTCTTGTTACAAAATTTTGATCTTGAGATACTAGACAAGAAAGGTGTTCATAATTTAGTAGCTGATCACTTGTCTCGCATGCCCAATGCTCCAACAAATTCTTTCCCCATAAACGAATCATTTCCTGATGAGCAATTGTTTGTACTAATGCATGAACCATGATTTGCTGACATAGTGAACTATCTTGTGATAAAAAAGATTCCATCCCATTGGTCCAAGTAAAATCGATATAGGTTCTTATCCTAAGTAAAATTCCTTTACTGGGATGAACCATATCTGTTCAAATATTGTCCAGACCAGATCATACGTCGATGCATACCCGATGATGAGATACAAAGTGTCCTCTCTTTTTGTCATGATTTTGCTTGTGGAGGACACTTTGATCCCAGAAAAACAGCTGAAAAGGTATTGCAGAGTGGTTTTTATTGGCCAACTCTTTTCAAAAATGTTGTGGAGTATTGCAAAACTTGCACACGATGCCAATTCGTAGGAAAAATTTCACGGTGCAATATGATGCCTCTGCAACCTATCCTTGAGGTCAAAATATTCAATGTATGGGGTATAGATTTTATGGGATCGTTACCCAACTCGTTTGGAAACTAATATATATTGGTCGCTGTTGATTATGTTTCCAGATGGGTAGAGCCAATTGCCGCAAAATCAAATGACATAAAAGTCGCTGTTAAGTTCTTGAAAGAGAAAATCTTTCTTTGATTTGGCAGTCCTTGAGCTATCATTAGCGATAACAGTACTCATTTCACTCACCGGTCATTTGATGCGCTTATGCGGAAATATTCCATTACCCACAATTTAGTTACACCGTATCATCCACAAACTAGTGGGTAAGTGAAAGTTTCCAATCGCCAAATCAAACTGCTTTAGGGAAAGACAGTGAATCACAAAAGAAAAGATTGGTCTTGTAAATTAGCGAGTGCATTATGGGCCTACCGTACCGCCAACAAGACTAATCTAGACATATCTCCAAATTGGTTGATATTTGAAAAAGGGTGTCATTTACCGGTGGAGCTTGAGCATAAGGCTTTATGGGCCATCAAACTTTTAAATTTTGAGCTCGAAAAAGTCAGCGACTAGTGGCGGCTGCAACTTAATGGGCTTGATCAGATTAGACGAGATGTATATGACAGTGCTAAGATTTATAAAGAGAAAACTAAAGTGTTTCATGACAAAGCAATCATTCGCAAGTCATTTACACCCAGACAAAATGTTCTCTTATATAATTCGAGTTTACATTTATTTGCGAAAAAATTAAGGTCAAGATGGAGTGGATCGTACATAGTACGGACAGTGCACCATTACAGTGCAATTGATCTCGAGTATCCTAAAAACGGTAGTTTATTCAAAGTGAATGGTCAAAAATTAAAACCATTTTTAGACACTCAAGCGAGCGATGATGTGGAGGCCATAATACTTCATGACCAGATCTATGCATAGAGGTATGTATTTATTTGTATAATAGCATGTATATTATGTATATTGTGTTACTAACATGATGCAGTGTTTAAAAACAAAATTGAGGAAAGATGAGGGGTTGATTGAAATTCTCCATCCCTATAAAATCCCAAGCAGCCCAACTTCTTCCTCAAATCATTCAACCTAAACCCTAGCTGCCTCCTCTCCCCACACAAATCCCCCTTTGCCTTTTGATCTTTTCTTTGCAGGACAGTGAAGAATCTTCAATTTCTACTTCAACTAGTGGTGACCAGAGAGCTAGGGTCACCAATTCCTCCATCCTCCAAAAAGCCGTGCACCAACAGAGGAGCTTATGTTGCCAAACAGTGGCATAGTGCCGCCAAACAGCGGCTAAAACGTTGTGTTACCCTTTGAAACTTCAGAGGAGGTGATATCTATCTACTCCCTGTTTACAGTTTTATTAGAATAATTTTTGGTGATCTCTGCTAAAATATAATGGCACGTTTTGCTTGTGGGAAGTTTTTCGGTAAAATTTTCATTGCATTTAGTGTATATTTCTTAGTCACGATCGAAACTCTGAGATAGAATTATCTTATTTATATGCATAATTCATTCTATATCCTAGAGTTACTAGAAGAATTTTATGCAAGTTTTGCAAAATCCGATATTTCAGAAAATCGCAAAACCATAAAACTCCATTGGCGCGGAGAAATACACAAAGTGTACGCAGCAGCCATCTTAGCATCCACCGGTATCCTCCTTCACCCTAAGAATCAAACCCAAGGCATGATTGACGACTATCTTCCACGGATGGGCCCGAATTGCAAAATAACACAAGATAGAGGGATCAATAGTAAGACACTATATCACAACATACACGCGAATTGCCACTGGATCAACATGAATATGATGGAAATTACACATATGTCATCTTTTTACACACCCACACTATACGTTGTTGATTGTATTATGCATCAAGATAATCACTTTTGTATGTGCACATAACTAATAGACACTATTATTGATGCTAAGATGTGGTTGAGGACTAGTTTGTTTTTGCCGTGTCTAATCACACAATTATGTCGCAAGTTTATATCTAGTGCCGAATTTGATGCATATACACCCTCACGAGTGTTTATAGCCACAGAACACACTTCAGTGGCATATGACATTGCTGTTCCAGAGGATTGCAACAGAAACACAGATGAAAAGAATATATATGCCACTGAATTAATACAAGAGGAGGAGAATGACGCCTTCTTTGATCAAGACTTACTAGCTGATTCCACTGAACAAATCAACGTTATCCGGCAAGGTCTTGAAAAAATTTGGCATCGACTGAAACAAATCGATCGTGGAGAGTTTTGACTGTCGGTGCATGTCATGCACTAGGAGAGTCTAGTAGGAGGCAAAGAGGACGACACCAATGATTTATATATGAGGGCATACACAAGTTTAGGTGTAGGGGAGTGAATTAGGAGATTTTTATTTTCTTGGATTTTTAGGATTTTATTTTCATTTTATTTTTAGATTTTTAGGTTTTTTTATTTTGTACTTTGAGTAGTTTTTAGGGTAACTAATTAAAAAGAACTGAAATAAAAAACTTCTTTGATTTTATATATTTTCATCAATAGATCAACCGAATTAAAGATAATGGAATAAATTTATATTTGAAATTGGATATGAGAGTAGATTTAATGGTACACTTTAAATTTTATAAAAAAATTAAAATCTGAAAAATAAATACCACTAACAGTAGTTTTGAGGCAAGTATACATCTATTCTTCATTCACAATACTTTATTAGTTTAAAGACAAATATGATAATGATTGAGTAAGTCTTCTCTTTCTAAAAAAAGTGAGAATAAAAAAAAAGCGGTGCGCCTGGTATTAAGGCAATAGTTTCGAGAGTGATAAAATAATGGGGTGCGCCTGGTATTAAGGCAATAGTCTCAAAAGTGAGAAAAAAGAGTATGATCTGAGTAATCAGGTACTTTGCGTCTAAGCAAGTGTTAATATTCACATGAAAGGTGAAATATTCTAAAAAAAAGAAAAAAAGAAAAAAGAAAAAAATTGTTATGAGAGAGGAGATGAATTATGAGTTAGAGTTGGAGTTCAAGACCGAAATATACTATCACACGTGCACGTAGTTGTATAGGAGCCAATGGATTATCTATTAGTAGGTATTGAAAGATAAGATTTAAATTTTTGATTAAAATGATAAGTGTATTTGTTATGACGCTCGATTTGAAAATTGATAATCTAAATGCGTTCTTGAGTTTGTATATTAGTAAGATTAATTGATGAAAATATTATAAAAAAAAAGATTTTTCTTTCTCTTGTTTAAAACTTTTTATTTTTTCTTGATTTTCGGTTATCCTTATTTTTCTTTTCTTTATTCCTTTATCTATTTTCATCTTGAATTTTGTGGGCATATTCACTGCAAACTCTCACGAGACAACACTCATCTGCTAGGGTAACTTAGGGGTTTAAAGGCTTATTACATATGCTTGTGCAATATCAATTCCTGTAAAAGTGAGTTCGGATTTTTCTTTTTCTTTTAGATTTAGATTTTGTTCGAGAACTAGCAAAAGTTAGGTGTAGGGGTGTGATGAGTGTCATATGTTGCATATTTATAACCTTTATACTATCTATATTTGTATTTAAATAATACTACTCGGGTATTTTTAGTATCTTTTTCAGGAAATCCGATTCATACAATGAGATGGCATGAACTTAGAGTCAGATTAGAAAACTAAGCTCAGATTTGATTCAAAAGAGAGCAAAGCTATGAGACTATGATACTGCAGAGATTCAAAACTCAATACAGTCATCAAAATCAAAGGATTAAAAGAAGACAATGAAGCAGAAAAATTATTGGGCCAGTACTCCACTTCTTTGCCGCTATTTGGCGGCATTTGCCTCCAACTGTTGGCATAGTGGGACCCAAATTGGGTAAAGTTTTTACGAGGGCTTCGTGGTAATTCTGTAGTATCTCTATTGTATTCATATTAGGGTTTTGTTTTCCGAACCAATATATATTGGTCGTATCCTGGTAATCTAGGATTTTTATGCCGTAATTTTGTATTCAAATTCTATTAAATAAAATTAGGGTTTGCTGAAGGGGTGATGGCCACAATACCAAGCTCCAGAGGTATTCCTTACTGTTCATCAATTATTCTTCGGTAATCTTCTTCTCAATTGCTTTCTAGATAAATTTATCTTGCTTTCTAGTGTAATCTTTAATTGCTTTCTAGAAAACATATGATTTTGCTAATTAGAATTATGAGTAGCTAATTTAGTTTAGTCCTAGAATGTCAATGAAGTTAGAATCATGTAGTTGCTTTCTAGTATTTTCTTCCTAAAATAAATTAATAAAGATATGATTTTTCAATAAAAGATTAAAATATAACAATTCGTAGATTAATACTTTGATAGGTTGTACTTGAATTAGATTTCTTGATATCCTATGCTTTAGGGTTTGGAGTTGTTGTTTTTCATCTTTATCATAGATTTATTTAATGATTTAGTTTGTTTTTATGAGAAGTAGTTTCTTTGATGGATTATACTTGAACACTACTTGATAGTCCATACTTAAGATACTTTACGTAGAAACTAAACTAAAATATCAAACTTTTATGATAGGAAGAAGATAATAGAAGTAATTCATGGTTGGAAACTAGTGGACACTATATCTTAGGCTAATTAGAACAACCAAAATCCCACTTAGAACTCGTAGTTAACCCGCTAGAATAGTAGATTTAGTAGGAATAAAAAGCCATCTTAGATCCCTTTTGGATGACCTGTATAGAACTACACCGACACTGTACGCTTACAGTTAAATTATCACATCAGCATCCCCATTTTTTAGTAGGTTAAAAAATATGACTGCTTGTTCATCTTTGAAATCGTATGTCCGTTGTAATCTAGAAGAATCCCGATTATTCTATGGCTTTTGATTTTCAATGGGACTTGTGGTCATTGCTTCCTTTCCTTAGGGCGGGATGATTGTGGTTATGGCCAATTAATGGACATCCTCTAGGCATGATATTCATCGATACGTCAGATTATGTCCTCCGCTCGTTACCCTTATTTGATTAGATCCGTTTAGGTTTTGGACTCTACTGCTCTCATCTTAATGAGTATATAAGTTTGGAGATTGTGTTTGCAGATTTTCACTAACGTTTCTTGTGACATGCCATGCACATATCGTAATGACATCTCTTGGAAGCATTCTACAAAACTTTTCACGGTCTCATACTCTTTTTGGTTGTTTGCCAGGAGAGTATGTACCGAGATCACCATGTCATCCTCGAAGAAGTAGCGCAGGAATTCCTTCTCCATGTCAGGCCACGATTTAATAGTCCCTGGGGGCAACTACATAAATCATATAAATACAGACCCTCTCAAGATACTTGCAAAGATCTTAATGATTATGAGATCATTCCTCTTGAGGTGACATTTTAAAAAGTAATGTAAGTGCTGGTTGGGAGAATCCTTTTCATTAAAATACTCTTAACTATTTAGGCTTGTATTTTTCTAGAAAAGGAGCCGATCCCCACTCAAGTGGATATGGCCTAGTAATTCTAACTTCTTGCAGGTCTTTTCTATGCATGAGTGCTTCGAACAGGTCCTATATCTTTTGCATCTTCTCTGCATATGGGTCTATGACAAAATCAAACTCCTCTTCTTTTCTGAATTTCCACCATCATTCTTTGGTGGCTTGTTAGAGGGTTTCTCCATTTTGTTTTCTGTGTCATTTTGTGTATTTTCCATCACCTTTAGAAGCAGTATCCGGAGTTCATCAAGACCTTCTGTTGCTCTTGAATCAAGCATTCTTGAAAGCTCTATATCATATGGACCATTATTTCTTCAAATCGAGAAGACTCATATGATCGAGGCATTGCAATGGCTGAATGATCGCTATCTCCTTCACTTTGCTTGCCTGAATTCCCAGCCAACCTCTTACAATTTTGTGGTGCTAAAATTCCTGACCTAAGCTGTGTATATTGATGGGCTTTCGCATTAGAGGGTTTCTTTCCCTTTTTCACCATATTTGAAGTTACAAATAGAGGTTTTTGTCGTTGGTGATCCTTTGTCTTTGAACACGCCTTCTTTTAGGTGTATTATTCTTTGATTCGGTTATTTGACTGAAAACCAAGGGTCCAGGTAGATTGCAATGGCAATTGGTAAGTACTGCGAAGATTATTTGCTCATATCGGCACAGTGGATGGGATTGTGCCATCTTCCTTTTATTGGTGAGAAATTCTCGTAAATTGGTTTCTTAATCAGTTTCTTCTTTGTTATAGCCTCCGGAAGACTCCTTGCTGTGTTTATGGAAATCAGTGGGCGTAGAAGACTGGAATCTCTGGCTTGGTCGAGATTTTGTTCTGGTCTTTATGAGTGCTTCATAGATCAGAGACTCAATCTTATACTCTGGACTTTTTATGTGGGGCTGAATAGTCTTAAATTTTGCTCTTTGTGTGTGGGGCTGAGTAGCCTCACGTTGCAATCTTTGTACGCTAGGATGATTAGCCTCACATTTAGAAATAGCTTCGCACAGAGTTACACTAGGCTGATTAGCCTCACATTTTGAAATAGTCTCGCGCAGAGCTATGCTGAGCTGATTAGCCTAACATTTTGAAATAGCTCTGCATGGAGCTACGCTAGGCTGATTAGCCTGCATTTTGAAATAGCCTCGTGTAAAGGTACACTGGGCTGATTAGCCTCGCACATGAGATAAGATTCATCTCGGACTTGATTTTTGAGAATTCGTCACCGTGCACGATGGTTTTGGTTTTGAATCTGAGTTCTGGTCAGTTTAGATTTTCGCTTCTCTTTGGTGTCTTACGTAGCTATAATAGTAGAAGATTTTTTCTTTTTCAAAATTTTGGAATCCAAAGATCCAAAGGGCTCCTGTTTAATGGGAGTCCCCTTGCCATTCAAATTCGTTGTTTGGATTTCTTCGTGTTCTAAACTCAAAGATCCAAGAAGTTCCTATTCAACGGGAACTCATCATTCAAATCCATCGCTTCCTTCCTTTTCCGAAATTAAAAATCCAAAGAGCTCCTATTCAACGGGAATCCTCCTATCATTCAAATTCGTACTTAGAGTTTCCAAGTGGCGATGGAGCCGTGTTTTGACCGGATTTACTGATCTAGAGGACAAGTATTCCTTATATTTTTTTTAATCAACTTCTACGACTAACATCTCCACAGACTTACCAATTTTTCTAGTATCAGATTGGGCCACAATTTTCTTGTCGATGTAGAAGACTTCTCCCAATATGGTCGCTAGCCTATTTTCCACGAAAGTCACGCTTCCTTTTATTGCCATGAATTTAAAAGAATTACAATAAAAATTCTCCAAATTACAATGAAAAGAAATAAAGAAAATAAACAAAAGGACTTACTGATCACGTCTCTCTCTTTTACAAAATGGTGGATTCTAAACGTGGCTATGGAGCGTTAACCCCGTACTCCGTTGACGATCTAATGCTTAGATTGGTCTTGAGTATGGAGATTTGATGGTGAGAGCTTCTGGCTAGTAACTTCTTGCTGCTGGTCGGTATGCCTTTGCATAAAAAATCAACTCTTGAGTCTCCAAAAGTCTTCCAAAAAGATCCTCAAAACTCCCTTCTTGGCCCATATTTATGGTTTTTAGAATTTCCTTAGAGATAAGGATGGAATTCCAGTTAAATTCAATTTCTGAAGTTGTATTTTATCTAAAATCTTCAATTCTGAGTGATTGGATATGATTGGAGTTTGAATCCAAAAGGAAATCCTCTTTGAAAATTGATTCAGAAAGAAACTCTCTTTGAAAACTACATCAGAAAGAAATACTCTTTGGAAATTACATTAAAAGGAAACCCTGTATGCATGTGAGGCTGTCATCCCCGAACGAGACTGCTAGCCCTATGTGGGGCTGCTTGCCTCGCGTATGCGAGGCTATCAGCCTCACATGTGTGAGGTTGTTCGCCCCATATGACTTAGTTCTTTTTGACTCGAAATTTTTCCTCCTACAAATATAAAAATGATAATAATAATAATAATAATAATAATAATAATAATAATAATAATAATAATAATAATGTATAAGATTAGACTTGAATAAAAAATTCAATAACATTTATTAGCCTTATATTCCAACTAGTCAGACAATTTTTTTTGTAATAATGAAATAATAATCTTCCATTTTGAATATTCAAATTTACCTCCATTATTCAAGTCCAAAAATTAATCTTTAGTAAATTCTATTAATGAGTCTTTTTGATTCATTTGAACTCAAATTTAAAATATGTCATAAAACCCAAAGTCAATTACATTAGTTAATTATATTAATTAGCGCTTTTAAAACATTTAAATCAAATTTAAAAATTGTCATTAAAACCTCGTAGTAAACTACAATTATGAGTCTTTTAACCAATTATAAATAAATGTTTAAATTTTTTTTATATATGCCCAAATTTTGGTCCTTTTGACTCATTCAAACTTTCCTCCAAAAACCCTCTTTAATTCCATTAATCACTCGCCTAAATCTCTCATTCTAAATCCTATTTAAACCTCTTAACACCCAACTCACTTTTACACATCTCGCTCCTTCCCTTCATCTTTGCGATAGCTAAAGCCTCGCCACTGCGGAAGCGTCGCCAACCGCAAAAATGTTGTCGACCATCGGATCGCCGCCAACCATCGGAAGATACCATCTCGTGAACCTATCTACTACTCGGACATGCATCATGCCGTTTGAACTGTCCCACCAGCGACGACCGTTATTTGGAGCACTTCTCGCTAGAAGACCACTCGCCGGAGCAACTCTTTTCTCTTCTTCTCCTTTGGAATCTATCAAGAGGTAGGTTCCTTCTCCATTTCTTAATGAGTTTTATCTTATTAGATCTAGGTAGTAACCCTTGATAAGAATCTAACTAAAATCTACTTTTCTATTTGTTTGTTTCAATCTCACTACCTTTTCACATCAAAAAAGGGACACTCGTATATTCAAGAAAAATATCTAAAATCACCAAAATTCATATTTATGTATTTTAATATTTATGCAATGATTTATTATGTAGATGTTGATATTGATCAGAAAATTGAGTATTAAATTATTTGGTGAATGCATTTTTCAGGCAAAGGTGAATTCCTTTTTGAACTCACTTTTCTATGCACCATTTCTATTAGATATGAATGAATTATGTGTCAGTTTTATACAACTATTTATTTATCTCATAAAATATATTATTGTTTACATCGATAAGATTTGTTTAAATAACTTATTTCTTATTTCTAAGAATTATCTCACATGCATTTTGATTATCTTATAAAATTTATTTAAATGAATCATATGTTAGAAATTGACTTAAAAAATAGTAAATAAAAATGCTAATTAATGTTGATGATGATTATAATATTATATGACGTCATCTAGGAAAGAGTATTAAACAAAAGGGGTCATTTAATTAAGGAACATATATGCACGGAAAATCTCCCACTTCCTTTCTCTGGCTTGGTCATTCTTCATTATGATATGTAGTCAAAAATCTCTAAAATTAGTAGTTGAAATTTTGGTTACATATTACAAATGAAAACATCTTTATAAGAATCACTGAACTATAATAAAGTTGAACTATATGACTTGAACTGAACTGAGATCCTATTGATTGGAAATGGTAAGCAACATCTGTTGTATTGGACTTGACAAAATATTGACAACTATAAAAAATACTCGGTTGGGAAAGATTCTTATTGATGTGAAAACTGTATTTCAAGTGCACTATTAAGCATTACAACTGATTTTTGAGCACAACAAGGATGCATAGTGGTTTATTGGATCATCCTCAGAATTTACTGTTGCTATTGTGCAGGTCTGGGTCGGCTCCGAACAACCATGCGACCATCTTTCCGGGTATGTATAGGAGACAATCGAAACACAGATATAATATCAGTTAGTTTCTCCAATAATGTATGAAATTTTAAATTAGAACACTTTACATATAGACTAGAAGATAATTATAATTAGAATAAATATTATGAAGAACTTAGTTAATAAACTACTTCATGGTCTATATTTACATTCATATGCACTATTCATGTCCATTTCAATTATTCTTAATTTTTAACATTTTCATAGTAGTATTATTTATTTTATTTGGTCGCAATATGACAACCTAGGTATGCATGCTTAGATTTTGAGATAGATCCAATAAAGCAAATTGAAAATCTGATGAAGTAGCTGAATCCGACATATTGCCGTTCATTTTTGTCAGTCTTGAACATACTGCTTTAGCTTGCTTTCACTCTTGAAATACTCTAATTTCAAATTTTTTTTATATATTTACTTCATTGTAATCCAGTTCTGTCAATGGAATAAAAGTTATATTTTCTTATAAGATATTATTTTAATATGTGACAATAGTTTATATTATAATGAGGCTTACTATATTTTTCCGAATACATTGCCGAATGACTCGGCTATCTAGCATTCCGAATGGCGGACCATTGCCAGTGGTATCAGAGCCAAGTTTTTCAAATTAGTTTAAGTGATTTGAATTGATTTTCATCCTAGAATGAAAATTTTGCCACATATATACACAAGACTAATTAAATTATTTGACTCTCATTCCTTTGATCGATTCATATCTCTTATTTTTTTCCTAAAAAATGCTTCTTTTCTATAAATTTCTATCCCAAATATGAACTAAATATTTGCATTCTGATATCAGTTCTAATTTTCAAAATAAATTTTCTATAACCCTTCATTCCAATTATCTTTGCTTTCTTCGGAAGATAAATTATCTATTGCGTAGATGAAGTTCTTGTTCAATTGACAAGATAATGAAAATTGACAAGATAATGACGAGTTCCTCAAGAAATATCGAATTGATAGTGACGTCGACTTATATGTACCCTTATTGAAATTTCGACGCTGAATTTTTTCTCTAAAATGGGTAGGATGTAACTACTCAAAACCATTATGATATATATCAATGGATATATTTTTTCTCATATGTTTATGTTCATATCAATTTAAAATAAATTAAGTTAATTATAATTTTAAGCCACAAAATACTTTTATAAACTATTTTCTAAAGAAAACTATATTTGAAGGGCCCAAGCCCTTTCCCTTTGACTAAACTCAAAATAATGATAATAATAACAATAATAGTAACAACAACAACAACAACAACAACAATAACAATAATATTAAAGTCATAATAATAATATTAAAGTCATAATAATAATATTATACAAGATTGGACTTGAGTCTAAAATTCAATAACATTTATTAGCCTCATATTCCAACCACTGAGTCAAATTTTATTTGGTAATAATGAAATAATAATCTTCTATTTTAAATATTCAATTTTACTTCCATCATTCAATTCCTAAAATTAATCTTTAGTCAATTCTATTAATGATCCTTTTGACCTATTCGAATTCAAATTTAAAACATGTAATATAACCCAAAGTCAATTATAATAATCAATTATATTAATGAGCTCTTTTAAACCATTTAAATCAAATTTAAAAATTATCATTAAAACCCCTAGTCAACTACAATTATGAGTCTTTTGACCAATTACAAATAAATGTTTATTGTTACATCTTAAGGGATTTACCTCGATTCAGATAAGGTTATGGCAATCCAAAACATGCAACCTTCCAAAGATCTCCAAGAACTTAGAGAATTACATGAGAGGATAACATATATCTGTAGATTCATCTCGAATTTGTCTGGGAGATGCCAACCATTCACATGGTTAATGAGAAAGGAAGTATTATTCGTTTGGGATGATACTCATCAACGGACTTTTGAAGAAATCAGAAAATATCTTTCTAAGCAAACCAGTCTTTATAGCTCCAACTTCAGGAATACTCTTCATGTTATATGTTAGAGCCATTGATCATTCTTTGGGAGCTTTGTTAGCCCAGAAAAATGAACATAGACATGAACAAACTATCTATCATTTTAGTAGAATGATGGTTGGAGTTGAACATCGATATAACCCAGTAGAAAAAGCATGCCTAGCATTAGCGTTCGCAGTATAGAAATGCGATATTATCTAGTGGGATAAACCATCCACCTTAAATCAAGAGTTAATCCAGTAAGAAAATTAATGATCAAACCAAGATCATTAAACTCAAGACTACTAATTGGACTATATTGCTATCATAATATAATATGCACTTCATCCCATAAAAATCAATCAAGGGTCAAGTTATAACCGACTTTTTAGCTGAGCATCCAATTCTAGAATCTTCGAAATTATACGAAGGTATCCTAGACGAAATAGTAGAAAAAAGTGCAGTTCTAGAAGGTGGTACTCCACATGAAGCTACCAAAGCAAATGTCACCTCAAATGAAGATTGTCAATTTTTCTTTGATGGTACCTCTAGAATGGGACCTAAAGAAAATATGGTAGTAGGAGTGGATATTGTCTTTATCTCCCCTCAAAATCATATCAACCCTCGAGCATATTCGTTAATAGAATCCTATTGCAACAACATTGTCGAATCCAATGCCTTGATGATTGGCCTAAAGATAGGAAATAGCTAGGGTAAAAATATTAGAAGCATGTGGAAATTCCCAGTTAATTGTTAATCAAGTTAAAGGAGAATACAAAGTAAAAAATGAAGGTCTCCTGCCTTACTACTAAGTAGTCACAAAAATACCTGATAGTTTTAATGGCTTCTATATCAACCATATACCAAGCCATAAAAATAGCTATGCAGATTCATTAGCTTCTTTGGCAGCTACTTTAGTTTTGCCTAAAATTTCTAGCAAATGCATAACAGAAGGTAGCAAAGAATTATTCTGCCCAAATTTTGAACACGAAATTGAGTTAAACTCAGGCAGCAAATGAGAAACAAATGAAACACACACTGTTAGGTTTGATTTTGAGCTAAGAGATTGGCAATTTTCTTATATTGATTATGTTCTCTATGGTATCTTGCTGAAAGATCCTAAAGAAGCAGCAATGATTCGAAGAAAAGTTGCCAGTTTCTATTATAATTCTGAGATTCAGACCCTATATAGTAGATCCTCTGATGAAACTCTGCTTCGATGCCTTTCCAAGAAAGAAACTCAAGAAGCACTCAAAGAAGCTTATAGTGGCATATGTGAAGCGTATCATCCAGCACCTAAACTTTGAGACAGACTCCGAAGAATGGGATACTATTAGCCTAAGATGACGTCATATGCAGTTGTATTGCCATAAAATGCAGATCTTACCAAATACATGCAGATTTCATACATCAGTCAATAGAATATCTCCATCCAACTGCCACACTTTGGCCCTTTGAAAGTGAGGAATAGATATTATCGTGGCAACTTTGCTATCATCAATAAGGGGGCACATGTTCATATTGGCCATAAAAGATTATTTTTCAAATTGGACTGAAGCAATTCCCCTAACAAAATTAAAGACATCAGATGCGATCAAATTTATTAAACATTGTGTCATATACTTCTTCGGAGTACTCAGGATAATCATTCATGACAACGGCCCGCAGTTCGCGAGTCAGTCATTCTTCAAATTTTGTAACAAATATCGAATTGAAAGTATGGCATTATCTCTATACTATTTATCTCTATACTATCCTACAACAATGGATTAGTAGAAGTTCTTAGCAAAACCATTGTAAAACTTTTTAAGAAGTTTGTTTCATCTAACTAATGTGATTAGGATAAAAAGCCTAGGGAGTGCCTTTGAGCATATCAGACAATAGTCAGAATACCTACAATGGCTACACCCTTCTCTTTGGTGTATAGATCCTAGTAGTACTTCCGTTGGAAATTCAAATTTCATCATTACAAGTTGCATTAGTAATGAAAATGACACAAGAGGAGAAATACTGACAAAGACTTCTGGAATCAGAAGCTCTTGATGACAAACATCCTGAAGCCCAATAGAGCATTGAGCTTTATCAAGCTTGAATTTCCTAAGCCTTTAATAAAAGGTCAAGCAGAGAACTTTCAAGAAGGTGATTTAGTCATATCAGTATGGAAACCTATCATAACCACTTAGAAAGCCAAAGGAAAGTTCAGCCAAAATGGAAAGAGTCTTTTGCCATTGACATGGTTTATTCAAATGGTGCATACCATTTGGTGAAACAAAACGAAGACAAAATTATGATGCCAATTAATGGAAATTTCTAAAGAAGTATTACTTTTTAAGGTATCCTAAGAGTAGTATTGATGCAATCTTTGATCTGATGAATAAAGATAATGATGATAAGCCTGAGTTGCTTCAATTATCACACTCTATAAACATCCTAAATTGTCAAAAAGGGAGATTCAATACAAGTATAGTCAAATCGTTCTATGTATAAATAGCTTATATAATAGTCTGAAACAATCAAATTAAATGTTGATTGATTTGAGATCATATCCACTTCAATAATCACTCACTGCATCATTAACCAAATTGAAAGATTAATTAGAAAAATGTTTCAACTGCTACCCTGGGAGTGTAGTAATGAGAAGATTTCACAAAGGAACTTATTATAGTACTCTTTTTGAAAAACACAGTAAAGAATAATACACTTTCCCGAGTTATCTACAAGATCACTTGTGTTTCTTCGACCGCTACCCCAGAAGTGTAATGATGAGAAGATTTTACAAAAGAACTTCTTATAGTACTCTTTTTGAAGAACGCAACAAAGAATGACGCATTTTCCTAAGTTACCTACAAGATCACCCGGTATATCTTCAACCGCTACCCCGGAAGTGTAGTATGAGAAGATTGCACAAAGGAATTTCTTATAGTACTCTTTCTAAAGAATGCAGCAAAGGATGATGTATTTTCCCGAGTTATCTATAATATCACTTAGAAAATCTCCGACAGAATCAAAAGGGTAATAAAAAAAAATGCTCTAGCTAATACCCTAGATTATAATAATGAGAAGATTTAATAAAAGGAACTTCTCATAAAACTCTTTTCGAAGAGAACGACAAAGAATGATGCATTTTCTTGGATTATCTACAAAGCTAATGATTGAACTATTTGGTAGACATACTTGAATCTTTCTCCCAACAAAAGAATTCAACACTATATCTTTGTCATTGACACTAAACCCTTCCCCGACACCAAAATGTATACAGACTTTGATGAAGTATAAATTATTGCTTCAAAGTTTGCAATATCAACCCTTTGAATGAGTAAACATCGAACAAACACCAAGGAAAAAAATAGAAAGAAGACATAAAACAATTTTTATGTCACTCCTAAGTGACTAACATATATGTCTCATTTTTGACACTATTATCTCCTAAACATGACCAATTTGCCCACTAATCAAAAGAAGAGCTTATCTACAGTAAAGAAGTCTGTCTATTGCACATACTTCTTTCTGACACTACCGAAACCTTACGAAGCCTGGCTTCTCCTGGAGATTCCACAACAAGGCAAGCTCTACACACACTTATTAGTGTTGCAACCAATGTATTGTCATCCAAAAAACAATGGACATTTATGGTTATATAACATTGAAATGCTTGAATGTAGCATAAAGCCCTTCATAAGAAAGGCCCTTCAGTGCAATTATGAGCAGAAGTTGTGACCTCAGCAATTACTTCAGCAATCCAATCAATTTTGTCAATCGTTAAAAAAAGAAGAAAACTCTATACATCTTGCTTGTTTTTTTTTTTATAACTCCACTTAACAATTTCCCTACCGGAGCAAATAAAGAGAATGTAGAAATCATAAATACATTTCTTCCAAAATTTGTCAAGTTAAAAATTATCTCTAACAAAATCACAAATTCATTTTCTCCAAAATTTATCCAGTTTAAAAAATTACCTCTGACAAAAATCACATTTCATTTCTCCAAAATTTATCAAGTTAAAAAATTACCCCTAACAAAATCACAACTCATTCCTCCAAAATTTGTCAAATTAAAAATTTCCTCTAATAAAATCATAACTCATTCCTCTAAAATTTATCAAGTTAAAAATAACCTTTGATGAAATCAAATTTCTTTCCTCCAAAATTTGTCAAGTTAAAAATTATCTTCGACAAAATCACAAACCATTTTTCCTAAATTTGTCAAGTTAAAAATTATCTCTGACAGAACGATAACACTTTTCTCCAAAATTTGCTAAGTTAAAATTCACGTCTAGCAATTCAAAAATTGTTATATTACAAGTCACTGAACAACTTAAACCAACTATGTCTAGGAAAGTTAACTATCATTTCTATCCTGCATAAGAAAACTATTCATTCGTTGCAGACATACTTGGACGTTTGAATACAGACTCTATATTATCAATTTAAAAAACAACTCTGAACAATATAAATATGAGTCAATAATGTCTCAAATTAACAATTACCTCTGATCATCAACTCAAATACATTCATCAAGTTAACAGTTATTTCCGAATGGATAATAACAAGTTGTTCTCCAAAATACATCACAGTTTCGATTATCAATTCGACACAACAAAATTTCATCAAAAATATTTAAGTTTATACAATCTAAGTCAAGGAGATACAAATTATTGAGACAAAAGAGACTTGATCTTTTCTTCAACGTCTCATATCTCCATTTGTATGGCTTCATAGGCCTGAACTGTTGCCTGCCTACTCAGCTCCTCTTTGCTGATGACGATGCCATTTGATGGATTAGACTCAAGAGCCTCCAATTCTATTTATTTAGCCAAGAAAATCTTGTTGAGATTACCTCACTATCTGGAAAACTCGGTGATAGTTTTCATTGTCTCCTCACATGTCTTGACAGTTGTCTCAAGAAAAACTTGAGCCATGACAATATTTTCTCAAGTCCTAGCAATAGCCTGATCTTGACCCTTAGCAGAAGCAATGACACTCTCAATCTCAGCATAGAGAGTATTTCCTACAGACTGGATCTAATTAAATTGAGCTCTTTAAGCATCTTTTTTTTTTCTTAGCTTCCTCCTGGAGTTTGAGTTGCTCCTCCTAAAACCTCTTGAAAGTAGCCTCAACTATTTCATATTTGTCAGTATTGCAAATCTTTGACAGAGCTTCAGTAGTACTTTACAGTTGAGCCACAATAGCTTTGTAGGGAGTTGTTTTCTCCTCTCTAGAAACACTTTCTATATCAATAATGTAATGGTTTAGTAGATTGGCAATAGAAGCGAATGATCTTCCTTTCAGGATTGCAGTCATGCAGCGCTCCAGGAAATAGAAGAAATCCTTGATAGCATACTAGAGTAACTCTTCAGCAAAAGTGTCAACTTCTGTGTCCCCTTCTGATGGCATCGAGGGAGCCACTGGCATTGATGAAGGAACGATAGAAGTAAAAGCAATTTCAACAATTGAAGGCAAATGAGGAGACAAACTTGATAAAAATGGAAAATTTGTATCGCATCCCATGTTGAAGAAGGAGCAACACCAGGAGAATAAATGTCTGGTGTCGTCAGTGGAAGCATCACGAGTGCCAAAGAAGCTGCAGACACAGACTCAGACGCTGGGGTAGGAGATGGCAATCCTACATTAAAGATGAAAAGAAGTTAGAAAAAATAAATAAACAATTAATATTGTACATCATCTGGTGAAGAACTTGAAGTTGTTGGTTATTTTAGTATGTTTTAGATTAATATGGATAGAATTACTACTATTATTAATTAACAGATTTGTGTATATTTCAATCAGAAATAATGTTAGACAATATTAAGGAAGAAGTATGAATTGTATAAGAGCAGCCTATATTTTCCAGATTTGAATTAGAAATATTGTTACATTTAAATCTTATTATCTAATGTTGTTTACAAAAAACTATTTAAACTAAAATTGTTTAACTAGTTTATTATCCTAAGGAAGATACAAAATAAAAAGAATTACATGATTAAAAACTTCACTGATTGAAGGATGAGCGTATGCAGAAGTTTGATGCAAATTTGATGATGACAGGAAGATGATCGAGACTAGTGTTGGACATTATCTTCTTAAAATTGATTCGCCCTCCACCGCTTTGTTTATGGATTATTGTGGACATTGGTCTCCTAGGATACAACGATCAGTCTGTAATAGGAAGAAAACTGCAATCCTATTGCTCTAGCAAATCTGTTAAAGAATACTCTCAATTCTGTGTATGGTATAATGCAGGACTGAATTGAGAAAGAACTGTTTTTCTAGAAACAGAAACCTTCTGTCTAAATGATAAAGTTTCTGTCTGCAGAAGAAGGGAGAGGAAAAAGAAAATTTTCATATTTTCAAAGGTCTAGACAGAGGCCTATTTATAGGCTTCTGGGCTAACAGTAACAATGGTTGGCTGTTAACAGCTGTGACCATTTAACGGTAACAGTTAATAGACGACCGTTGGATCTCAACGGCCAAATCCTAACGGCTAGACTCTTAACGGGAATTCAAGTCTGAACCCAATAGAGGTAACCCGAATCCGATAGCACCAAAAAATCAACGGCTCCTCAGCTTCTCGCGACGATGCGTACGTGCGAAGTGCCAAGTGCGCCACTAAAGCGCCCAATGCGCCCTAAACGCCCATTCGCCCTCGCACACGCGCATGCGCGTGTGCGTGCGGGCGGTGCGTAGCACCACTCGTAGTGCTCAAAATTTCTCCTCTTCTTACATAAGTAATGATATGGAACAAACAATCCTATATAAATCCACATCCTGGCAACACTCTATCCGATGTGGGACTATTCTTTTCTCTTTCCTTTTTGTTCTCTTTGCTATGTACTACTCTTTGAAACTATTTTTCATTCACCTAATTTATTTATTTTTGAACTAGTGAATTGGCTCAAAAATTTATTGTTCAAACATACATGAGTTCAACAATCCCCACATGAATGAAAATGACTTAGACTCTAATGCAAATAAATAGAGAGTATAGTAGAAAGTTACAGTATCGGGAGAGGTGGCTTTTGGTTTTGAACCTTCCCTAGTAAAATATTATCGAGTTTACTTGCTAACCAGTGAACACGATGCTTTTGAAATGTTTAGCTTTTGATGTAAACTAAAACAATAATATTCACACGATTTCTTTCAATTTTAATAGATTCTTTATGTTGTGTCCGTTTTGGTCCTAGACAACCTGGTAATTTTATAAGTGGTCTAGAGAATTTAGCCTTTATTATTTTATAGAAGCGGCCCCTTCACACTCATATAGGTAATCTCTTATTAAGAGTATCCTGCTATACTCTACTTGGATTTCCAAGATATAAGGATTATTAAAAGTTTAACTTATCCTTACACATTACAGGTTAATCACTATTTTACCATAAAAATGAGATAGGAATTATTTTCTCAGTGATTCTTACGAGTTCCCCCACAATTCGGTTGTCCCTTTGAACCTAGATATTGGGATCTCTAGTCAGCTAGGTTGGATTGCCATTATACAGTTACTCTATTTAGTAGACTGTAATCCCATTCCCCTCGATAACTTATATACTTGATCTCTGGTCAAGCCTTTTATTAATAGATCTGCAATATTATCTTTTGATTTTATATAATCAAGAGATATTATTCCGTTTGTAAGCAGTTGTCTTATAGTATCATGTCCACGACGTATATGTCGTGACTTTCCATTATACAATACATTATGTGCCCTTTCAATTGCTGATAGATTATTGCAATGGATGCACATTGCTGACACAGGCTTAGACCACATTGGAATATCTACTAAAAAGTTTCGAAGCCATTTTGCTTCTTCTCCAGCTTTATCTAAAGCAATAAACTCAGATTCTATAGTGGATCTAGCTACACACGTTTGTTTTGAAGATTTTCAAGAGATAACTGCACCTCCAATAGTAAATACATATCCACTTATGAATTTGATGTCTTTAGAATCTGTAATCCAGTTAGCATCAGTATATCCTTTTATCACTGCTGGATATCTCGTATAGTGCAACCCATAGTTAGTAGTGTACGTCAAATATTTGAGTACTCTAACTATTAATTTCTAGTGGTTCTCCCCTGAATTACTTGTAAACCTACTCAGTTTGCTTACTGAGTATGTAATATCAGTTCTTGTGCAGTTCATTAAATACATAAGGCTATTAATGATCTGAGAATATTCTAATTAAGATATACTCGCACATATATTCTTTATAAGATGTAGACTCATATATACAAGTGTCCTACCTATTTCATTATTTCCTTTATCAAATTTTTTGAGTATCTTCTCGATATAATGTGACTGGGATAAGTTATATCCATCAGATGTCCTAGAGATTTTAACACCAAGAATAATATCTGCAATACCTAAGTCTTTCATGTCAAATTTCTGCGTTAACATAATTTTTACCTCTTTAATTAGATCAACTGTGCTACTGGTGATAATCATGTCATCCACATATAAACATACAATGATATAGTTGTGCATATCCCTCTTTACATATACATATTTTCGCATTCATTATAACAAAATCCATTTGACAACATAATTTGATCAAATTTTTCATGCCATTGTTTAGATGCTTGTTTAAGTCCATAAAGTGAGATAACAAGCCTACACACCTTCTTTTCTTTACCTGGAACTAAGAACCCTTCAGGTTGTTCCATGTAAATTTCTTCATCTAATTTACCATTTAAAAATGCTATTTTTACATCCATTTGATGAAGCTCAAGATTATATAATGCTGCAAAAGCAATTATTAATCTTATGGATATTATTCTTGTTACAGGTGAATATATGTCAAAATAATCAACACATTCATTTTGACTATAACCTTTTACTACAAGTCTAATTTTGTATTTATCTACAGACCCATCAGATTTTATTTTTCTCTTAAAAAACTATTTATAACCTAATGGTTTACTTCCTGGAGGAAGATCCATAAGTTTCCAGGTGTGATTTTGAATAATTGATTCAATTTCACTATTTACAACTTATTTCCAAAAAAGAGATTCAAATATAGACATAGCCTTTTTATAATTTTTAGATTCCTTTTCTAATATATATGTTAGAAAATCCAGACCAAACGATTTATTAACCCTGGCCCTTTACTTCGTCTACATTCATCCTCATTAGTTTTATTTCAGAATCAAATTCTGTTTCTCTTATAATTTCATCACAAGTCCTTTTAGAAAAACTTGGTTCATATTCTTTATTAGGAAAAATATTTTCAAAGAATACTGCATTTTTAGATTTAATAATAGAGTACTTATGTATCTCTGGATGATCTGATTTGAAAACAAAGAAACGATATGCACTGCTATTATGTGCATATCCAATGAATATACAATCAATAGTTTAGGTCCAATTTTAGTCATTTTAGGAGTAGGAATTGCAATTTTTGCAAGACACCCCCACACTATTAAGAATTTATAGTTATATGCTCAACCTATCTATAATTCATAAGGCGTTTTATCTAGTTTTTTTGGAGTATTTTGTTGAGAATATGATTGGCAGAAAACAAAACTTCCCCCCACATATTCTGAGGTAAACCAGAACTTATTAACATGGTATTCATCATTTCCTTTAATGTTATGTTCTTACGCTCAGCAATTCTATTTTGCTAAGCAGTGTAAGGAGAAGTTGTTTGATATATAATACCATATTCTGCATAAGTTTGTGCAAATGGTGACTCATATTCACCACCTCTATCACTTCTTAATATTTTTATTTTTTTGCTAAGTTGATTCTCAACTTCATTTTTATATTGTATAAATATTTCAATTGCCTCATCTTTTGTTCTCATTAGATATACATAACAATATCTAGTACAATCATCTATAAAAGTAATAAAGTATTTCTTTCCACCTCTAGTTTGAATAGATTTTAAATCACAAACATCTGTATGAATTAATTCTAAAGGTTTAGTACTACGTTTAATAGAATGAAATGGAAGCTTAGCCATTTTTTATTCAACACATATTTCACATTTATCATCAAAATTTATATTAAAATTAGGCAACATATTTAAATTTATTAATCTTTGCAAAGTATAATAATTAACATATCCTAATCTACCATGTCAAACATGAGATGACTCAGTCATATAAGCAGAAAAATCAATTTTATTATTAACTTTGGGGGCAATGTCATTACATTTATTTTAAACAGACCATTAGTCATGTACCTCTTACTTACATATACACCATTTTTTGTAAGTACAAGCTTATCAGACTCAAATACATGCCTAAATCATTTCTTACTCAAAACTATCAAGAAACCAGATTCTTGCAGACATCTGGTACATGAAGTACATCAGTAAGAGTAAGTTCTTTTCCCGAAGTCATTTTTAATACAATGTTTCCTCGTTCTTCAATCTTAGAGGTTACAGAGTTACCCATGTAGAGTAGTTCTGCTTCCACATATTTATATGTAGAGAATATCCACTTGTTGGCGCAAATGTGGGGAGTGGCCCTAGTGTCCACCCACCATTCTTTAGAAATGCCACCAACTAGGTTAACTTCTGAGACAACAAATGTACAGTTTACATCTACATTTGCACAAAGATTTTTCTCTGCAGCCAAATTTGCATTAGGATGCTTCTTCTTCTTCTTTGAAGAATCTGGTGCCTTATACACACGGCAGTCCTTCGCATGATATCCAGGCTTATTGCAATTGTAACACTTGCCATTGAATCTCTTCGAGTTACCACTCTTACAGTTTTCTCCATTGTGCTTTCGCTTCCTATCATTAGATTTATTGGAATTTTCCATAATGTTAGCCTTAGAAACATTGTATGCATTTCTAATTTTCTTTTCAGAAAGATGGTTATCTTTTTCGATCCTCAAACGTACAATTAGATCTTTAAGTGTCATTTCTTTTCGTTTGTACTTTAGGTAATATCTGAATTCTTTCCAAGATGGTGGCAATTTTTCAATAATTGCAACCACTTGGAATGATTCACTAATAGTCATACCTTTAGCATAAATTTTATGAATGATCACTTGAAGATACTTGGTTGATTAAATTTTTAAAATCAACCATTTTATAATCCAGAAACTTACGACTACATATTTCTTAGAGCCGACATATTCTGTATTATATTTCTTATATAAGAATTTCCAAAATTCCTTAGCAGTAGCAATTGAACTATATATATTATATAGTATGTTGTCCAATCCATTGAGGATATAATTCTTACTCAAGAAGTCAGCATGTTTCTATGCATCAACCGCTTTCGCAGACTGTTGATAATCTTCTATAAGAGTCGACACAGTTTTCTTCAAGTATCTGGCTAGATTTAGTGTAGTGAGATAGAATAATATTTTCTATTGCCATCTCTTAAAATCTGTGCCACTGAACTTCTCTGGTTTCTCATACTGGCTTGAGGGCACAGTTGAAGTAAGCATGACAGGAGTTACCACAGTGGACATATCAGATGTAGATACAGTGGCCATCTACAAATATAAAATTTATCTATCTTAATTTTTGTAACAAATTTTAACTTTGTAATAAACATGAAAATCAATTCTTCACTCCAAACCACAAAATTACATAAAATTTCTTAACAAAATATTTATTCCTCCAAACAGAATTTAACTATCTTTTTCCAGAAACAATTAAATTTAAATAAAATAACTAGTGATTGAACACTATTATGACAGTATTCAAAATTTGGTTCTCCTGGGCCATGAATTTTAGCCATCTCCTCAGGAGTTGAATGAGTGTGCTTACTATGATCCGACGGGAGTGTTAAAGAACGAAAATTGTCGTCATAATTATTATCATCATCATCTCCACATGAATAATCAAGTTTTTCAGACGAGTCAGAAGAAGTGATTATGTCAATCTTTACAAATTGACAAATATAAATTCAATAATTTGACTCAAAGTAATAAAATTATGATGAATCAAGAAAAGTTTACTATTTAGAAGAGGTCTAGTAGTGGGACTAGTAGGTGGAGCCATGACAGCATGCATCATCTCTGAAGGAGAATCTAGCCTATGCGTTTCTCTAGCGATTTCAACATCATCGTCTTCCTCTTTACAACTGCTTGAGTTTCTTCAACAACTTCCGGGGAAGTACTCAAAGTGGGCCCGACTTCACTTGTGGTAGGAGCTGAAGGAGTTGCATCAATAGAAGTATCCACAACAACTTGACCCTCACTATCAATCATGATGACATGTCCAATGCTCCTACTCTGCTTGATAGAATAGGAGCATAACTAAGAAAATTGTTCATCAGAATCATCATCTTCTGCTACAACACCTATTCCTTTTTTTTCTTGAGTTGTAGGAGCTTCAAGGCCTATGCTATAAGTGGATTCTTGATGACTCTTCTTCGTACCCGTTTAACTCGCAATTGGAGAAGCTCTGGTGTACTTCAACAGTCTCCTCCTAGGTGAACAAATATCAACATCAAGAGCTGTTCTTGAATAGAGACATCAACTGCTTGTACCTCAGGAGCTTCAGCTCAGCCTCGAGAGTATCATCATGTTCTAATTCGATAATGCGAAACTCATTTATGCTGGGCATTTTGCTAGTCCTTGCCTGCTTCTTCTGGGCATACCATGATTTGATATCCCTGAGACACGTGCTATTTACATTATAATTTTGAGGCTTCGAGTTATTGATGAAATACCAAATGCAAAGGCTAAACGAAGTCCAAGAGTTTGGGTATTTTTGGGATAAACTGAAACGAGCCAAGTTACGTCCCCAACAAAATGATACCACGCTCTTGCGCCTTCAAATAAATT
Source organism: Dracaena cambodiana (assembly GCA_036321105.1). Classification (NCBI taxonomy): domain Eukaryota; kingdom Viridiplantae; phylum Streptophyta; class Magnoliopsida; order Asparagales; family Asparagaceae; genus Dracaena; species Dracaena cambodiana. The sequence goes on from JAYEPQ010000007.1 coordinate 17,469,760, forward strand.
AACCACCAACTTCATATTCGGATTTGGGTTCCCAATGGAAACTAGTCATATCCAAACTGTTGAGCGAACCATCTTGGATAGTATGTCTCCAGATGACAAGTGTTGTTTAAGAGGAATACAAGATGTTATGGCCAGATATTTATTAACTAGTAGAAACTTTCAGAGATAAAGAAGTAAACTGATCAGAGCGTAGTAAAATCTGTAAATTCTTCACCATAGTTTGCATTTGGTAAGTATGAAAAACATCTGAATAGGTGGCAATTTCCATGATGCCAGAGGTGCTTTCGAATCATAACCATGTAATGTCTTCGCCAGTGTGATTTTTTGTAATGTTAAACTTTCATAATGTTAGACTTTCGGGGACAGAAAAATCAATATATTGATGGACCGGTGCCATCAAGAAAGGGAAATATGAGACAAATCAAGCCATAAGATATGTATGTGAAAGTTCTATCCTTGGATTCAGAGTCTCATATCTTTTGTTGCCATCCTTGATCTGAATCTGCTTCACGCGAAGAAATCATGTCATCAGGGCTCTAAGGCCACTCAGAATATCACAGGCCATAGCTGACAGAAGACCCAGTAGATGATCATATGTAAGAAGAACTATGGGATAGATAATGCTAACAGGTAAAGCCTCCTTTGGAGCAGAAGGAATCACGTAGTGCTTTAGTCATAATATCAGAAAGCCCACAAATAAAGCCATGGCAAAAGGATACTTGGCCTAGTAATGAAAGCTTTCAAATGAAGTACTAGCCTTCAATACATCTTCATCTTGATTCTGTAATAGGCAGAGATTCCAAATTGAGTTTTTCTTTCTTCTATTTCAGCTTCAGTACAAACTGAAAGAGTTGAAATATCATCACCAACGGTATCCAAGTTTGGGAACAAATACTGAATCCATACTTTCTGCTTAACACCCTGGCTCCTCAGCTTAGTCATCTGACCATAGATATGGAAATGACACATTATCTCCAGTAAGTGTCATAAACCATGGGGCTTCGAGCTTTCAACAAATGCAACTCCTCGTCGGAACATATTCTTCATATGGGACTTCACCCATGGGTAATCCAGAGACTTCTATATAACTAATGGAGAGCTAAGCCCATCTCGCCAATATGAGTGAAAAAAATGTACGTATCTCCAAATTATAAATTTCCAAAATACTAAAGAAATGGAAGCGACTAGTCAGGATTCCATACTATACAGCCTGAATGGCACGATAAAGTCCTATTTTCATTAATTGATTCTTAAAGTTCTTAAATAAAGGCTGTCAAAATGGACCATCATCTCTTAGCCGAAGAATGAACCCATCCTAATGGTCGGAAGTTCTGGCAAGGGAATTCACCATGCATTATAGCAAAACAGTTTAAAGAGGTTCTCACAGTTCTGGGAGATTCACCCACCGGGTATTCCTTTTTAGCAAACCTGGTAATAAACCAGTGACATACTTGTCAGCGCTAGTGGAAAATGCTGAAGTGGTTCAAAAGCTTCCGAGAAGGACTCCGTCCTTAGACTTTTTCAAGTCCCAGTTCATTTTTCTAGGCACTAAAGTTGCTTGAAGATAGGAAGGGGATATGATCGCTCCATGTTCGGCAAGAACATGTATCGTCCTTGGACTTGCCTCAACGTCTTATAATTTTTATCAAAGAGACAATCCTTTGATAGTTCAATCTTATCTTTGAATAAAATATTGGGCTTCTTCATCTTCTTTCTATCCTTTCCCTCAAAAGTTGTGTCCATCATGATCTCCCTCATGATATCAGAATTCAGACTATGTATTTTGTCATGGTGCTCTTTGCTGGTATCTGGATGACATAAAAGAAAATCCCCACTAAGTCATAACTGGACCATGCTGTCATACCCATCCATGTGTCCAAAATATGGCTTGGAAGTGGGATTCAAAGAATAGTTCACTACAAAGAAAAGTGAACAATTCAGTAAAACGAGAAAGGAAGAAGATGACAAAAGTTACAAATCATGAAGTGATATAAGTAAGTATAAAATGCGGGTCACATAAGAGAGATTTGCATTTCAAGCTAACACGTTAGATCATAGAGTGATCTGATGACTAAGTGTAAAACACGGATCACATACTGGAGATCTGCATTTCAAACTAAAATGATATATCACAAGCTGGTCTAATAACCAAGTGTAAAATGTGGATAACATAGTGGAGATTTGCGTTTCAACCTAAAATAAGAGATCACATAGTGATCCGAAGATTAAATGTAAAACGCAGATCACATACTGGAGATGCATGTTTCAAGCTAAAATGATAGATCAATGCTGATCAAATGACTAAGTGTAAACATGGATCACACAGTGGAGATCCGCATTTCAAACTAAAATGATTGATCACAGGTCGATCTAATGACTATATGTAAAACATGGATCACATAGTGGAGATCCGCATTTCAAGTTAAAAAGATAGATTATAGAATGATCTTTCGACTAAGTGTAAAATGTGGATCACATCATGGAGATCTGCTTTTCAGAACGAAAGAATAAACCACTCTTAAAAGATCAGAACGTGGATCAATAAAAGGTATCTTCATTTCAAAGTTTGAACACAAGAACTGTATTTCGTGACAACTAAAATCTCTAAGAAATTAAGATTTTTAAATTAATTTATTTTTAAGGTCCATGACGTCGAATTGCCTATCAAATAAATTGAACTTGTTAAATCCACCTGAGATGGGGGGCTCCTCTTGGCCTGGTACTAGAAAGAAGCCAGCAGTGACTGATGCCCTACTAGAGCCGTCGGCGGCTTGTGTTGAAGAAGAGGATCTCTTCGACATTGTCCTTACAAATTGAAAGCTTGGAGACTTGAAGATTTAAATAGGTTGAAAGCTTTGAAGGAGAGCTTGAGAGCTAGAAGCATGAAAAAGCTAGAAAAGTCTGGAGTTATAGTGAGTGTAACCATTGAAAAGACTTTGCGTCTTATAGAGCAAAAAATGATGGCAAAAAGTAGTGACGATTCAACTGAACCGCTGAAAATGAGGATCAACTCGCATTTTAAAATTTCAAATGCAGGATTGTCTTCAAGCAAAACTTAAAATCTAAATCACAATTGTGTTTTGTATCCAAAGTATTTCAAAACCCTTCAGAGTTGCAAAATTTTGAAAACTTTAAAGGAAATTTTGTTGGCAAGAATTTTATGAAAAGCAAAGAGGGGTGATTTGTGTTCTTGAATAAACAAAAAGTAATGATGGAAACGCTCCTATAGAATTAATATGCGAGCACCTTAGAGTCTCGTTTTGTCTCTATAATATTAGGAGACGAAATATCTCTCTAAATACAAATAAACATGAGTCACTGAACCAATGAAAATGGCTAAGGAGCTCAAACAGATCCTTATCCAGAGAGTTTCACATTCTAAGCTAACTAGTAATATGAAGCATGACAAAAGGTCACATTTTGAGCTAAGTAAAGATTAAACGCAAACCCCGTTGGGTCGCGTTTTGCTCTCAAAACATTAAAGTTAAGGTTATTCTTATTAATCCCCAAATGCGGGCTACATAAGCAAAATGAATTGCTAAAAATTAAAATGCAAATTCTCAATCAGAGAGATCTGCATTTCACAAAATAATTAAAATGCAAACACCTTAGGGTCGCGTTTGGACTTTACGTAGAAGGACGAAAATCATCCTTATTTTTAAACACCAATCTAACCTACTAATGTGAATAATCTACTGCAAGCATACAATATCAATTATAGCGCAAACAGGTCATTCTCATAAGAATCTAAATTCTAATCATATTATTCTAACGAGCTAACTAAGGATTCTAAATTGAATATGAGTTATTCTAATTAGCCTAGAATATAAAATCCACTAGTTCACAATAATGTATTACTTCTATTATCTCTTTCCTATCATAAAAACTAATCTTTTAGTTTTAATCTTTATTTAATATGCTCTAAGCATGAGCTATCAAGTGACGTGCAAATATAACTCATCAAAAATACTACTCTTCATAAAAATAAACTAAATCGTTAAATAATTCTATGAAAAAGACGAAAATTAACAACTCCAAACCCTAATTAAGCATAGGCTATCAAGAAATTTAACTCAATTAAAACCTATCAAAGTATTAATTTAGGAGTTATTGTATTTTAATAATTTCATTGAAATATCATGTCTTTATTATTTTATTTTAGAAAGAAAATAATAAAAAGAAATTACATGGTGGATTGCTAGTTTCATCTACATCCTAGAGCTAAACTAAACTAGCTACTCATGTTACTAATTAGCAAGATTATAATTTTATTGTTAGAAAGCATTAAAAATCCTATTTTTTTTTTATGAAAGCTATTAAAAATCTACACTAGAAAGCAATTAAATCTGTCTATAAAATCATTAAAATATTTCTACTTACTAGAACGCACTTCTGAACAATGGAGTTACCTTTGGAGCACAGTATGGTGGTCGTTACTCCTTCGAAAAAATCCTAATATTTATTGATAATCAAGAGTATAAAATTACATTAAAAAATCCTAGATTATAGGAATACAGCCAATATATAGGTCTCGGAGAACGAAGCCCTAATTTGAGTACAACTGTATAGCTATAGAATTACAATAAAGACCCTACCAAAAATTCATGACAATTGGGCCCCATAGAGCCTCTAAATGGCAGTAAATGTTGCCAATTGGCAGCAAAAGATTATGTTCTGAGCCTCAACTCTCTTCTTCATGAGTCTCTTGTCCTTCCCTTTAATCTGATTGACTGTAATAGATTTTGGTTCTCTTTAGCTTCATAATCCTGTAACTTTATTAATTTTTAGCTCTTTTCTGAACTTGATTTCCTAATCAGGCTCTGAATTTATGTCATTTTCTTGTAGAAATAGGTCTAACTGGAAAAATACACTAAAAATATCCGAGCAGTATAATTTATATACAAAAATAAATAATAAGGAGGTTATAAATATGCAATATATGACATTCATTACACCCCCACACCTATGTTTTACTAGTTCTCGAGTAAAACCTAAACCTAAAAAGAAAAATCCTAAATCACTTTCGCAGGAATCGCAATTGCACTTAATATATGCAACAAGCTGTTAAACCCATATGTTACTTTAGTAGACAAGTTGTGTCTCGTAAGAGTTTGTAGTGAATATACCCACAAAATTCGTGAAGAAAGTAGATAAAGGAGTAAAGAAAAGAAAAATAAGGATAATAAAAAGTCAAGAAAACAAAAAATTTATACAAAAAAAATCTTTTCGATATTTTCTACAATTAATTTCACTAATATACAAATTCAAAAATGCATTTAAATTATCAATTTTCAAGTCAAGTATCATATCAAATATACCTATAATTTTAATCAAAAATTCAAATCCTATCTTTCAATACCCACTAATATATAATTTATTGGCTCATATACATCTACGTGCACTTGTGATAATTTACTTCGACTTTGGACTCAAACTCTAACTCATGATTTATTTCTTCTCTCTTACTTTACTTTTTTTGTAAATATTTCACCTTTCATGCGAATAATCACGTTTTCTTAGGTGCAAATATCCGATTACTCGGATCATACTCTAAATATTTCACCTTTCATGCGAATAGTCACGCTTACTTAGACGCAAATACTCAATTACTCAGATCATACTCTATCTCTCAAAAATACCGTTCGTGTGAATATTCATACTTACTTAGGCGTAAATACCCAACTACTTAGTAATTCTTAAGAGATTTATATTTTATTATTATTTTTTATCTCTAAAGGATCATTTTCTTAAATACCAGGCTCACCTCTTTATTCTTTTTTTCATTTTTTCTATATTTTTTCTTGTTTAGAGAGATAAGACTACTTCTTAACCTAATAAACTATTGTGAAATAAAAAAATAGATGTAAACTTACCTCAAAATTACTATTAGCGTTATTTATTTTTTAGATTTTTATTTTTTTTATAAAATTCTAAGTGTATTATCCAATCTACTCTCCTATGAAATTTTGAATCTAAATTTATTTTTTTAGTTTTAATTAGGTTGATTTATTGAAGAAAATATATTTTTTCTTTTTTTTTTTTGTTTTTTAACCCCCATTTCTTAGATTTTTTTCCTTTTTTTTAGTTACCTTAAAAACTTCCCGAAGTGTAAAATAAACCCAAAAATCTAAAAATAAAATAAAAATCCTAGAAAAAGGAAAAAAAAAACTAATGATTCTAGAAAAACACAAAAATCTTCTATCCACTCCCCCATACCTAAACTTGTGTATGCCCTCATACACAAAGCATTGGTAGTATCCTCTCTGCCTCCTACTTGATTCACCGAGTGCACGATGTGCACGTGCAGTGGAACTTGCTCCACGGTTAATTTATTTCAATCGACGCCATATTTTTCCAAGACTATGCCAGACAACATTGATCTACTCGGTGGGATCCGCTGAAAAGTATTGGTCAAAGAAGGCGTCATCCTCCTCCTCTTGTGTTAAATCGGTGGCATATATATTTTCGCCAACCATGTTTCTATTATAATCCTCTAGAACAGTAGCATAATATGTCACCAGTATGTGCTCCATGGTTATTGACACACGTGAGGATGCATATGCATCGAATTCTGCAGCAGATATAAATCCACGACACAACTGTGTAATAAGATACGGTAGAGGCAAACTAGTCCTCGACCGCATCTTTGCATCTATAATGGTGTCAACTAATTGTATGCACATACAAAAATGAGTATCCTGACGCATGATGCAATCAAAAATATGTAATGTGGGTGGTAAAATAAAAAACATGTGTGTAATCCCCATTATATTGGTGTTGATCCAGCGGCAAGTCGCATGTGCATTACGATAAAGTGTCTTACTAATGATCCCTCTATCATGTGTCAATGTGCAATTAGAACTCATTCATGTAAGATATTTCTCAATCACATACGGGGTTTGATTTCTAGAGTGAAGGGGGATAACAGTGGATGCAGAGATGGTTGCTGTGTGCACATCGTGAATTTCTCCATACCAGTGGAGTTTAATTATTCTGCGATCCTCCAAAATATCAGATTTCACAAAACTCGCATAAAACTCCTAAACTAACTCTGGGATGTAAAATGATTCGGGTGTGTACAACAAGTAATTCCAACCCAAAATGCCTATGGTGGATATGAATCACACCGAAAAAGAAGCAAAAAGCTTACCAAAATATTTCTCACAAACAAATCGTGCCTTTTGACTATTTCAGAGACCACAAAATATTTTCTTGAAAATAATAATAAATATAAGATCTCAAAAATATACCTCTCCTAAAGTTTCAGGGGGAGAAGACTGTCCTTTGCCACTAATTGGCGGTTGATGCTACCGATTGGCAGCAAGATTGCAAGATCTAGCGCACGGCTTCTTGTACAGTGAATCTGAGGAGTAGACTCTTTTGGATACCCTGGAAGTGAACTTGGACCCAAGACTGCTGTAGATCTGAGAGAGGAAGAGAGAGGAAAATGTGGGTTTTGGGGAAGATGAGAGGTTATGGGGTTGGTTTGGGGTTGGTGTGGATGAATTTGTAGAGAATGCAAATTTTGACAAGCCCTTGTCCTTTCTTCAATTTTGTTTTTTAGCTCTCAACTTATCATTCTACCCTACATCATGTTAGAAATACACAATATACATAATATACATTCTAATATACAGATCAAGACATCCCCCCTACGCATAAATTGGGTTCACGACCTCTGCATTATCGCTCGTCGAGTCTCTAAAAACAATTTTAATTTTTGACCATTTACTTTAAATAAATTATATTTAGGTTTCTCGAGATCAATGGCACCATGATGGTGCATAACCCGTACTATGTACGGTCCACTCTATCGTGATCTCAATTTTTCTGGGAATAAATATAATCTCGAATTATATAAGAGAACTTTCTGTCCTGGTGTAAATGACTTATGAATAATTGCATTGTCATAAAACTCTTTAGTCTTCTCTTTATAAATCTTAGCATTCTTATATACATCTCTTCTAATCTCATCTAGCTCATTAAGTTGTAGCCTCCGCTGCTCGCCAGCTTTTTCAAGCTCAAAGTTAAGGAACTTAATGGCTCATAAAACTTTGTGCTCAAGCTCCACCAGCAAATGACATGCTTTTCCAAATATCAGTCGATATGGAGACATATCTAGATTGATCTTGTAAGCGGTATGGTAAACCCATAATGCATCCGCTAGTTTACATAACCAATATTTTCTGTTGTGTTGCATCATCTTTTCCAAAATCAATTTTTTTTGTGATTGAAAACTTCTACTTGCCCACTAATTTGTAGATAATATGATATAGCTAACTTGTGGATAATGGAATATTTTTCCATGAGCGCCTCAAATGACCGGTTAGTAAAATGGGTACCGTTATCGCTAATGATAGGCTTAGGAATACCAAATCGAGAAAAGATATTCTCTTTCAAGAATTTGACAACAACTTTGTTGTCATTCGATTTTGTGGCAATTGTCTCTACCCATTTGGAAATATAATCGACAACAACCAATATGTATTGGTTTCTAAATGAGTTGGATAATGGTCCCATAAAATCTATACTCCATACATTGAATATCTTGAGCTCAAGGATAGGTTGCAGAGGCATCACATTGCGCTGTAAAATTTTTCCTACAAATTGACATCGTGTGCATATTTTGTAATATTTTACAGCGTTTTTGAAAAGAGTTGGCCAATAAAATCCACTCTGCAAAACCTTTTCAGCCATTTTCTTTGGATCAAAGTGTCCTCCATAAGCAAGATCATGACAAAAAGAGATGACACTTTGCATCTCATCATCAGGTATGCATCGATATATGATCCGGTCTGGATAATATTTGAACAGATATGGTTCATCCAAATAAAAGAATTTTACTTGGGACAAAAATCTATATTGGTCTTGCTTGGACCAACGGGATAGAATCTCTTTGGTCACAGGATAGTTCACAATGTCGAAAAACTATGGTTCACGCGTTAATACAAATAATTGCTCATCAAGAAATGATTCATTTATGGAGTAAGAATTAGTTGGAGCATTGCGCAGGTAAGACAAGTGATCAGCTACTAACTTATCAGTATATTTCTTGTCTAAAATCTCAAGATCAAACTCTTATAATAAGATGATTTATCAATTTATTTTTGTGTCTTTCTTAGTCAACAAAGATTTCAAAGCAGTATGATCAGTGTATACTATAATCCATGATCCAATCAAGTAGGAGCGAAACTTTTCAAGCGCAAAGACGACTGCCAGAATCTCTTTCTCTATGGTAGAGTAAATCAATTGAGCGTCATTGAGTGTCCTACTTGCATAGTAAATCATGTGGCTGCTTATTAATATGTTCTCTAAAGACGACACCGATATAATAAGCAGATGCGTCACATATAATCTCAAAGGGAAAACTCTAGTCTGACGCATGAATGATAGGAGTAGTGATAAGTGCCTTATTAAGCTACTCAAATGCTCTAAGATAATCAGGTATGAAATTTAATGGCACATCTTTGGCCAGTAGATGTGTCAAAAGTCTAGCAATTTTACTAAAGTTTTTGATAAATCTTCTGTAAAATCCAGCATGGGCAAGAAAAGATCGTATATTTTTTACTAATCGCGGAGGTGGAAGATTCATGATGAGATCCACCTTGGCTTTGTCAACCTCGATACCATCTTTCGAGATAACATGGCATAACATTATGCCATTTTTGACTATGAAATGATATTTTTCCCAATTGAGTGTCAAGTGTTTCTCATGACAACGTATGAAAACTAATTCTAAGTGATGCAGACAATCTTGGAATGAATCTCTGACGATGGATAAGTCATCCAAGAAAATTTCAAGAAATCGTTCAACCATGTCAGAGAAAAACTCACCATGGACCTTTAGAATGTGGCGGGCATATTGCATAACCCAAAGAGCTTGTGTCTATATACAAAGGTGCCAATGAACATGTGAATGTGGTATTTTTCTGATCCTCTAGAACGATGAGAATTTGGTTATAGCCATAGTATCCATCTAAGAAACAACAGAACTCATGTCCGGCCAATTGTTCCAACATCTGATCGATAAAAGATAAGGGAAAGTGGTCCTTTCTAGTTGCAGTATTACACTTTCTATAATTAATACAGACTCGCCATTCCATCTGCAAGTGCATCAGGATAAACTCATTTGCATCGTTCTTGACTATAGTTATTTTGGACTTCTTAGGCATTACTTGAACCGGGCTCACCCATGCACTATCAGATATAGGATAGATGATCGTATTATCAAGGCACTTAAAATATCATTTTTCACAGTTTCGTTCATTACTGGATTCAACCTACGCTGAGGATCTTTTGTAGGTCATGCATTATTCAGTAAATGAATTCTATGCTGCACTATAGATGGATTTATCCCCTTTATATCAGACATACTCCAGCCTATGGCTTCCCTATGTCCTTTCAACACTGATATGACTGCTTTCTCCTGAGCTTTAGTCAAATATGCAGAGATAATGACTGGTTGTATGTCGTGTTTACTCAAAAAAGCATGCTTGAGATAACTCAGAAGGGTCTTCATCTCAAGTTCATGTGGACATTTAATAGATGATCATAACTGAACTCGTGATTCAGTCATCAATGGCTTAAGTAGAAGTTCCTATCAAGTGAAAGACACATAATTAGATGATCATCGAGCGTATCCAAGAATAAGTTATCATCAACTAAACTATTCAGCTCATCAAATAATTCCTCCTCTTGGTGCTCACTAGACAACCCTTGGATCATGTTCACCTCTAGAGGCTCATCATGTGTATCACTCGATTGGCACCCTAGATCGAATATATTCAAATCAAGTGCCATGTTTCCAAAGGAAAGTCTCATCGATCCACTCTGGCAATTAATAATAGTATTAGAAGTGATCAGGAATGGACGTTCTAAAATAACTGGGATACAATGCTGTAGATGCACTACAGGTTGAGTCTCGAGAACTATGAAATCGACTGAAAAATTAAACTCTCCAATCTTAATCAAAACGTTCTCAATCTCTCCCATAGGCTTCTTCGCATACCTATCCGCTAGCTATAACTTAATCCTTGTAGGTCTCAACTCTCCTAGTCATAACTGCTGGTACATTGAATAAGGAAGTAAGTTGACACTTGCTCCTAAATCTAATAGAGCCCTTTCAATCACTATAGTTCTTATAGTGCAGGAGACAATAGGACTTCCGGGGTCTTTATAATTTATAGGTACTAACTGAGAGAGGATGTTAGAGATATTAGCAGTTAGGAAGACTTTCTTTGGAACATTTATTATTCTCTTCTTTATGCATAAATCCTTTAAGAATTTTGTATAAACAGGTACTTGCTAAATTGCATCAAGAAGAGGAACATTGATCTTAACTTGCTTGAATAACTTGATGATATGTTCAACCGGAGGAGAATTTTTCTTTAGTCGATTTGGATATGGAGCCTTCGGCTTATAAGTATGGTCGATATGAGGATCAGATTCAGAGGGGTCAGACTCCTTTGTCATGCTAATGGATGGATCGTGGGATGATCGTGATGATGATGATGAATTATGAGGTGACGATGGAATGATGGAATCAGGGAGGGTAGCCTACTGTGCACTAAGAGTGGAATCAAATGGTATGACTACATGATTGTCAACCAGCTTGCCAGAGTGAAGTGTGTGAATGGCATTAACTTGGTTGACATACGACTAATTAGAGTTATAGGAACTGGCATTAGGGTTTGTTAAGGGTTGATTTAGGAAAGTACACTTGTCACATTTACTCATTTGACTTGCTAATTGTACAACCTACTGCTTTAAGTTTTTAGTAGCCTGAGAGTTCACAAGTAGGTGCTGATATGTTATTTGAATAAAATCAGTTGATATTTTCGTAAAATTTTGCATATATGTGTCAAGGTTGGATGAGAACTTGAGGAGATTTTCAACACTCTTTTCAAGTAACTGGAGTCGCTTTTCTTGATCTCTGTTAGACCCCTGTTGTAGATGTGATTGATTGTGTGCAGCTGGTCTGTTCTGATTGTTCCCTTGATTTGAAGCGTTTAGGTGTTGATAAGCACCTACATTTGGTCTTGAAAACTGACCATTGGCTGAAGGCTGCATGTTTAGGTTGGGGACTCTCTGATATTTTTCCTGACCCCAATAGAGATTTGGATGGTTCTTCCTATCAGTAAAGTATGTAGGAGTATATGGATTATTCATAGGTCTTAGATATAAGGCATTTACCTACTCAAGTGTCGGACCCATGGAATTCACTAACAGTGAACACTCCTCTATGACGTGATTTAGAGTTCCGCAATTAAAATATGTAGGAGCTTATATTTGATTGACTTGACCCACTAGCGGAACACTAGGAGTCTCTAACATCTTAATTCTCTACATAAGTGCTACAATCTTAGTTTCAACAGCTATTGAGCTATCGATGATATGAATCCCACCCTTTTGAGTAGAAGTTGATTCGCTGAGTTTCTCAATGCACTCTCCCACTGCATAGTTTTCCATGATAGATCCTCAATGAAATCTCACACTTCATCCTCATTCATTCTCATAAACTCCCATGACACAGACTCAAAATGAGTTTTGGATGTGTAATCGAGACCTTCGTATATGATTTGACACAACCGCTAATTTTCTATCACATGGCAGGGGCACTAAGCTAACAAATTTTTGAACCATTTCAAGTATTTCCAGAAGGGTTCTCCCGACACTTGACAAAATTGATTAATTTGATTTCAATTTTTTGCTGTTTTGTGTGTGAGATAATACTTCTTAAGAAAAACTATGACGAATTCATCCCAAGTAGTGATTGAATCAGTAGGCATACTGTACAACCACTTCTTTGAGTTATCTTTGAGAGCGAATGGAATGAAGCAAAGCTTAATTGCATCCTCTGACAAGTGTTGCAACTTAATCATTACGCACACTTCCTGAAATTCACTGATAAAGATATATGCATCCTCAGAATCAAAATCAGTGAATTTAGGAAGCATGCTGATGTACTGAGATTTTAGGTCATAGTGATTACCCACTGCATGTGGAAGTTTGATGCATGATGGTAGTGATGTGCACAACAGGTAATATCTTGGTCCATTTTATCTCTCATGAACAAATCTGATCTTACTAGTCGTCCAAATTAATCACGGGTCTAATGTGGTATGAACCAGTGCCTGTGAGTAGATGCGTGAGTTTCCTAAACTAATGCAAGAAGTGGGATGTGGTAAAGATGAAACGGTGGAAGAAATATGATCAAAGAAAAATTGTGAGGTCCTACTATTCCTACTACTTTTATTTGTTTAAATTTTTTTTTTACAAAACTAGAGAAGCAAAACACAGAAGAAAGAAATTGGGGTGAGAAATCACTTGGGCTCCCACTATTTGGCGGTTCTTACTGCCAATTAGCGGCAGAACCAGAGAGATTGTCTCTCTGGTTTTTGCTACGCAACCCTAAAACTCTTCTGATCCTTTTTGCTTTCTTGTATCTGCACTTTTTGGTCCCTACACACTCAACACACACTATTAATCCGTAAAACGTTTAGAAAAAGCAAGAAAATAACATCGATCCCTGGCAATGGCGCCAAAAACTTGATATGAATAATCTACTACAAGTGTATCGTGTCAGTTGTAGTACAAACAGGTCGTTCCCATGAGAATCTAAGGTGTTTTTTGTTCTTTCTAATCCTATTATTTTAACGAGCGAATTAAGGGTTCTAAGTTAATTTCGAGTTATTCTAATTAGCCTAGGATATAAAATCCACTAGTTCACAACCATGTATTACTTCTATTATCTTCTTCCTATCATAAAAACTAATTTTTTAGTTTTAATTTTTATTTAAAGTGCTCTAAGTATGAGCTATCAAGTGACGTGTAAGTATAACTCATCTAAGATACTACTTTTCAGAAAAATAAACTAAATCATTAAATAATTCTATGAAGAAAATGAAAATCAATAATTCCAAACTCTAACTAAGTATAAGCTAGTAAGAAACTTAGCTAAACTGTTAATCTATGAGTTGTTGTATTTTAATTTTTTATTGAAATATCATGTCTTTATTTTGTTATTTTAGAAAGAAAATAATAAAAAATAATTACATGGTGGACTCTAGTTTTATCTACATCCTAGATCTAAACTAACTTATCTACTCATGTTACTAATTAGCAAGATTATAATTTTATTATTAGAAAGCATTAAAAATCCTACTTTTCTATGAAAACTATTAAAAATCTACACTAAAAAGCAATTAAATCTATCTAAAAAATAATTAAAATATTTCTACTTATTAGAACGCACTTCCGAACAATGGAGTCACCTCTGGAGCGCGGTATGGCAGTCTCACCCCTTCGGCAAAATTCTAATCTTTATTGATAATCAACAGTACAAAATTGATAAAAAAAAACCTTAGGTTATAAGGACACAGTCAATATATAGGTCTCGGAGAATGAAGCACTAATCTGAGTAAATTGTATAGCTATAGAATTACAATAAATACCCTATAAAAAATTCATGACAATTGGGCCCCATAGAGCCGCCAAATGGTGGCAAAAACCGCTAATTGGCGGCAAAAGATTATGTTCTGGGCCCTAACTCTCTTTTGCATGAGTATCTTGTTCTTTTCCTTTGATCTGATTGATTGTAATAGACTTTCGTTCTCTGTATCTTCATAATCATGTAACTTTATTCGCTTTTAGCTCTTTTAATCTGACTTTGAATTTATGTCATCTCCTTGTATGAATATGTCTAACTTGGAAATATACTAAAAATACTCGAGTAGTATTATTTATATTAAAAAATAGATAATAAGGAGACTATAAAATTGAAATACATGACACTCATCACCTACGTTTCAATAGTTTCATATGCAGGGTCGCATTTTAATCTCAAAATCTTAAAAGATTAAAACTATCCATGTTCCAATACAATGCAAGTCTAATCAAGTAAGATGTGTTGCTGAAAATCAAATTGCAAATCATCAATCACAGAGAGATCCGTATTTTAAGCTAAATAAAGCTATATTATGGACCCTATTAAAAGTCCATATTTTGAGCTAAATACAACTTCAAAACCTCAAAGGGTAAAAACTATCCTCACTTGCACCCAAACGCGGATCTGAACTTGACAAATGAGCTTCAGAAAGAGAAAATACGGATCCAAGGCTGAGTTTCGCGTTTCAGTTACAAATCCACATGATTAAAGACTTCGATTACGAATCCAATAGGTTAAAGATATGAAATTAGTCCTCTATTAAGAGGTTTTAATTGGACAGTTATACCAATTCAAAATCATCAAAGATTTGTGCTGACTAAGGGGTTGAATAAGTTCCATTTGAGCACTTGTGCTAAAATTTAGAGTTCAAAGGAATTCTCTATGTCCAGAACTTTTCAACAGCTACCAACTAAAGAGTTCATATCCGGATCATCAACGGAGAGCAAGATCTTTCTCCACAGCTATAAAAGAACCCCAGCTTAAATAAAGAGGAATCACTTTCTTCATCTTCTATAACAGAGCAACCATTATTATTCTAATCTCTTTCAAGTTTTCAATAAAAAATCAATTTTATGGCAAACAAATGCTATTGTATTACATTTTATTATACATTATGGCTCCTACGTCATTAATTTGTGCAATTTTGAATTTGCATGACCGGTTGGAAGAGGACTTCTAACAATAAACTCATTCGGTCATACTCAAATTCACAAATACTTTCAATCCACCAATCACTTCACAATATGAGCACTAATAACAACAATATGAATAATGGTAATAACAATGAATTTGGAGAAAATAGCACACATGATAACAACAACCATCATGGAGGCAATGGGAGATCCATACGTGATTATATACAATATGAGATGACAACCCAACCTTCATGTATAGTATTTCTTTGAATATGGGACACTTTGAGATTAAATTTGGAGTATTTCAACTTTTGCCTAATTTCATGAGATGGATGCAGAAAGTCCATATTTGCATCTTTGAGAATTAGAAGAGATTTGTTCTACTATTAATCTTCAAAAATTATTGCAGAGCAGCTAAAACTTAAGCTCTCTCCGTTCTTCCTAAATGATAAAGCAAAGACATGACTGCACTCATTACGTCCCAATTTAATACGAAGATGTGATGAGATGCAAAAAGAATTCTTAAAGAAATTCTTTACTTCACATCGAACCAATTATATGTGAAAGCAAATTCTCCACTTTCTTCAGAAAGATGATGAATTTTTGTTCAAGTGTTGGAATAGATTCAAAGATTTTCTACTCTTATGTCCACATCATGACTTTGAGATATGGAGCACTGTAAGTATCTTCTATCAAGGGCTAAACATAGAACCAGGCAATTTATAGAAACTGTATAATAGATACAGTAGTAGTTTTTTGAGCAAGGATCTGATGAAGCATGAGAATTCCTTAACTCACTTGCAAGAATTCACAAGCATGAAAAACCGATTGATTCAGGAAGAAATAAATTAGTAGAGAAGCCTCATAATAGAGCTGGACTTATTGGAAGAAACCGAAAATATATCTGCATGATTAATGACGATCATAAAGAAATTTGAAGATTTGCTTATTAAGAAAATAGAAACTATTAAGGCAATAGAAGAAACTCCAGAAGTTTGTAACATTTGTGAATTACAAGAACATGTAACTCACAATTGTCCAACTCTTTCCGCTTTTAAGAAAGTGCTAAATGAACAAGCTAATATTTTTAATACTGTTTCTCAATTAGCAAATAACTCTTATTCATAAACTTATAATTCTTATCCACAAACTTATAACTCTGATTGAAAGAACCACTTGAATCTTCAATGAAAGTAGAATCCTCAACAACAGTTTAACCATCAAAACAAGCCACCCACTAATTTGACACAATAATATGTCCAACCTTCTAATCAACCTTCGGTGTACCAATCACCATCGAAGTGGAATGTTAAGGATAATTTATGCAGATACAGTAGAGAATTGACCATATAATCCAAGTGCAATAGTAATTTATTCAGTCGTAAGAAATGATTAAAAGTCAAAACATAACAACTTTTAGTGATATGCAATCTTAGATAAACCACTTGAGTTCCGTTTTGCTAATACTGGAAAAAAATAAGCTGTCATCTCAACCGGAGGCTAGTATTTTTGGTAAAGTTTGAGGTATAAATACTATTACTTTTAAATTAATAATGATATACCTGAGATAACTACTGCCATCTATTTGAGAAGTAGAAATATATTTGATGAGACCGTTTCAAGAATAGATATTGAAGAAAAACAGGGCGATGACTTAGTACAACAATCTAAAAATGGCAATCCCAAATAATCCACTTCCACAACTTACAAGCCACCTATATCGTTTCCCTGACGTTTGAAAGTTAAAAATATTAACACATCTTATGCTGATATTTTAGAAATTTTCAAATATGTACAAATCAATATCTCTCTACTGGAAGCAATTAAGAAAGTTTCCTCTTATGCAAAATTCTTGAAGGACTTGTGTACAATCAAAAGACGCCACAATGTACAAAATAAAGCATTTCCCACAGTGCAGGTAAGTGCATTATGCCGCTTTGAGATGTCTCTTAAATACAAATATCCTAGATGTCCAACTATTTCACGTATGATAAGTCAACACAACATTGAGAAAGGTTTACCAGATTTATGAGCTAGTGTAAATCTTTTACTATATTTAGTTGATGAGTAACTAGTCTAGGAGAACTTAAACTTGCATATATTGCAGTACAATTGATTCTAAAGGCGTTGTTGAAGATGTCTTACTGCAGATTGAAAATTTCTACTTTCTAATAGACTTTATAGTTATCGACATTGTACTTATAAAGAGTTCACATTTTCACATCTCTATTATCCTTAGACGTCCATTTTTAGTCACTTTATCAGTTGTGGGAACGGTGTGGTGAAATTATCATTTGGAAATATAACCCTTGAGCTTAATATTTTTAATGTCTGCAAACAACCAAATATCAACACTAACGAATTGCAAGTCATTAATTATATTGAAGAAATTCATGAAGAAAGAGATATTGTATCATTGTGCATCTCTGATCCATTAGAGCTTGCATTGACAACGGATAATAGTTTTCTTGAGTGACACACTCAAGGATATGCTCTTCACAAAACCAATAATGCAACCTCTGGATTAGTCCTTACCATCTGAAATTATATGTGATGCAAGCGACTATGCAATTGGAGTACTACTAGGGCAATGAAGAGACAAGAAGCCCTATGTGGTGTACTATGCTAGCAAGACCTTCAACGATACATATACAAATCAACAAAGAAGGAACTTATAACTGTAGTCTTTACTCTTGATAAATTTTGATCATATATTTTGAGTGTACATGTGATTGTTTTTACAGATCATTTGGTACTCAAATATCTCTTATCAAAAAAGGATGCAAATCTATGCTTAATCCAATAGATACCACTGCTCCAAGAGTTCGATCTTGAAATTAAAGATAAAAAGAGAGTAGAGAATGTGGCTACCGACCACCTCTCTCATCTGATATTTGATAACGATAAGCTACCAATTAAGTATTTGTTCCCTGATGAGTAGCTATTTTGCATCAAAACTACTTCCTGGTATGCTGATACTATTAACTTTCATATTGTAGATGAAATGTCAAACTACTGGAGTGTGCAAGATAAGCAACGATTCCTATATGAGGTACACCATTTCATTTATAATGACCTTTTACCTATTTAACTATTGTACTGATCAAATCATTAGGTATTGTTTGCCTGATGATGAGATCCAGAGTATAATTACTTTCTGTCACATAGAAGCATGTGGGAGCCATTTTTTTATCAAAAAAAAAAACAGTAGCCAAAATTTTCCAATATGGATTTCACTGGCCCACTATATTTAGAGATACACACGAATACTGTAAATATTGCAAGTCATGTCAGAAACTAGGAGCAATAACCCGGAAGAATGATATGTCTTTAACACATATTCTTACAATTGAAATATTTGATTGTTGGGGCATAGACTTCATGGAACTATTTATTTCTAACAGATATGTCTCTATCCTCATGACAACTGGTTACGTCATTAAATGGGTGAAAGCTGTGGCGTGTTGAAATAATGATCAATAAACGATTATCAAATTTTTCAAGGAATATATATTGTTTAGATTTGGAGTTCCTAAATCCATAATAAGTGATGGGGTTCTCAAATTTGTAACAAAACCTTTGAGCATGTGATGAAAAGGTACAACATCACACATAAAATTTCTACATCTTACCACCCACAGTCAAATGGACAAGTTGAACTGGTCAACAGGAAAATTAAGCAAAATTTAGAGAAAACAGTTAATCCGTCTCGTAAAGTTTAGTCATTTAAACTTATCGATACTTTATGGGCTTATCATATTGCATTTAAGACACTCTTAGATATGTTCCCATATAGAATAGTTTATAAAGCTTGTCATTTACATGTGGAGATTGAGAATAAGGCATATTGGGCAATCAAATAGTTAATTTAGATCTCAATTCTGCATGTTCATTACAAAAATTATAAATAAGTGAACTGGAAGAGTTAAGACGTGATACGTAGGATAATTCATGTATATTTAAAAAAAAAAAAATATGGCATGATTAACACATTTTATGTTGTATTTTTCATCCATCTGACAAAGTGCTTCTCTATAATTCACGACTTCATCTATTTCCAAGAAAATTGCGTTCATGATGGACCAGATCATTTGTTGTTAAAATTGTGTCTATGCATGACGCAATTGATGTTGAAAACCCAAAAAATAGTCACACATTTAACGTGAATGGAAATGTCTAAAATACTACTTGGAATTTCCAAAACACACGAAAAAATCTCACAACTTAGTGGATTCTCCAACTTCAATGATACAAATTTATTGGAGATAGATTGTATATTATGTACTATTGGTTTTTGTTCTATAATTGATATACTGTGAATACCGAACCGAGATAATATTTAAGCACTCTTTCTTAATTTTTACTTGTTCTTAATATATTTAATAGAAATATCAATTCAATATGAACAATGGGTGTTTTAAGTTGGGGGATTCTTATGAAATTAACCATAGTTTTAATATATGCGATCTTATCAACAAACATTTTCAAATTTTTAAAAATTTTCTAATTATTTTTAGTTTTTCTTTTATAAATCTTCTATAAAAACAAAAAAAAAAATTTAACCATTGCTTGGTTGCTAACTTTAGAATTAGCAACTTAACAATTAGTTTTCAAAAATAATATTAATCTAGGACTTACCATAAATATATATATATATATATATATATATATATATATATATATATATATATATATATATATATATATATATATATATATATATATATATATCCATACATACATATGAATGTGTGTGTGTGTATGTATGTATGTGTATATATATATATATATATATATATATATATATATATATATATATATATATATATATATATATGAGAAAAATAGAAATGAGCTGATAACTCACGCAAGTTACCTGAGCTGCAGTTCATTTCACTATCTCCAAAAATCTTTTTTAAAAAATTTCTTTTGGATTATGATCTCGACCCCCTAAGGTTCACTCATACCAAATTTTTTGGGTTTTAATTTTGATTTGTACCTCTATCAAATTAATACAAAATTAACCGTTTTCAATGAATAAAACATTTTGTATGCACTTGATGAAAGGGTAAATGAACTCTAAAACTTATGAAATTTTATCCGAAAGAAATTAAGAAGGTAGAGATTGTAATTGTAAAAACAATTGAAGAAAAATTATTGGATCATTATAATTTTTCCGCTAACTCACGTAAATTTTCCTGAGCCGGCGGCTCACCAACAGTAATCCATATATATATATATATATATATATATATATATATATATATATATATATATTTATATATATATATATATTTATATATATATATATATATATATATTTATTTATTTATAGGGATTACTGTAGGTGAGCCGCCAACTCAGGAAAAGTTACGTGAGCTAGCGGAAAAACTATAATGATCCAATGAGTTTTTTTCAATTTTTTGATAATTACTATCTCTATCTCCTTAATTTCTTTCGGATTAAATTTTATAAATTTTAAAGTTTATTTACCCATTCATCAAGTGCATATAAAATATTTTATTCATTGAAAACCGTTAATTTTGTATTAACTTGATGGAGGATCAAATCAAAACTAAAATCCAAGAAATTGGGTATGAGTGAACCCGAGAGAGTCGAGATCATAATTCAATTTTTTAAAAAAAAAAACATTATGGGAGATAGCGAAAATGAAGTGCAGCTCAGATAATTTGCGTGAGCTGTCAGCTCATTCCATTTTTCTCATATTTGTATGTGTGTGTGTGTAATATATATATATATATATATATATATATATATATATATATATATATATATATATATATATATATATATATATATATATATATATATATATATATTATATATGCATGTATATGTGTATATATACATACATACATATATATATATATATATATATATATATATATATATATATATATATATATATATATATATATATATATATATATATATATATATATATATATATATATATATATATATATATATATATATATGTATATATGTATATGTATATCTGTATATATGTATATATGTACTAAGGCATCGAATCTGCCCTCAGATCCGCCATGTCCCCTCTCCCTCTCGCCGGCATCGATGCTGCCCTCATCTCCACCGTTCGCTCCACCGCCGACGGCTACCCCACTGTCATCTCCGCCGGATCTGATCTCCAGCTACGACTGGAACCTCGCCCATGTCAGCACCGCCTGCACCCACCTCGACTCCATC